>CM051037.1:24915941-25515941 GCA_027627225.1 Congeria kusceri
AGGCATAGCGAAAGCAGAAGTCCTTTTAAAGACATTCGCACCAATGTCCTTCAATTTTTTTCCAACGACAGATTTTCTTAAAACTTGGCACAAACATGCATCAATTTATTTTAAAACTAAAACAATCTTAAAAAATAGGGGTCACCGGCCTTTTTCCGGAAATATTGAATTTTGAATAAGGTACCTGTCGAAGCCTTTTGTCAGTTTGTGTTACTTAGAATGTTAAATAATATAAAGCGTTTATTTTCAAACCAAGATTGAGATTTTTAAATGCATCTTTTTAAATGTTTCTTTGGTAATATACAAGTACAGTTTAATGATAAAACGCGCTTTATCTACAGTTATCATTTAACAAATGACTGGTAATGGACACGTAACGAAGTGAAATTTGCATTAAATGTGCCTGTGAAAACATCAATAATTTATCAAATATACAAATATCTTTCGTTCCAAACGACAGATTTTGTTAAAAGATCCCACATACATGCGTCATTTTATACTGAAACTAAAACAGTCTTAAAAAATAGGGGTCACCGGCCTTGTTCCGGAAATATTGGGTTTTGAATACGGTACCAGTCGAAGCCCCTTTTTTAGTTTGGATTTATATCAATGTTGTAAGTATATAGGATAGGTTTTTTCAAACAAGGTTATGGTTCTGTCAACTGATATGTTTGTACATGCTTTAATTGGCAATACACGTGTGTATGTTGATAATAAAAACATTGTACCTACATTTACTGCTTAAATAATGAATTTGACTGGACATTTAAGTGTGTAAAATGGGAACTAATAATGCTTTCTAAAACTTCATTTTTATCAAATGCATATTTTGTTCCAAACGACTGATTTTCTTCAAATTTCGCACAGACATGCACCAATTTATACTTACACCAAAACATTAATAAAAACAATGGCTCACCGAAATCATTTGGGAAATATTGGATTTCATATACGGTACCCGTGTAGCCTTTTTCCTGTTTTGTTTTAACAACGAACCAATAGAATGAAGATATTGAAGATATTTAATGGATCATTTCAGAACTAAATTTGTTTGGAAATACATTGCATAGTGTGCTTTTGATTATTATATATGCTTTATGAACTTTTACTATTAAAAATATTTATTTCGAATGGACATTTGAGATGATATTAATATATTGTAACCTATATACAAAAAAGAAAAAATGAAGCACAAGGAGAAATTAACCCAATTATTTTCTTTTTGTTGCGAACGTCTTTAAAAAACATACTCATCTTACAGTATTGCTATAAAACAGTTCATGTAATTTTCACTGAGAAAGTGGCAGGATGCAGTGTAGTAACACAGATGTATACTTGTTTCCAAAATTAATGTATTTGTATTTGCTGAATTATCACTATATAAGACAAAACATATCTATTTACGGATTCATATAACGACTGCATGACTTTTAGTTATCTAGTTACGGATAAATATATTGTAACACAATAAATAACTATCGGAGACAACACCGACATTAAATAGATCTACCAGACTACAATTTCACATAACTAAGTATACACGCTAAAAATATTTGAGTATTTCTAAAACACATTATTTAAATATGTTTTCACTCGCAGGTATCGATTGGTGCTGTCACCAATTGCGAGTTTATCATACGTGTTGAAGCATAAATCACTTGGGTACTCTGGGACAGCGGAGAATGTATGTACTGACCGGCGGGACTGATTTGATGTATGTTACCCATACAGAATGTCACATATACATTGCCACTAGGATCGACGGCACATTGGTAATTTGACATAAACAGTATGCGACTCGTTTCACTGAACGAAATAAAATGCGATGCTTTTACACATTGTACAATTTCCGAGTATAAACTGTGTCCGCGTCGCAAAGTCCGATCATAAGCTCAAATTTAGAACTTCACGATTGATGAGGTGAAGCATGAGCATAGGCAATAATCCTTGAAATAAGGCCATTTTTACGTATATCTGGATATGTGAGTTATGTGTCCACCTTGTTATGTGTTCATTTCAGCGTGTTGTCCGTGTTATTTGGCAATCGTGTTTCGGGATATTTGTCAAGCTTGCATCTCTACTCGTGCTTAACGGTTTATCACACACCTTCAATGAATATTGTTGAGTTTGTATACATGTGGGTAACTGAAAGAATAATTATATAGGTCTTCAAGATGAACGCGAAATCGTAAATAATTAACGACATAAGTATATTTGCTAACCGTTCAGTTTCAAACTGGCAAGTTCTTGATTAACAACGTACATATTTTCCATACGTTTTAATCCTATCTATGGTTTAAGAAGTGACACTCGTGACAACAAAGCTGGGCGTATTCATTGCAAGCAAATTTGACCTCTTTCGGATGCTGCTAACACTGCAGCAAGCATAGGCAGCATAGGCAGTGGCCTCGCTGACTGGCTACAGTGACACGTCACCCTTACAGCATATGATGCGGTTCTAAAACATCCGGCTGTGAATGTTCAGACAGTTCCCACCATAAAACATAACGCATCGTTATTATGACATGCTGTACAGCGGTAATCTTAAATATGTCCGGATCCGCGTGCACACGGTTATGCAGACTAGAATCCGTGTTTTTTGTCTGCGTACACATTAGTGAACACACATATAACTATACTAATGGAAAAAAAGAAAATGAACATGCTTTAATTGCGTATTTTAATATGTTGTTACATTTAAATCTGGATGAATTTGGTATCAAAATTTAGGATATACACTGAACTTATCGATAATTTTAATGCCTGTACAAATTGACCAACATTAAAATGTTAACGTCATCCAAACGAAACATTAGTGATTTTAAAAGTTGCAAAGACGACCACAATACTTGTGTTTGATGTTTTCTAAGATTAAACATCACCGTTAACTGTTAAATGATTGATAAATTTTTAGGGGCATTATAATTATTGATTAGTTCAATTATAACCAAAATATTGATACCAAATTCATCTATATTTATATAACAACATATACAAAATGCGCATTGTAAACATGTCCAGTTTCTTTTTTATATTAGTATAGATTTGTTTAAATCGATATAAAAATGCATTAGCGTATGAAGTAAGATTAGAAGAGGAAGAAAATATATATTTTTTTATGACTGCCTGTAAACTGTTCCATTCATGGAACCGTATTAGAAAATGCGCAACAAGCACAAACCAGTAACGGTCATAGTTTAGAGTATTTGCGACAGTGCTAGGAAACACTGTTTTGTTTTTATTCAAAATTTCAAGCATTCCAGATTGAGAGGAGGGGGAATTGTGGATCAAGATGGTTACAGAACGTTATTCTTTAGAGTACGGGACAGGCATTAAGGCCAAATCGTTAATTTGTATCTGAACTGCACATGTTTTCCACTAATGTTTTACGGTTCGTCTCAAAATGAAATAATTATTGAGTTGGTTCTTTTACCGTTTAAATTATGATGACCGGATTTTACAAAGATCTTAAGACATTTATGTTTATAGATGGACTTAGTGCTACGATCCATCCACATATTCCGTTTTTACACGAATTGTGTAGATGTACAAGAAATAGGTATATCATTCTATACACAAACGTTTAATTGTTGTTTATTTTAGTGCTAGGTTTTGGTGGAATTCAATACCGCATTGTTACGTACCACTACCAAGAAGGTTATATTAATGTTAAGTTAGCCAAAGGCACACAACACGGAAGTATTCATTTACGATGGCAATGGAGATCATTTTAAAACAAATATGAGTATAACAATAAAACAAGAAATTAAAATTGGCATATGCAATTCAATACAAAAACATGAACATTTGTTTTACATTTTTATCAACAGCATATCACAAACATATTTAATGGCAACGGACGTTAAATATAAACATCGCTTTATAGTTTGGTTTAAATTGCTAAATTGAATGATCATATATACAGGAAGAAATGTTGTATACACACAACAAGCGACTGACAAGATTCATAAGCAACAAAGGTTAAAGTAATAAAAGTGACGTTCATTAACCTAATTTTTCTAAGTTAGTAAATGTTTGTACGTATATAATGTTAAATACGGTTCTAGTTTCCTTTACACATAGTAATTTGACAACAGTAATAAAATAAACTAAAGTTGTATACGGTACAAACTAAGCAACACAATTTTTAGTTCTGACAATTTGGTCAATCATCACTTATTGACGCATGCCAATCATTTTATGCTGTCATCAACTGTGACGTAATTTCAACAATCTTGTTATGGTACTGTTTGAATAATAAAAATATGACATATTTGAGAATATAACGACAAAAATATTATTTTAAAATGAATGAATAAATTCTAGAATATGAGATTCAACGGTACGGATGTGCTGCAATGAAGAATTACTTTTCATATAATATTCTAGTAGTACCAGCATTCTGGAGTTATAGCGAAACCAAACGTCCCTTTAAACACAAACTCAGATACCTTATTGCTTTAAACCAGTACATGCAATTATCAATAAGAACGGGGTGGTGACATGCACTGTAGTAACACTCATACTTTGATTTTGTTTTCAAAAAATAATTTAATTTGGTGAATATTCAGCACAAAAAAGACAAACAGTCTTTACGTACGGTTGCAAATAACATGTCTGAATGTCTATTCATTTTTGACAACACATCTCGTGTAACACGATAAAAAGCTTTTGGAGACAATAACGGTATTATACAGACCTACCAGGTCACAAATTCAAATCCTAAAGTATATACGTAACCAGTAGTCATATAATTATTTAAATGTATGTATACAGTCGTAGATATCAATGCTGCTGCCACCAACAATTGCGCGAATTTATCAAATGTGTTGTTGAAGCATATACCGCGTGGTTTGTCTATGTCCATTAACAGCAGAGATATGATGTACTGACCGGTACAACTGATTTGATGAATGTTATCGTTACCGGATGTGACATATGCATTGCCACTAGGATCCACGGCGCACTGCTTTGGAAAACCCAGTTCTCTGTGTGCATAAATAAATACACTCTCTCCATTTAAATTAAGTGAAACCATTTTGCAGGAAATAACATTGGAAATAAATAATATGCGATTTATAGCATTAAATGCACAATTAAATGACGATTTTACAAATTCTAATATTTTTTAGTTCACGAAGCAAAGTCCCATCATTTCTCAGAATGTCTACCTGTCCATTACTTTTTGACATACATATGTACTGGTTTAATGATGTATCCCTTGTAACATCGTGATACGGCACTCTCGTCGTGAGCTCTGATACAACGTGCACGTTCCCATGACGTAGCTGTGCAAATGCAATCTTGTTTACACATGGAAAGCTGATAACCATGTCACTTGGACCTGTCTTAGAAACTGACCAAGGTGTAGACTGGCATTTGAATTTGGATAATACAGTTTTGCTGTCTTCATCTACTACTACTAGAGTAAGTTATGCATCGAATGATATTATAATGATTATCTATCCAAATGCACGTATCAGTGTTACCATCGCCGTTATCAATCAGATGGATTTTACTGAGATCTATGGCAGTTGAAGCTGTGGAATTTGCTCTGTGTATGACCTAGATTGGTCGATATCTGTGTCTGAAACCATCTCCCTTCCATAATCAACAGTCTCTTCAATTCGCAAAGAATTCTTCATTTCTATTAGCAGACTATCAAAATACAAACTTTCAGTACATTTAAAGATAGACCGGCTCCTACTGTTGTCCACATCAACCACAGATGATTTTAGACGAGACATTGTCTCTATTTCAATTTGACGTTGCACAAGAGCCACGTGTGTGTTTGATCCGAATTTGTCAACCTGTTCAATATAAGATGTTTGTTGTTTAATGTCATTCAAAAACTTGTATAAGCTCTCTGTTTGTGCTGACATATTTTCACATATCGCTTTCTTTTTATCGGCAATGGAAGATAAGACTTCCTTTTCAAGCTCTTCATACATGTTCATTCGTTTTTTTTCTTTTTCCTTGAAGTAATGACATTTCTTGGCTTTCGGTTTCAGTTATCATTTCTTCATGTTTGCCTTCATGTTCTAAAAGACTCTCGCCTTGCTTTTGCAAGTCATGCAATGCTGTCTTCAACCCGGAACGGTCTCCATGTATGTCATAAAGTATATCAGACAAGACCTTTACCTCCTCACACTTTCTTTGCTCAGCTATAGCACACTTACTACAGCATGTCACATCGTGGTCCTTGCACAGGTAAACCACTTCTTCCTTTTCCTTATCAAGCTTTTCAGAAGGTCCTGTATCTCCTTGGGTGGTACATCAGTGAGGTCACACAACTTGTGGTGATTAGAAGCTGTTATCGTTGCATGATACTGTTTACACCTGGCACACAATGGTTCCCTACAATCATTGCAGTACTCCCTCTTTATCTACTTTCTCATGCAAACAAGGTCCACATAAGTGTTTGCTTACAGACATTTTTAAGAATAATGTTATAACATTAGTATTCGCTGTTCAAATCGAAAGTGGGCGTATTTTTCCGGAAGTATAAATATAATATGCCACCGTTTTAACAGTCTCACATGGGTAAATCATCTGATAGTTATCACCGGTTTAAAACACAGCAAGGACGATGGATACAGATACAGTTTAAAATATTTATCTATCACAATTACTTAATATACTAAATATAAGAATGTCAACTAATGCTAAACATCTTTATGTTTACCATATAATAATATGTAGTATTATCATCATTATTAACCATTGGACACTAACACATTACTTGATATGGCCATTCGCTCTTAGTGTTTATACTTATAGGCCCTGGGCCAACTTTGATATACATTTTATGTGGGCAATGTTTGCTGACGGTGAATACAGCCCTATATAAAAAGAAGCACTAAATTCGCTGCACGGTTTTTATTAATTAGATTAATGGCGCATGAGCTAGGCACTTGTGATAGCCGAGTGCTCATATGAAAACAGCTAACTATTTTTATTGTAAGAAGTAAAATTGTTGGTCAAATATTGCACAACGTTGTTTTTTTCCTGGACAAGTTAAACCTAATTACTTGAAAATAGGTAATACATATATATCAAAGGTACCACTAACATATCCGGACATCTCATAAATAAATCGTATGCGAGCAGTTGCCCTTTCTCAAAAGCTCATTATCTAATAGGCCCTTCACATTCTCTCGCGTACGGGTATAAGCCTCGTTCACATTTTGGCTTACATATATAGACGTTAGTTGAGAAAAAGTAATATATTTTTAAGAACGTATCTGAGAATATAACCACAAAAATATCATTTAAGTATTAATAAAAACACGTTTAGTAAGTGAGTCTCAATGATATGCAAGTTTTGCAATGTAAAATGCTATAAATAATATACTAATAGTAACGCGCATGCTTTGTGTCATAAATTTAAAATTGCACATTATTTAAATATATGTATACACACGCATATATTGATTGTTGCTGCCACTAAAAATTGCGAGTTTATGAAATGTGTTATTGAAGCATATGCCACGTGAGATATCTATTTCCCTTGACAACAGAGATCTTATGTACTGCCCTGTGGACTGATTTGGTGTATGTTAGACTTGTTGGATGTCACATATACATTGCCACTATGATCCATGGCACATTGGTTTGGGTGAAACAGATCTTTGTGGCCATAATCAAATACTGTTTCGCCATTTAATTGTATCGCAGTCATGCTGTTGGAAAAAAATGAAAGAAATAATATACGACTCGTAACATGAAACGCAAAACAATACGATGATTTTACACATTCTACTATTTCTGAGCTTAAACCGAGTCCACGTAGCAAAATTCTATCATTATTAAGAATATTTATCTGCCCCGTACTTCTTGAAATACAGATGTACTGGCTTAATAAGGCATCTATAGTAACATGATAAGGAACTCTCGTCGTGCGTTCTGCAACAACGTGCACGTTTCCATGACGTAGCTATGCAACTGCTATCTTGCCAACATCTGGTAAGCTGATCACCATGTCAGTTGGACCTGTCTTAGAAACTGACCAAGGTTGAGACTGGCACTTGAACTTTGATAATACAGTATGTCTGTCTTCATTTACTACTATTAGTGCGTATGCTGTTGCAAATGATATTATAATGTGGTTTTGTATCCATATACACGTATAAGGTCTACTACTTTTGTTGTCAATTAGTTGCAACTTACTGAGATCTATGGCAGTTTGAAGCTGTGCTATTCGCTCTGTAAATGATCGAGATTGGTTAATATCTTTGTCTGAACCTGTCTCGCTTTCATCACAGACAGTGTCTTCAATTTACAAAGAATTTCTCATTTCTATCACCAAACTACATACTTTCAGTACATTTAATGGCAGACCGGCTGCGATCTTTGCCCAAATCAACTACAGCTGATTTCAGACGGGACATTGTTTCTCTTTCAATTTTACGTTGCACGAGAACAACGTGTTAATTTGCTCTGAATTTTTTCAACCTGTTCAATATAGGATGATTGTTGTTTAATGTTGTATAAACACTGTTGTAAATTTTCTTTTTGGCATTTAATATTTTCACAAACTACGTTCTTCTTTTCAGGAATTGATGAGATTATTTCCTCTTCAAGTTTGTCATAAGTTATCTAAGAGTTTTCTTTTTACACCTTTAAGTAATGAGATTGCTTGGCTTTCGATTTCATTTAACATTTTTTCATGTTTGCCTTCATGTTCTAAAAGACTCTCGCAATGCCTTTGCAAGTCAAGCAATGCAGCCTTCAACCCGGTACAATCCCCAGTGCTGTGAAGTATATCGGATAGCACCTTGACCTCCTCATACTTTCTGTGGTCAGCCATAACACATTTACAACAGCATGTCACATCGTGGTCTTTGCACAGGTAGACCACTTCTTCCTTTTCGTGAAGAGGACAAGCAATCAGGCTCTTCAAAAGGTCCTGTATTTCTCGGGGTGGTACATCCGCAAGATCACACAACTTGTAGTGCTTGGAAACCTTTATTCTTTTGTGAACCTGTTTACACTTGTCACACAGTGGTTCATCACAATCTTTGCAATACACAACTCCTTCTAAATCGGGGTTCTTATCCAAACATGGACCACATACATGTTTGTTAGCAGACATTTTCATTTTCAACAATTATCTAATAACGTTAGTATCCTCAGTTTAAAATCGTACCGGAAGTAGAATATATATGCTATCGCCCCCATTATCTTTGTCACATGATAAATTATGTGATAGTAAAAACAACTTGAAAGCACATCAATGACATCTTATAACTGTTAATCTATTACAAGTACTAAATCTACTATATGGGGATGTCAACAAGTACTAGACATCTTTATATTCATCATGTAATAACGTGCAATATTATCTCCATCATAAAACATCGGTCACTAATACTCTACGGCCTGTTGATCAATGTTTTCGTAGTCTGTTTCACAGAGACAGACAGACAGACAGACAGACAGACAGACAGACAGACAGACAGGCAGGCAGGCAGGCAGGCAGGCATGCAGGCAGGCAGGCAGGCAGGCAGGCAGGCAGGCAGGCATGCAGGCAGGCAGGCAGACAGGCAGGGGCAGGCAGGCAGGCAGGCAGGGGCAGGCAGGGGCAGGCAGGCAGGCAGGCAGACAGACAGACAGACAGACAGACAGACAGACAGACAGACAGACAGACAGACAGACAGACAGACAGACAGACAGACAGACTGACATTATATCCCATATTGATATTAGTGGATTAACGTATTATTATTCCCGTATAGCATCTCAATATCGCCGTCAATATTATTGGCACAGGTTAATATTTGTAAGCGATAACCGCTTTAAAACTATCACAACACGACTATGTCTACTGATATTAGAGTTTCAAGATAACTATTTGTCTCGTAAATATACTTCTTAGGGATAGCAACTAATTTAAACATATTCATCTTTACCATTTTCATAATCATCATCATCATCATCATCCATCATCATCATCATCATTATGCGTATACTCAGAACTACAAATCGCGTTCCAAGGCTTATTTGTTGCTGTAGTGTGTAATACCCAAAACTGAAACATAATCGAAGAACTGTTATTAATTTTTGACCAAAATTGATCCATTACATTTTAAAACCTTCTGCTGTGCAGTTAAACTCAAAATTGAAACAAAGTAGAATAAACATTCACAATTTGGACTGTGGCAATTCAAATTGCCTGATGCTTTTGACGTATTAAAAATATTGTGTAGATGATCCGCTTAAAGCAAAAAAATCAAAGTGAAAGTTGCGTTCACACTTTTCTGGATAAGTGACAAGGGCAGGACAGTTTATGCCCAATCGATGACAATAAAACCTCCATAGTATTCTGTCAATAAGTCAAAACATGTGTGCAGCATAAGCCGCACTTAATTTTTGCATCAACAACTTCATAGCTAGATTCACACTTAATGGTAGAGATTGTGCCTATGGTGACAAGACCGAAAATAAATGATCCGTGACCGAGTTGTATTCGCATGCCAAAGTGACAAGTACGAGAAATATTGATAGAGAAGGGACACAATTTAACTTATCAGTTAGCTACCTCAATTGCACAATACATGGAGCAAAACAAAATGCAAGTGCAGCAAACCGGATAATCAAATTCATCACCGCCGTAGACCAGGTACGAAGTAATGAAGCAACTCGAAATGGGGAACCACAACAACGACAATGCCAGCAAAAAAGACACGACCGCATCCAGAATAGCGACGCGCCATTACGACCAACAAATAGTGCCAACGATGTGGCAACAGTGCTCATAAGCAGCAATAGTACTGCCCGGCATTCGGGTAAAAGTGTCACTAGTGCTTAAAACCTAACCACTTTACCAAGATGGGTTAAAGTGAACAAACAATACAGGGTTAAAAAGGACAACTTTCCAGATGATGACAATCAAGCATTTAATGTCGGTACTTGGGGTAAGTTCCTACCAGGCATTTGTTGATGTACATTTTGGACCAAACAGATAAGAAATCAAAACAAAGATTGATACTGGCAGTCAGGTGTATTTAATTATTAATTTCATAACACGATTTCATACATTAAACTTTAAATTACCACTACGAACACATGATAACAATAACACATTGTTTTGTTGATACACATGAAATCGATTGAATGTACGAGACAAACTTCGCTTAAAAGGCCACTGCAAATCTCGATCAGTAGGTTTAGATGTTTTTGTTGTAAAATCTGAAATAGTCCCTGCACAATGGAATCTCCAAACTGCTAGTGACCTTAAATGGATTCACTTGACTTCCCCAATTGGTGAGTGTACGCCACTTGATAATCATAATGGCACAATATTTAGTACATTTTAAGAGGTGTTCAAAGGCACTAGCTCGAATAAGCTTAAAAAAATTATGTTCCGAGCGTTTGTTCCGAGTGCAGGGTGCCGTATGCCTTACAAAATAAACTAAAACGTAACTAAGCTCAATAGAGAGAAAAGGGAAAGTAACCGAACCCACCGAATTTGTAAACGCGCTTGTATGCGTTGAGAAACCGAATAAAAATTAGAATTTGCATTAATCCGCACGCACTAACCAAGTGTATTAAAAACAGCATTACTAACGGATGTAGCCTCTATTGTTGATAAAACTTCCAACAGGAAGTAAAGTATTTCGGTCCAGTTTTTAGCTCGAATGGTCTGTCCGAGACAAGGAATACCAGCAAGCCAATACTGATATTGAAGATGAAACAACCGGAGAGCTTGAAATGATATCGGGAATGATCACAAACTGCGACATTTATTGACTTACACACAGTTACACTTCCGGACGAATCAAGCTCGAAAAGAATAGGTGCTGCCTATGTGTAAGGAGCCAGCTACTAGCCTTTGCGTCAAAAACTTTAATGCAAAGTCTAGTTCGCGTGGTACAAATAGAATTAAAGCGCTGAAGGAAACTTTTTAATATTATCAATGGCTTTTATACCATTCAGTAGTATTTATTAAAAATGTTACTCACCGTGCGCTTAAATTTCAATAAAAACATAAAGTCAAATGAAACTTAGAAATAGATTCGATCAAATAACTTATTCAAATTGGCAAATAAGAACCGTTATGGTATGTTTTGCAGAACGTTTCGCAAATATGTTGACTATACAATGGTATTAAAATTGTATATTAGAACCAATAAATTCAATTAAACTGTATGCGGCACCTTAATAACCATATAATACCTTTCAAATTACGTCAGCTTAGATACAGCGGTTATAAATGTTTTATTGGAAACTTATGATAGTTACGATCGTTCAGTGTTCTTATGCGAAGAAAATAGAAATCACTGTTTATTTAACGAAACAGAATATATATATATATTCGATTCCCAGTACCAAATAAACATCAACAAATACACACATTGCTATCAAACAAACCTTAATGGACCAATATCTCCAAGAATGGGAGGCAAAACTGAACACATCCATCACAGGTAAACACCATCTCTTATTCAAGAACACTATTAAAGTCGAAAAATATATCACATCACTACCAAGTAGCCTTGCTTTAAATATAATAAAATTCCGGACTTGCAACCATAAATTGTCAATAGAAGTCCAAAGATGGTCCAACATCCCACACAATCTAAGATATTGCCCGTTTTGTCTCCAGTCAGGATTAAGAGAATTGGGTGACGAATTCCACTACATCCTTGTTTGTAAACAATTTACAGAACCAAGGCGTAAATTCATTCCGAGATATTATTTCACCATACCAAATATTCTCAAATACATCGAAGTTCGAACTGATGAAATTCGAAAACACATTCACCGCTAAACACACTAGTTTGTTTATTCGCAAAATTCTGGACGCATTTACCAACCAACATTAATACCATTTACCATTAATAAGCAAAAACATAGTTACCTATTATCAGCCAATAAATCCTAATAATTAATCCACATTCGACTGAACACGTGTAGCTGCAGGTATTCCATTCATAAAGTAAACACTCCCAATGCTGGTCTACACGCGCTCTCGATTTCGGCACGTAGGTCAGGTCAACAGGGGGTCATCGATTAATAAATAGCGTAAGCACCGGCCACACACCACTAAATCTTTAATTATTAAACTGTATTTTTTAAGTGACGGCGACTACTTGACCGCATGTATAAGTTACCCCTACTCATATTTGTCTGTCTGTTTTTCTGTACACGTCCTGGCCCCGCGACTACGAACGTTACTTAAGTCCAGTCTTAGACTTAAACTTATTTGTTTTGCTCAAATTCCGACTTGAGATGAGTCTGGAAATAATTTGATAACTACGAAAAATTTTAATCTTAAACTAAGTCTTAAATTTGAGTTTTCGATTACTTTTTTGAGACAGCGTTCATGCTGTCCCAAAAAATAATACCAAGCTTAAAAATGGCAGACAATGTGATAGAACGCATCGAGCGTATGGAAATGTTGGCAGAACGGAGGCGGGAGAAAGTGCCAAGAATCTGTAGAGATCGAAATAACCCTCTAGAGACTCTTGGCAGGGATGAAATAAGAGAACGTTATCGTTTCTGGCCAGAATCAATTAACAATATTGTGGGAATGGTCGTCCCTTTGCTCCAAACAGATACGCGGAGGAGCAACCCGGTACTACCTGTGCTGTCTGTACGAATAACTTTACAGTTTTTCGCAAGCAATGCTCACTATCTGCTGATCGGGCAAATTCATGGCATATCAAGACAAGCTGTTGGAGCAGCCGTAACCAAAGTAACAGCTGCCATCATTCGCATGATGGGGCGTTTCATAGCATTTCCATCTGGTATTGATGCGACAACGACAAACAAGAATTTCTATGCAATCGCAGGTTTGTTTATTTTGCGAATGTTTTGTGGCGAATCGGTATTGTGGCGAATCGTTATAATACCAAAGGGCGACAACTTGCCTAACAACTGATGCTTTGTATTTGACTTCCGTTATATACTACTGAGCGGCTATGATAAACATTATTAACAAACGACTGCTCACGTCTTATTTCGACATGAGATTTATTGCTTACATTATCTAGAATATTTTTACGGTTCGATCTCTACTTCAGTTCTCGATGAATTATTATTTGGAAAAATTAATGAAGTGTATGTATATTGGGATGGTACACAATCCGCATCACTACAATTATGATGACGAAATAAGTCAATCTAACGTATAATGGGTATGTATACGTGTTGCTTAGGAAATCTTTTATTAGTTGCCTTATTGTCTGAATAGTGTTATGTGTTATTTTCTTGATTGGATATTGTATAACTACTTTGTGTCTATAAGAAAAAATGTTGGAGCATTTTAAATTGTGTTATTTAGATCTATAAATAAAATGCTTTTTAACTTGTGTTATTCACAAGTACTATACTAGATTACTAGCATATCATTTTTGTTGAAGGTTTCTAAATTTATACTGTACCAACATTAATCATTTGGCACTTTATCAACTGAATAAAGGCATCATCAACAAGTAAAATAAGATAACAATTTTGATTTAAATTCCATTTTAAGGTGAGCATTAAAGCCAAACTATGAATTGTAAACAAACTGATTTATGATTTTCACTTTAAGTATCGCAATAAAAATGTGTTTTTTATGTTGTTGTTTTTTAACAAATGTATGCATGATAACTGCGTGATAAACATGAAGTCATCACTGTTCTAAATGCACACCATTTAATTAAAAATATATCTACTTTTGTTACCAGTGTGTGATTAAATTAACTTTTTTTTTCAACAGATCTTAAATTTCTGACATAATGGTAATCATTTAAGTTCCACATTTTCAAACGTTATTGATGTTAATAACAGTCAAGCAGTATATTGATGTAAATGATATGTTTCATTATTGATTTTCAGGATTTCCTAATGTAATTGGGTGTATAGACGGAACGCATATTTGGATTCGAGCACCAGCACAACATGAAGAAGATTATGTGAATAGGAAGGGTTTTCATTCCATAAACTGTCAGGTATCATAAAATTATCATGCCCTAGATCGCTACGACTAATTTTTGGATTCTGAACATTGTTCATTCAAAATTATTTTCTTTTTAGCTTGACTATTCACCGAATACTTCGAGCTGTACTACTCACCCATTCGTCGGCGTCGGCGTAAAGCTCTTGTTAAGGTTTGCGTGGAACAACTCCATATCTCTATAACTATTACATATATTCAATTTAAACTTCACACATGTCTTCTGTGTCATCCTGTGAGGTCACTGACCAAGGCCCATAACTATGACCTGCTATCTAGCTGAATTATGCCCTTTTTGTAATTAGAAATTACAGGTGAAAGTTTGCATGAAACAAATTCATATCTCTATATCTACTAAATATATTCAGTTGAAACTTCACAAATGTCTCCAGGGTCATTATATAAGGTAATTGGCCAAGGCACATAACTGTGATCAGCAATTTAGCATAATTATGCCCCTTTTTGTAGTGACAAAGGCCTATAACTCTGACAAAGTGAATAGTCAAGCGCGCTGTCCTGAGACAGCTCTTGTTCTGTAGATGTTGTGACCAAGGACCATTACTGTGTCAAAGAGGAATAAATAGTCGAGCGCACTGTTGTGATACTGCTCTTGTTTTTTTCTTCAGATGGTGTGTGATTGTAAATTCCGCATTACAAAAGTGGCCTGGCAGTGTCCACGAGAGTCGTATGTTTGCTGACAGTTCCTTGTGCAGAAGATTTGAGGATGGTAAAAATGTCAAACAGGAAATGCTTTTTAAAATAAACACAATTTTCATTAAGCTTAACTAGATACTAATCATTTTTTATCATATACTTTACTCATCATTTTATATACTTCCAGTTATTTTTAGTGGTTACAAATACATGTCCACCAGAGGGCAGTGGCATTTTCCTTATATATACAACATATAACTGTCCTTTAATTTCTGACATTCCTTACTTAATAAACTAGTGGAGCGATACAGGCACTTAGCCGATTCTTCATGTAACTTGCTCAGAATATTTTAGTTACTTTGGCCCTCATGTGAGCGACCTTGGGCCTTTGTGCGTCTTGTTTTCTTACTATCATACTTGCAGGTCAGTTGGATGGAATCCTCTTGGGCGATTCTGGATATGCATGCCGGCGCTTTCTTATGACCCCATATCTAAATCCATCCACAGCTGCACAGGAAAGGTTGTTACATATATTTTTGCAATTATACATTAAATGTATTGAATGTATACACTAACTCAAAAGTCAGCATTAATAAGTTAATGAAAAACTTGGTTCTGTTAGTTATGTTATATAAACTGTCTGCAGATTATATATATATATATTTTATTGAAAACTTTAAAACTAAATTACTTGTATTACTTTACAAATTTCCTTATATTATTATGACTTGTCTGCATTTGTCGTCATTGAGAACATTACATAAACAAAAACTCTCAAACACACTATTAAATACGTACTATTCACTGTGAATCAGGCGAGAGAACCTGTGTCTCTTGTTAACTCGCATGAGCACAAAGTTTTTGCAGTAAGTATTGTGACCTTCTTGTTTAAATTATTTGAGTTATGCTTTGTTCTTATTATTTGTCACTATTGTACCCATCACCAATCAAATGTTCTAAATAGTCATTTACCTTTTAACTTGCTAACAAATAACTTACTCTGTATCAAATTGCAGATTCAACAGAGCACTTTTTAAGACAAGAGTTCTGATTGAACAAACTTTTGGAATGGTCAAAAGAAGATTTCCCGTCCTGGCATATGGAATAAGAACTGAGCCAAGGAAAGCATGCAAAATAATAGTGGCATGTGTAATCCTTCACAATTTTGGTTTTGTGAACGGGGACGTATTTGGAAGAGCAGTCACTGAGCCTGATGATGTGCCAGAAGCTGTTCAGGCAGAGAATGATGTCACTGGCCAGCACTTTCGCGACTTGTTGTGTGCTAATTTTTTCAGATAGTTTCGTGATAACTTTCACAAGTAAGAGAAATGAATGCCTTGAATTTATGGTGACATTTTTAGGCACAATAGGATACAACCCAATTTAACAAAAAAAAAAAAAAAATTGCATTCACTTTAGTGTATTGTTCTTTTTTTGGTTTATAGAAGCTGTCATTGCACCTACTATACTTTTAATGAGCATATGTTTCAATTCAGTATCAATGTCAATTTATAACCCTTCCTAGCATAAGAACTGTGTAATTAACTTCATTGGCCAAAGTGACATTTGTCTGAAAAATGAATACATTGCATTGTATATAGACTGAAATTGTTTTTTTGCTGTCATTGAATTACCGTCCGTATTGTAATTATTGTATATTTTGATATTATTGAAATGGATTTTGCTTTTTTAAATATTGATGATGCAAGATAAATGAATAGCATTTAAATCATTTGCATATATATTTATTGAAGAACTATGAATCATATATCACATTTTATATTATTACATGTCATAAATGTATTGATTCAACTTGGTGCTATATAGGTAAGAACAATTAAACTAAAAAATATTGCATACTGTTGTATTATTACATGTCAGGATACTTTTTAAATATTTTTTAACATTCACTTACTTGACAAAATATTTAACTCGTACTTTAACTATGAATACCAAATTTATTAATTATAAATTACAATACATAGACATACTGCAACATAAATGTTTTTGACGTTGGATATTGTGTAAATTAAATTGTTTTATTTTTTTAATAATTGTAATCTGTGATATATATTTATATTTGATCTTCAAATGGAATAACTAATCCATTTCCAGATTGCAGTTGAATCTCAACAAGTTTCAATTTTCAATCAAAGAGCTGTTTCTAGTGTGCAATTCTATTTTGAAGAAGAATGATCTCTACATTAGCTCGCGTCAGCTCCTTATCATACAGTTCATCATAGCTGTTCCTTTTCCGCTTAACTTTTCCTGAAACATTGTAAAAGTATAATTACAGCTAATGGGTCTCAATTGTATACTTTTGATACTGGTGGAACAATTGCCTAAAATTATTACAATATATCATGTACATAATTATTGTGTGGATCTTATGATATATTAATATACTCGAATTTACTGTACTTGCCTTTTGCAGACGATTTTCTTGGGAACTCGTCATCTGTCAAAAAATAATAATGACTAGTTCATTGTACTAGAAATTATGGAATGTAGATCTATGATATACACATATTAAGTAAAACTATTCCATGTTTTCACACGTATTTGACATTTGTATATGCGATTAAA
This sequence comes from Congeria kusceri, assembly GCA_027627225.1. NCBI lineage: Eukaryota > Metazoa > Mollusca > Bivalvia > Myida > Dreissenidae > Congeria > Congeria kusceri. The sequence goes on from CM051037.1 coordinate 24,934,126, forward strand.
AATTTAGTTGGCTACAGTGGTATATTTTTACCATCTCTGTAATGCATTAATATCTTATATTTTCTTAATAATATCTTCAGACATATTTCTCATTATATGATGGTTTAAAAGATTCTGTTACCTTTTTCTTCTTCGAATGATTGACCCTGTATGTCACCCCAAATGGCACTTACGTCAGATGAGACTGAAGTTATAAATTTAATTAGTCTTATTAGTGCTTCTAACAGTTAGTACATCTACCAATCAGTTAAACAATACTATTAAAATGACATACAGTCTTTATGTCCTTATTAATGATGCATTTTTTATTAATGCTTTATCAGTAGCAGAGGCATTTTTTGAATTACGTGTCGTGTATGCAGTAGTGAAAATGTTGCAATATTTAATTGTCATTTCATTTAAAAGTGTCCCTTTAACAAACTGCAACAGGCTGTAAGCAATGTGTTACGTCATCTTTAGCAAACAAATGGAGTGTCAACCAGTGAAGTAAACACATTGTATATTGAAGACATTTTAACTAGACTAATCGTGGAAAATCAATGAAATGAACACATGAACTGTGGAAATTATATGATGATGTGAAAATGGATTTATTAAAATATGACAAGAACAAAGCAGTATTTTGTTTTAGTCAACAACACTTTCTAGGTTGATAAACACCTTAAAACAGCAAAAACACCAAGGTAAGATGACTTTATTGTTACTATTACAGTTGAAGCACTTTAGAAAGTTCTTTCACAGATACATTTGTTTGGAATTTAAACATAAAAATATGCCATGTCACGTCCAGTTGACATACAATTACTAAACAAAACAACAGATTATCCAGCAGTCGCCATTCCGTCTTACTTTCCATGGAGTATTGAAATTTAGCCACGGTGTATGGAAAATACTCCATGGGCATGTGACCGCTTTTAGCCATACGGATTGCATCATTTAAGTAGGAAGTGATATATATTAGCATAACTTCAAAACAAGTTTAAACTTTAAATTTATGATCAGAGCTCAAAATGTAATCTCGATATAAAGTTATACACTTTCACAAAAAATCAATCTTAAAAATACAATTTTAAGATACCAAAGATAAATAAACCTCTTTGTTTCACGTTTTGGAACATTTTCTTCAGCTCGTCTATGCTCCTTCGGGTGGTGCTAGAGCTGTAAACAGAGATTTACATGCATGTCAAAAGCCTTATCATTTCAAACAAATCAACACGACAGTACGTAGGAATATTAAAATCGAAGCAAAATTGTTTGTTAATCAGGAAATTAACAAAGTCAAGCAATCAATTTTAAAATCGTCTAATTTAATTATATGAACACTCCCAAATGTTTGTTTTTTTCATGTTTTAATTAAATAACGCACATACATTGCAGACGGCCAATACCATTAAATTTATACAACACCACATAATTTATATATCGATAATACGTACGCATTCACGATATCTTGAACTTCTTCCCATGTTTTTCCTTTTGTTTTTCAAGTTATGACATAAGATTTGAATTTACCAAACAACTGGTTGTAATTTTCGAGAATTGTTGACACAGCCAACATTCTTTCCGATTCCGACCAATTCGTGGACCTTTTCCTCGTATCAGCCATTGTTTCAGCCCAAACGACACGGTCACGAAGCAGACGATATTTGTACAGGCGCTTGACACGCTTTTTATCGATGAATTACAAGCGTCTACTTATTTATCATAGAGTATTCAAGAACCGTAATCCAATATGGGCCGCTTATATTAACGACAAATGTAAATATTTGAGACTGATGTTAAATCTCAAGTGAGTATGAGTTTAAGAACGTTCGTAGTCTTCATTTAAGATATCATCTCAGTTGAGACTGACTTTAAGGTTAAGACTGAAAATTAAGTTTAAGTTTAAGTTTGATGTTGGCAATGTTCGTAGTCGTGGGGCCTGAACAAACTTTTATTTTGAGAGTTTGTAAAATCGCGGTTGTTTTCTATCATGCGCATTTTAGAAATCGTTCGAATAATATTTTCATCTGAAACCCATCAACTACCTTAAACAAGGTACTATTTACAACGGGTGTCATTATGCAGAATTGTAGAATATATCTTGTTGATGTTTGCTAATGTTTTTATCTAATTAACATTAAGATAAATACTACTAAACCAACATAAATGCAACTATGTCAGCCAATAACCGCCAATATGAAATAGTCATTTACACAACGTGTTTCTAAAATATTTATTTCATTGTTAAACTTAATTATGACAATGTTAAAGCAGCTTATACTTTTTTCTCTTCTAACTAAACAAGAAAATCTATTTGTGTCTAAAACAAACGTTTTTAAGTAATATTATGTGTTTAAATTACTATAATCACAATTGTGTATTCCACCACTGTCCCCGGAAAGAACTATAATCGAATTAAACTTGATTTAGTTACCAATTTATTTCTGTATACCTTTATAATTAAGTAAATATGTGAACCTGTTGAAAATGCATATTTGCTCTACTAACACATATTTGTGTATTTGCTATTTTGAACAGTCTCACGACCAACAGCTATTGTGTTGCATATATTATGTCTGTTATTTTCATGTAACGCGACAGAAATAAAGATATTGTGTGTGTGTGTGTGTGTGTGTGTGTGTGTGTGTGTGTGTGTGTGTGTGTGTGTGTGTGTGTGTGTGTGTGTGTGTGTGTGTGTGTGTGTGTGTGTGTGTGTGTGTGTGTGTGTGTGTGTGTGTGTGTGTGTGTGTGTGTGTGTGTGTGTGTGTGTGTGTGTGTGTGTGTGTGTGTGTGTGTGTGTGTGTGTGTGTGTGTGTGTGTGTGTGTGTGTGTGTGTGTGTGTGTGTGTGTGTGTGTGTGTGTGTGTGTGTGTGTGTGTGTGTGTGTGTGTGTGTGTGTGTGTGTGTGTGTGTGTGTGTGTGTGTGTGTGTGTGTGTGTGTGTGTGTGTGTGTGTGTGTGTGTGTGTGTGTGTGTGTGTGTGTGTGTGTGTGTGTGTGTGTGTGTGTGTGTGTGTGTGTGTGTGTGTGTGTGTGTGTGTGTGTGTGTGTGTGTGTGTGTGTGTGTGTGTGTGTGTGTGTGTGTGTGTGTGTGTGTGTGTGTGTGTGTGTGTGTGTGTGTGTGTGTGTGTGTGTGTGTGTGTGTGTGTGTGTGTGTGTGTGTGTGTGTGTGTGTGTGTGTGTGTGTGTGTGTGTGTGTGTGTGTGTGTGTGTGTGTGTGTGTGTGTGTGTGTGTGTGTGTGTGTGTGTGGTTGCACGTACGGGACACTGAGGCCGTCAATGGGTATGCACAGCAACGAGTGGGGTCTCAGTGGCAGAGTGAGGACGTCCTCACTTGTCAAAAGTATAAATACCCTTTATTCTTCATAATTTTGCATGAAACACAAAATAAAATTGAAAAAATAGGGTATCCCCATTCGTCGTTAACCTTTTTCCGCTCAGTGACGTCATTGTCTGTTTTGTGAACAAAATGGAAGTGGAGTTATTTCTTATCGATGGTAAGTTACGATGGTCGACCTTCGGCCTGGCAACATAACTGTGTGGGGATTGGTTATGAAATCCTTTCTACGACCATTTCCCCTACTTCTGATTCAAGTAGGGCAGTTGTCAGTTACTGGCATAAGCATGTGCACTTAGTAATTTTTCAAGATGGCGGCATGGTATACATCGACAAACAGAATAATTTAATGAAGAATACTAATAAACATAATTTCTAGTCGTAATGTTCGTAAAAAGGTTCAATGGTTAGCATACTTTTGAAAGAAATATTTTATTTGTACCTTATGGCTCCAAATATATACTTAAGGTTAAGTACCGCGAGAATACAGATGAACACGTACTGGTAAACCAGCTAACCCAGGAAAAGTGTTAGTTGGTTAACTGACCGCGGTGATATAACTGAAATACTGTGGAAAACAGTGAAAAATCCAATTAAACAAACAAAACTAAACCTGTTCACTGAAGCCAACAATGTATCAAATGTGAAACACAGTGGTTAGGTTAATTTTGAAATTTATGAATTAATTCAGTGCACATATTTCATCATATTGACATACAGGTACATCGAATTGAAATTGTCAAATACATCAAATAATACCAATAATTATAAAAGTCTATAATAGGAATACAATTTAGGCCGCCATTCAGTGTTTTCATCAAGGAAAAAATGTGAATACAAGTGAATGCAATATTGATCTGTGGGGACAAAATAGAATATTTGAGTTGTCTAGTAGAAGTCCATACATGTAATTCCTATTTTCAGATTGACATAGAATAAATGGCAGTCCGCTTATGTGGAATGACGGACCTCACACGCGGAAAACGAGCAGTAAGTACTTATTTAATTTTTTTCCCAATAGCAATGGACTTGATTTTTTTATGTTTTGTAAAAAATTAGGTGGGCAGTAGATATAAATGTATTAAAATAAATGTTTTTATTTTTTGCACACTAAAATTATTAAATCGACAAAAAAACTAGCCTATAATTAAAAAAACAACAACAAACAAACAACTGAAGACAAGTCAAGGCTTAAACAAGGTATTTAAATTAAGACAAGCTAGTTATACCCCCGCAAACGAAGTTTGTAAGGGGATATATAGGAGTCACGCTGTCGGATGGTTTGTCGGTCTGTCTGCATACAATGTGATAAGTTTGTGGAGCAAAATTCGTCAACATTTCTTAAGCAATTGATTTAAAACTTGAAATATGTCGTCACCAGGCCCTGGTAGCATTCGGTTTTGACGCAAGATATATACTGGGACGAGTAATTTTCCTAAGGAAGGAGTCCTGGACTCCATGTTCTGAAATTCTAGCGAGAACTCAGATGAAAGACGTCTATTTATTTATTTTCTTGTCTTATTTAATAAATTATTGGTGTTATGATTTAAGTTACATGTTTCATTTCAGCTGTATTTAAAATCTTGAAAAAAGTAAATAGTTTTGAGTTATTGTGATTACTATACTGACTAATGACTAAAGTTAAGGTGAAATAAAAAATCGAGATCGGGACGTATGGCATGTATGATAAAAGTGTTTTCAATATTATATTTACTAAGGTTCAACTCATAGAGCTGGATAGGGAGATGAACTGAAAGTTGAAATATATATATAAAAAAAATATTTTTTTTTTTTTTTGCTTTGAAAGCTTCAATTGGGAATTTTAGGCTGTCATTTGGGAAAAATATATACTTTTTGAGATTGGGAATGGGGCCGAATTTCGGCCCCAAATTTGACGCTGTTGGGATACAACGTTTTTCCTCACCACTTTGGGAATGGTAACGGTACTGGTCAAATTGGGTAAATTAGCGTCGTTTTCAGCTCAATTGGGAATTTTATCTTATTCTTTAAAAGCTATCAAGAGGATGTCAAACCAATAAGTTAAATTCTGACAGGGCTTTTTTATCCTACAGCTGTAACCTTATACAGGCTACATCCCTCAGAAATTTGCTTTAAATTCATGCAGTTTTCCCCCAAAATGAAACTTGTACCTGGAAATTTCATTCCCCTATGAGTAACATCGCGCGAAAATTATCCCCAAATTTGGTTTTCACGCGCTATTTTTCCCCCATATTTGAAGGCTAGGGCCCCTTCCCCCGAGCCTTACAAAAAAACCTGTCTGAAAACAACTTGTTCAACTTATTCTTGTACTTGAATTAAGCTCAGAAAAGCATCTTTTTACAGGAAATTGCTCGTGTTACTTGAGACTTGAATGTGTCTAAGTTTCAGTTTCGTTCCACAAGTTGCATCAGAGACACAGGTTTGCATGTTAATTTATTTTAGAATATACATCAATATTGACAATCTCCTTGTCAGGGATTTTTTCCGACTTAGGGGGAAAAGGGCCGTTCTTTTTTATGGGGAAAAAATAGTGAGAAAAACCGGATTTAGGGCAAAATATAAGCGCGTTATTGGCAGTTTGGGGGAAATATAAAAACCTATAACCGTACACACTTAAGTGTTATTGTTATGTTATTGGAGTATTTAACTGAGTTTGAATTAATATATTTAATATGTTTACCTTTCAATATCCTCCATTTTAACTATCGTTACTATTGTTGCACTCTTACGATATTTACAAACGTAGTTGTTTTTAATTGTTTAATATATAGGCAATTTTGGGGGAAAATGGATCGTTTGGGGAAAATTCCAGGGTTCCCTCTGGGCTTTAAAAAGTTGTCGCCACTTACTTTCGCCAAAATCAAAAAGTTGTCGCCACTTTCGCCAAATTCAAAAAGTTGTCGCCACTTACTTTCGCCAAATTCACAAAGTTGTCGCCAAATTTGCATTGTAGAAAATGAAGACATTAAAAATTCTGCTAATAACAATAATAGCATATAAACAATATAAATACGCGTTATATTATATGAACTACTACATAGTGCCTTGTACAGAACACAGTTAAATAAGTTAAGTATTTGTGTACTTCACTCTACAGTAAATCTCACCTTTGGTTTTCATATGCTTAACAATGTTCTCCTTTTTCAATACAGTGCATCCTGTAGTGAATGAATTGCTCAGTTTTGAGGATATACAGAGTTCACACAGCATAGATTTTGTGTTGGAATCATATTTGAGGAACGGGAAATCTGATTTCCAACTGTCTTTGAAATTTCTGTTAGCTGGTGAATTTAGAGTTTTATACATTTTTGAAGGAGTCTCAACATCATCTGAATCTAACGTTCGCTTTTTAACAGGCGTTATACACTCTGAACTTGCCATTTTGACGAGTGAAACAGAGAATATTATCTCATGTTTATATAGCACTAATCAAGGCAAAATGTTTAATTATTGCCTTTAAACACACCGATTATGCTAAAAACAATCCATATTTACCTTTTTGATTGTCATTGTTGTCAACCTAACAGGCTTTAATCTGCTTCCTATACTGTGACAAACACTTCACACTTCAGCGCAAAGTCGGTACATTTCACAGTTGTCTTATCTCTGAAGCAATAAAACTGACGACCAATTAAGATAACTTGTAACAACACCACCAATAATCCCAATTATCACCATAATCTGCCACTTTCCGGCAATCAGCACGCTCCATTGATTTCAGCAGTGTCGCTTACATCACGGAAATCCATTGCACAGCGACTGCCGTAAAGCGGCTGGTAAACAGAGCCTCTTATGTCATTTTAAGTAAATATTACGCAGAAAAAATGTGGAATTTTGAAAAATCGCCATTTTTGAAAAGTTGTCGCCACTTACTTTCGCCAAATTCAAAAAGTTGTCGCCAAATTTTTTATTTTGTCGCCATTGGCGACAATGGCGATCGACAGCGGGAACCCTGAATTCAATGACATAGGGGAAAAATACGTCAAGGAGAAAGGGCCGATATTCGGTGGGTCTCAAAGAAGGAAAGAAAAACCTGCTTGTTGATCATTAATGAAGCCTTTAAACTATATAAAATATTGCATCCTGAAGGGTTTTCCGTATTATTAGTTTTATGATTTATTGCCACTCGCAAAAACGCAGTGCAATTCAGTTGGTTCCCATTCTCAGATGCCATGTATGTAAGAAACAATGAATTGTAATTGAAACGATTCGATAACAGCGCCACCAAACGCAGTTACTTCCCCTAGCGGTGCACAGTAGCTGATTTGAATTTTGGTAGACGCATGGATAAAACAAAATTTTTAAAAAGCACATCGTCAATCATTAATGGTCCTTTATGAATATGTTTTCTCTGATTTGGGAAAGTTTTACCTTCAATTTGAGGAAAATAGCCAGAAAATAGGTTTGGGAATGGTATAGAGGAAAAACGCTGGGATGCATAACAATATAAATCCAGGGGTCCACTCCAGTCAATATTGTTATAGCAGTGTTAACCATACTTGAGGCTTTTACAAAATATTTGATTGATTGGTTACATGTATGTCACGACAGTCTTGACGAGTGCAAACAGCCTGCGTTTTACGCCACCATGATACTCTTTACTCTTAGACTATAATTATGATAAAAAAAAATATTTTTCAGCAATGTTTTAATTAGTTTTGTTCAAATACTGTTGGTTATCAGGGCTTTTTTTGGCTGATTTTATAGCCATTATTCGGTCATATTCCCAGTGGCAAAAAGTATCTTTTTCCCCAAATCCATGCCGAAAATTCCCAATTGATCGTTTGACTTGCAGATGTTTGGAAATAGAGCTGTCAAGTGTAGAAATAAAGCGTTTTGAAGTTGTAATATCCATTTTACCGATATGTTTATATTAAAAATTTTCTTTTTTATGTAAGTTTTATCAATAATTATTCAAATGTAATAAATCAAACAATAGTACATTTTCCCAATTTAAAATAAATTGACGCTAAAATTCCCAATTAGACGGGTATAGGTCATATTCCCAAAATGGTGAGAAAAAGCCCTGGTTATGGAATCAATACAATTCATATTGTATCAAAAGATCAGTTGACAAGAAGCACAAACTGCAGGGCTGCCTTTGTGACATTTATTAAATAAGGTGAACCTATGGTCACACGACAAATGAGTTCAATGTCAGGCTTGTTTTTTTTTTTCAGCTGAAGACAAGCCTTAAGATTTCATTGAAACAAGTGAGTTGTCATCTGTACCTTTTTTAGCTCACCTCAAGGACTGAGCCTTTGTGACCATCCCTGCCAAAACTGCATAATGTATGATTACATCCAAAAATCTAACCTACAAATTGTATCTTCATTTTCGCGGGTAACGGCAGGTGTGAATGGGGTCTTTTTGGTGTTTTTTGCATTTCTTAATTGACAGCTTTCGTTGAGCAATTTATGCCATGACCTGTTGAGTAATTTGAGACGCTTATTGGCATTTGAGACAGGCGATCGACGGATTGCGCAATAGTAAAATGGCGGCCATTTTCGGTCCGATTTGCTAGTTTCTAGTCTTGAAATCTTTTTTTCTCCTTTTTGGGGTAAAAAAATCGGTGCGCGTTATACACGGGTGCGTGTTATACTCGGTAGAATACGGTAACTTACATATATTTGCATTTGAAACTGTTTAGTTAAAGAAACATAGTGTAAGATTGATACAAATCATTCAAATAAAAGAAAGGGAACTGAGAAAAAAAATTGAAATGTAAGTTAGAAGACTTCAGCAATGACTGAACTGCCAAAACTGCATTATAGGTGGTGCTATTCTTTGTGCAGAATCAATACGCAATTCTTTCCTGAGAAGTAGTTGTTTAGAAATGCCATAATGAGCGAAATCATGTATATGAGCAACTGACATAGTGTGTTTGGTTTATTTGTTGGAATAATACTAAATATTTTGTACAAGTATGAAATTTTCACTAAACAGACACTTGTCTATTGAATTGTTTGTGCCACAATCTGAATCATTTAACACATATCAATCGGTGAATTAATCAATTTTAAACATGAATAGTTTGTTATGCCCCCACAGAGTGGGAGGCATTAAGCATTGCACTTGTCCGTCCGTTCGTACGTACGTCAGGAAGCTTGTGTTTTGAACTCCTCTTTAACTACTGGGTGGATCGCGCTCAAACTTTCAAAGTTGAATGACCTTAATGTGTAGTTGATCGTATAGAAAGGAATTCGGGCTGTACAGATTTTTGGCAGAATTATGGCCCTTTATATAGTTGCCTGAAGCTTGTGTTTTCAACTCCTCTTTAACTAATGGGTGGATCTTGCTCAAACTGTAGATGATGGTGAATAAAGGAATTGTGGCTGCGACAATTTTTGGCAGAATTATGGCTGTTTGTCTGTTTTTCCACTGTAGCCCCAAAATTTTGTGTTTTCAACTCCTCTTAAAATATTGGGTGGATCTCGCTCAAACTTTCACAGTTGAATGACCTTAATGAGTAGATGATCATAAAGAAACTGTTTTGGCTGAGACGAGTTTTGTCAGAATTATGGCCCTTTGCCTGTTTTTCCACTATAGAATATATAGTGCCAATTATTTTTTTTTAACTGCTCTTTGCATCTCGCTGAATCTTTAACAGTTGAATGACCTAAAAGCGTAGATGATCGTAAAGAATGGAAAAGTGACTGCGACCAGTTTTGGCTGAATTTCGGCCCTTTGTCTTATTGTCTACTATTGAATATACATGTATAGTGGATTTGTCTGTGTCCAAACGTGTTGTGGGGCATCAGTGTTTGTGACACATTTCTAGTTTGTATAACTTTTTAAAACAAGTACCTGATATTCAAAGCACTTGTTTGTATTTAGCGGAGACAATCTCCATCATCATGCGCCAAGTTTTGGTGCAAGGCTGGGGTGGACCAAGAGGGCCTTCAAAAAAAAAAAGTTTCCAAACATATTGGTATGTATGGTTTTCTTTTGAATTATAAGTAAAAATAAATAATTTTAAACTGCCACTCAAATACTTAACAGTTACGGTTACTCCAGTACCTTATGCCCCCACTTCAGAGATTTGCCCTCCCATCTGTTTTTGTGACATGTTTGGTATCTCTTATTTGACTGTGTCGTGCTTTTAAAGATGCTTGGATGTAATTTGGTGTACTTGTAAAAGGCAATTTGACAATTATGCATGACATTTTGTTTTTCACTAAAGGTCAAAGGTCATGTCTCTCAAAGAAAATGAAACAAATCTTAATATTGTAATAACTAAAAAAGTACACAAGGCTTTATCGTGAAATTTGGTATACACATTGGGCTATATGTTTACTATATGTTCGTCTGTTCATCTATCTTTTGGTTGGTCTGCAACAAATGAAAAAACTTGTGATAATGATCATGAAACTTGGTATCACGCATGAACCTAAACTTTTCCAGAGGTCAATTGTCAGATGACTTTTACTTAAAATAGAATTACGCTAAATACTGCAATAACTGTAAAAGTACATATAAAGATATAATTGTGAAAACATTGTATGAACATGGAGAGTAACGATATTGTGAGAATGTTTAAAAAATCTTGATACTGCAGGTTTTTTTCTAAGGCTCGGGGGAAGGGGCCCTAGCCTTCAAATATGGGGGGAAAAAGCGCGTGAAAAGCAAATTTGGGGATAATTTTCGTGCGCTGTTACTCATAGGGGAATGAAATTTCCAGGTATAAGTTTCATTTTTGGGGAAAACTGCATGAATTTAAAGCAAATTTCTGAGGGGATGTAGCCTGTATAAGGCTACAGCTATAGAATAAAAAAAAGCCCTGTACTGATGATTTGTCAAACAAGAACAGTGCCCGATGCGCGCACATCGCGTTAGATGATTTATGCATGTTCAATGGGAATACCCCTGTCTCGATTGGACGTCAAATAGAGGCATACCCCACAATTCACTTTATGACGTCACGCACATGGTGCACCTGTATGTTTACTTCCTGAAAATGGAGAAGTTTGTGTTTATCAGCATGAAATTCTTAAACACATTAATCGTCAATATTGGCCAGAAATTTAGAGTTTTTGTTAGTACATGTACTGTACTGATCACTGACTAAAGTAAAGGTGAAATGAAAGATCATTTGGAATGTCCCGACAAATTTTAATGGATTTGGACTTGAACAATTATGGCATGTATGCTCCTTGCAATACTGTCAAAGTCTTGTATTTATGTGGTTTTCATTTCTCTTAGGTTACGGAGTTTTTACAAAAAAAACATTTGCAAAAGGAGAGTTCCTCCTTGAATACACTGGGGATCGAATTGACAAGGATGAAGCAAACCGCAGAGAAGAAAACGGAAACAATTTTTTGTTTGGCTTCATGTTTCATGGGAAAATGCTATGGTAAGTGCAAATGAAAGGGGAGTTTAAATGTTCATTATAATGAGGGCTATTCCAGGAAAAAATATGATGGCAGGAAGGAACGCCTGTTCAAAAATGGATTACCACCAACACAATTATAATTTCCGATACTGATTCCAAAGGTCAACATTACCAACATTACCAATCAGCCAATCAGAAAGTGTACGCAAATGAGCGAGTTGATCATGCTCTTTCATTGTCTAATTGCATATTCAGATCATGTCGAGCGGATCTGTGGTCTAGTGGAAACACTGGTACCAGAACTCGGGTGGCAGGTTTGATCCTCCGCTCAACCCTAACCTACCTAAGACGTTAAACCGAGGTGCAGTGTACTAGGTGCTTCACACCGGGCGCTAAAAGACTCAGGGTCATCTCTGGAATGGGGCGTCTTCTGTATCCACAGTATTCCCCTTACCCAACTAACAAGTCTTCTGGGGGCGATGGCCATATGGGAAATTCCCAGTGCACTTGATAAAAATCTAATACACACACAGATCGTGTCAAAAATCACACTTTATTGATGTTAAAATATATAACTACTAATGTGTATCAATAGAGGAGGTATGCAATATGATAACTAGTTGTTACATGATTTTTTATTTTATTTGGCTGAGGTAACATTTTAATGAAAGTTTGTGGTAGAAAAGTCCTTTTCGAAAGTGAAACTCTTAAAGTTTTTTTTTAAATCAGCGTTCTTTTCCCTGTATTCATATTAAAAATAAGGATTTTGTTGTAAAAAACACATTTAGTTTGACTTGCTTTATGGCTTGCATACAATACTGAATAGATCTACTAGTTTTGACCAAAATATGAAAGAAATTAATTTCTTTTCTCAAGCAAAAGTTGTTAAAAGAATATGAAATAGAAAAAAAAAGTAGAATAATAAAATCTCCAATGTTATTTTTGTGAATGTATCAGGAATATGTGTCAGTAAAGTTGTCACTAAAGAACAATATGTATAAATATTTATTTTGAACAGTAAAACACAATTATGTTTAGCACATACAAAATTGAGGCCGGTGAAATTTACAACTGGCTTGTAAATTTTTCCTCTTCGTAGGACAGTCTGGCCTGTAAATTGTGGCAGTCTTTCGCCATGTCTGTCATTTGTGTTGGCAGATTCAAATCAAGGTTTAGGTGTCTTGAGAGATATTTGCAAATTAGAAAAAAAATATATAACTAAATTACTTGATAACAGTAGTAACTTACATTATTTGGCTCCTACCATACAATAATACATACAGTTTGTTTTATAAAAAAAAAAGCCAGAAACTCTGACAAGAACAAGAAAAGTCAAGCTCACTGTTCTGTGACAGCTGTTGTTATATTAAAGTTATTTAAAATATAAGTAATATAAAAGCAACGTAATTTCTTACTGTTTAAGGGTTGATGCTTCTAGAACAACTAGAAACCACCTGGGTGGGTTGGTCAACGATGCAGCAGAAGGAACATTTAAATGCAATAGTAAAATGAAATTAATGATCTTCAATAACTATCCACGTCTTTGTTTGTTCGCTGCCCGAAACATTGCTTCTGGAGAAGAGCTACGTTACGACTATGGGGATGATACAAACAATTTACCTCGGAGGAATAAAGTAAGGACTATTTTGTATTTTGAAATATAAATGTTTCATTACAGACAATCTTTTGCTATTTTCAGATGTGTTTTATGGGTTTAATTTGTATTAATGTTATGATTTCCACACAAAAATCCAATCAAACTCTAAAATCAATACAGAAAGCAATTAAAATGTTAAACACAAAAACAAGAAGAAAACACTCATGAATTCATATAATTTTACACTGACACCAACAAATGTCCGCTATTTAAAACAAATATCTTCTCTCTGTAACGGATTGTTATTGTCTGGGCCCACATATTTTTAAGCACAGTTCATCCACTCGAGGGCTGTTTTGTATGTGTATTTACTATAAATATTTCAGCATAATCAGGAAAACGAAATAGGTAATGTTTTAGCAGTTTCATGTGTAACTGTTACATTGTGTAAATGATTAACGTTGTGTTAATAGTTAAGAAATAGAAAACCCCACTGAGGGCCCTATGGCATTATAGTGACCAGCCAGGCAGCCCAAAATTGTATCTTTTCGTCCTGAAAGTGTGTATTAATGAGTTTAACAGCACAACAACTTGACAAAAACGATTAAACTCTTTAAAGTACTCATCCAGAACATCTTCAAATGTTGAAGTCTTGTGTTTTTATAAAGTGTTAATATTTCAAATTTTAAATTGTTTTTAAAATAACGGTTTAAAAGTGCCTGCAACAGTGAAATACAATAAATGCTACTGCACAGTGCAACTAAGCTCTGACTAACCCAGGCGGTGACGTCATTCATGAATATTTAGCATGTGCAGTCCATATAAAAAATAGTGACAGGTCCATATACTCTTGTTGCTTCTATCGCATTTTACCGAAACCAGTTATAGAGGATAAAGAAGGACAACTTTATAATCTTTGAGAAATAGTAAAATCTACTGAGGACGCTATGGTAAAGAGCTACCGGCTAGGCAGCTTTGGTCCATGTACACTTTGTGACTGCCTGGCTGGTCACTTCAATTCCATTGGAGCTGAAATGGGTTTTTTTTTCCATATATTATAATGAACATTTTAACCAGGTGGATCATCATGTGTATAATAGTACAAATGGTTCAAGTAAGTTTCAGAATTTTTTTTGTCAAAAAACAAAATCCCGATTTGAAAATATTTAGGTACCAAAGTTCCTTGGTTGATACTGTAGCAAGTTTGTTCAAATTAGTTTGATCTGTAAAAAAAATGACATGAGATTTTTTGTTTGATATAAATGATGCTTACCTCATTGGTCCATGTACTAAAAATATTGGCCGGTTCATATAATTCTCTTCAATGCTATATGATTTTTACATACAGGTCATAAAGATAAAGAAGGTCAATGTATAACATTGTTACGTACGAGCATTAAATGTATGTGTATGTTTTCGGTTCATTATCCATGTAGTGTTGACAAGAAAAAAAGTTGTATAAATCAATTCAAATGCCTTTCTATTTGTTCCTAATAGATTAAAATTTGTGATTAGGTGGGCCATGTTGGGTTAAGCTAAACTAAACAGAAAATCATTTTATTAAAAAAAGACCCTGTTTATTCTAGATGTAAAATTGTTATGCTATAATAGCGACCCTTTTGCTGTTGTTAGGGAAAACACTAGGGCTCAACACATTATTAAGACCTCTGTGAAAAAAACAAAGCGAAACAACAAATGTCTTTAAAAAATTAAAATTAATATGGAGATGTTATGCTCTAAAGTAAAGTACATGAGGACCAAAATAATTGTTTGTATGACTTCCCAGACCCCATAATACACTTTACATGCTCTTAGCGTTACAAATAAAGTTTGCATGCTATGCCAATGAAGTAAAGTAACATGAACACCATTTCAGTCGTACAAGACGTCTTTTACTTAATATTTCAATTGCAGGATGATGTTAAGACATTATAAAAATAGAATTTACTGGAGAAAAGGATAATAAATCAAAAATAAATACAAAAAATGTCACCACAAACCTTCTAGTTTTTATTTATGCTTAATATGTTTTATGTGACAATGTGTTTATGCTTCTCAGATGATGATGATGATGATGATGACCCTTTCGATGTCGAGAAAGAGAGGGCTACTTCCATGTTCACAAACAAGACAATAGGTACCATTAAACTATTTTAATGTGTGTGTTATCATTAATGATGGCTGTAGACTGTATTAACAAATTAGTGTTTAATTATGGTTATGTTATTTTATTCAAAAATGTGTATTTCCTTTTCAGACGATGACGAGGATGAGGATGACGGGGACAATGATGATGACGATGACGGGGACGATGATGATGACCCCCCTTTGGATTTCGAGAAAGATGGGGCAACCTCCATCGTACCAAATATGACAGCAGGTATTATTTAACTGTTATTGGTTGTTTGTTTTTAAACATTTTGCACTACACTGTATTCACAAATTCCTGTTTATTTATGCCTGAATAATTTTATTCAAAATTGTGTATTTCCTTTTCAGACGACGATGACGGGGACAGTGATGGTGACGGGGACAATGATGATGACCCCGCTTTGGATTTCGAGAAAGATGGGGCTACCTCCATCGTACCAAACAAGACAGCAGGTATTATTTAACTGTTATCAGTTGTTTGTTTTTAAACATTTGGCACTACACTGTATTCACAAATTCCTTTCTATTTATGGTTATATAATTTTGTGCTAAATTGTGTATTTCCTTTTCAGGCGACGATGATGATGGTGACCATGATGCTGATGATGGCGATGACGGGGACATTGATTATGATGATTACGGGGACGATGATGATGATATTGACAATGATGATGGCCCCCCTTTGGATGTTGAGAAATATGGGGCTACCTCCATCATACCAAACAAGACAGCAGGTATTATTTAACTGTTATAGGTTGTTTGTTTTTAAACATTTGGCACTACACTGTATTCACAAATTCCTTTCTATTTATGGTTATATAATTTTATACAAAATTGTGTATTTCCTTTTCAGGCGACGATGATGATGGTGACCATGATGCTGATGATGGCGATGACGGGGGCATTGTTTATGATGATGAAGATGATGGGGACGATGATGATGATATTGACAATGATGATGGCCCCCCTTTGGATGTTGAGAAATATGGGGCTACCTCCATCGTACCAAACAAGACAGCAGGTATTATTTAACTGTTATACATGTAGGTTGTTTGTTTTTAAACATTTGGCACTACACTGTATTCACAAATTCCTTTCTATTTATGGTTATATAATTTTATACAAAATTGTGTATTTCCTTTTCAGGCGACGATGATGATGGTGACCATGATGCTGATGATGGCGATGACGGGGACATTGTTTATGATGATGACGATGATGGGGACGATGATGATGATATTGACAATGATGATGGCCCCCCTTTGGATGTTGAGAAATATGGGGCTACCTCCATCGTACCAAACAAGACAGCAGGTATTATTTAACTGTTATCGGTTGTTTGTTTTTAAACATTTGGCACTAGACTGTATTCACAAATGAGCTTAAAAAAACAAAAGGTCTCTGTCGGAAGGTCCCAATCATTTTGAATCCTTTGCAGGAGGTTTGTATAATTTGGTGCACATTTCTAAAAATAATATGATGTGAAGAGCACACAAAGATGTGTTATTGTCTTAAACACAACAAACCTTTTTGTGTTCAGTTATGCATATAAATTTATGCAAAAATTTGTTTTTTATAGATGATGATGATGATGATGATGATGATGCTTCGAATGTCGAAAAAGAGAGGGCTACCTCCATGTTAGCAAACAAGACAGCAGGTATTATTGAACATTTTTTTCTGGATTTAAATAAGGCTATTATGTTTTAGGCATCATTCATCATTTCATCGTTAAAATTTATTTTTCACTTGTGTGTTTTGTGATAATTCTGGGCTAAGTGTGAGTTTAGGCTATCCATAAAACCGGTTTAAACCCCAAATACTTTGCATTGACTGTTCCAAGACGGTGACCCCAGCTTTAATAAATGTTCATGTTTAATGTTTTGTTGTATGTATTTTCTTGTATCGTCGAGGCAATTGGTCACTAGCTTTAAATGAAAGACTACCAGAAGTTCCCCCCAAAAAATAATATTTTTGGAGTTTCATTTTTCCTCATAGTTAGCTATGCGGATTTTTTCTAAGGCTCAAAAAGTTTCAGAGTGCTGTTGAATATAGTTGTAGAAAATAGAAGGGTTATTTACCCTACTCCCAGTTTTAATCAAACCCCTTTTATCCATGATGTAGATATTGAATGAGAATTCATCGCTCATCGTGTTTGTCTCATTTTTGGTCAAGAAACTACTTATTAATCCACCGTCGCAAAGCGGGAGGGGTATTTTAAGAATGCCCGTTGTCCGTCCATCCGTCAGTCTGTCCCTAACACTTTTGTGTCCGCTCCATATCTCCTATACCCTTTGACAGATTTCCATGAAACTTGCCTTAAGGGCATTAAGACAATGTGCAGAAGGCATTAGTCAGTTATGCCTGCTCATGGTCAAGGTCGTACTTCAAGGTAAAAGGTTTGAGCCTCCATTTTCGTGTCCGCTACATACCGTTTGAAGGATTTTTATGAAACTTACTACAAATGTTAAGGGCATAGAACCAATGTGCATAAGGCATGATTCAGTCATGTTGGCTCAAGGTGAAGGTCATACTTCAAGGTCAAAGGTTTGAACCTCAATTGTCGTGTCGGCTCTGTTTGTCTTATTACCTTTAAAGGATTTTCATGAAACTTGGCTGAAATGTTAATTTCGTTGAGACAATGTGCAGACGGCATGAGTCAGACAGCTGGCCCAATTTCAAGGTCAAGAGTTACAGCCTTTATTTTTGTGTCTTCTCCATGTTTCTATACCAATTAAAGGATTTTAATGACACTTGGCTAAAATGTGTAGGAAATTCAGACAATGTGCAGAAGGCACAAGTCAGTTATGCCAACTCAAGGTCAAGGTCATACTTTACGGTCAAAAGTTTGAATCTCCATTGTCGTGTCCGCTCAATATCTCTTATACCCTTTGAAGGGTTTTCATGAAATTTTGTTACAATGTTAAGGTCATTGAGATGATGTGCAGAAGGCATGAGTCAGTTACGCCGGCTCAAGGTCAATGTCACAGTTGAAGAACACTAATTTACCCTTCATTGCTTTCGTATATGATTCATATCTCCTATACCCATTGAAGGATTGTCATGAAAAGTTTGTCATTTATAAGATGTTCTGAAGTCATAAGTCACCACTTTAGTGTAAAAGAATGTCAGCCGGGGATGTAGTTGCCTCTTCGACTGCCTTGTTACCATGAAAGAAGTGAGTGGCCTGTACAAAATAGCTAGTTGTTTGATTAGATATTTACTCACAGCAATAATAAATGGTATCATTTTTCAGGTTATGCAGGAAAATGTGTCATCAACATACTGTTTTCAGGAATGTCAGTTAATTTGGTGAGTCTTCAGAATTTTCATTTTACTTTTACCAGTTTTTAGTCCCCTAACGGTTTCACCATTGCAGGCATTTCCACAGGGCTTTTAAGCACAGTGGCACCCCTGTGCCTGAATTTCCAAATCAGGGGTACCCCTGTGTCTGAATTTCCAAAGAAGGGTACCCCAGTGCCTGAATTTTTAATTCAGGAACACCCCTGTACCTAAATTTCCAATTATTATCTGTGTATGTGCTTTTTAGCTCACCTGAGCACAACGTGCTCATTGTGAGCTTTTAGGATCACCTTTTGTCCGTCGTGAATCGTGCGTCGTCAACATTTACCTTGTTAACACTCTAGAGGCCACATTTATTGTCTGATCTTCATGAAACTTGGTCAGAACATTTGTCCCAATGATATCTCGGCCGAGTTCGAAACTGGGTCACGTGAGTTCAAAAACTAGGTCACTAGGTCAAATTAAAGAAAAAGCTTGTTAACACTCTAGAAGTCACATTTTTAGTCCATTCTTCATGAAACTTGGTTAGAACATTTGTTCTCATGATGTCTCAGCTGATTTCGAAAATGGTTCCGGTCTGTTGAAAAACATGGCCGCTAGGGGGCGGGGCAGTTTTCCTTATATGGCTATAGTGAAACCTCGTTAACACTCTATAGGCCACATTTATTGTCCAATCCTCATGAAACTTGGTCAGAACATTTGTCCCACTGAAATCTCGGCCAAGTTCGAAAATGGTTCCGGTCTGTTGAAAAACATTGCCCCCAGGGGGCGGGGCAGTTTTCCTTATATGGCTATAGTGAAACCTCGTTAACACTCTATAGGCCACATTTATTGTCTAATCTTCATGAAACTTTGTCAGAACATTTGTCCAAATGAAATCTCAGCCAAATTCGAAAATGGTTCCGGTCTGTTGAAAAACATGGCCGCCAGGGGGCGGGGCAGTTTTCCTTATATGGCTATAGTGAAACCTCGTTAACACTCTATAGGCCACATTTATTGTGCAATCTTCATGAAACTAAGTCAGAACATTTGTTCTAATAATATCTCGGCCAAGTTCGAAAATGGTTCCGGTCTGTTGAAAAACATGGCCGCCAGGGGGCGGGGCAGTTTTCCTTATATGGCTATAGTGAAACCTTGTTAACACTCTATAGGCCACATTTATTGTCCAATTTTCATGAAACATGGTCAGAACATTTGTTCTAATGATATCTCGGCCAAGTCCGAAAATGGTTCCGGTCTGTTGAAAAACACGGCCGCCAGGGGGCGGGGCAGTTTTCCTTATATGGCTGTAGTGAAACCTTGTTAACACTCTATAGGCCACATTTGTTGTCCAATCTTCATGGAACTTTTTCAGAACATTTGTTCCAATGAAATCTCGGTTGAGTTCGAAACTGGGTCACGCGAGGCAAAAACTAGGTCATTAGGTGAAATAAAAAAAAATTGAAGACCCCTTTGATATATTTTAATGAAGCTTAATATGTAGATACATGTACCTAATATCAAGACCTTGCATTATGTTTGTGTTGGGTGGGGTCAAGGTCACAGTTACTAAAAGTTTTCGCTCAATAACTTGAAAACCTTTCTAGATATTTTAATGAAACTTCATACATAGATATCAGGTGAGCGACCTAGGGCCATCATGGCCCTCTTGTTTAGCTCTGGAGTAATGTAGAAATTAATATGGGACACATTCAATTAAGAAAAAAGTAGAACCCATTGCCAACTGTGGGTCTATGCCCCTGTGCCTTAACAAAATCGTGGGGAAAGGCCTGCATTGGTGACAGCAAGAATGAATAAACTCTAGATTTATATTCACCAGCTTTTTAACTAATGCACATGGGTATTTTGGTGAAGTTGTGGTTGGTGACATCAGTAACCAGGCTGGCTAGCTCAGTTGGTAGAGGGCTGGACTACAAATCTGAAGATTGCAGGTTTGATCCCTGGCCTGGCCACATAACTTGTGTGGTGATTGGTCATGAAGTTCTTTCTACGGCCATTCTCCCCCTACCTCTGATTCAAGGAGGGCAGTTGTCAGTTACTTGCATAAGTATGTGCGCTTAGTACAGTTAAACCAGCTACCCCTGGAAAAGTGTGAGTTGGTTAGCTGACCACCATGATGTGACTGAAATACTGTTGAAACGGCAAAAAATTCAACAAAACAAACAAACAAACAGACAACATAAGAGTTTTGTGATAATCTGTATAATATGGAGACATCTATGTCGTATAGGCACACATCAGTTTTCACTATGAAATAATTTAAATGAAACTAAATGTTTGCAAAAATAAGTGTATATTAATATATGTGTGTGTGAAATCCTAAGCATATTATTATCAAATTGTCCTTACATGAGTATGTTCTGTCAGTGTGCTTCTTATGCTTTATACAAGTATTGAGCAATTTCTTGTATCTATTTTTAAGGGATTTTTCAAGATTTTTCGAACCTGCAAGCTTGTAACGAGCGCAGAAGAGGCTGATATTCTCGTTCTTCCAGCATGTAAGGCAATCACAAATACATCATATGTATAAGAAATATAATGGCTATACAGTTATCAATATATTTATAAATGTTTAATTATAACCAGTGTCATATCCAGTAGGAGTATTATCATGCCTGTTGCTCAATGACATGTAATATAGCAAACTTTCATTGCCGGTATTTAACAATTAAAGGGTATCACATTCAACATTTAAACATAATCATGTAGTGTTTTGTCGAAAAATGTTCACAAAAATCGGAAACGTTTAAGCAGAATTTTAAAGTCACTATCAATGGAATACATTTAAATATGTGATGTTCATTAAATTATTTAACAGTTGAAAAAATTAATTCATTTGAACGTTGTGAGTCGTTTTCATGATTACATGTATTACTTGCAACATTTTCATCAACAATTTTACTACCAGTTAACCCATTAAGTCTTAAATATAATCTGCAGAAATATATCATCTCTACAGTAAATCTGAAACATTCCACATGTGTAGGCATAAGTGTGCAAGAGGAAATTTACAGTTTTTTTTTTTAAATTAATTATTATTACCTCGTAATTGAAGAGAGAGGGGTATACTGGAGTCACTCTGTCAGTCGGTTTGTTGGTCGATAGGTCAGTCCACATTAAATGTTATAACTTTATGGAGTGAACTTACTCCACATTTATGCGTCATAACCATGAAGTTTGCAAGAAACAACTCATACCCAGTGATCTACATATTACTTTGTTATTTGCCCTTAAGCAAAGACATGGGCAGTGATCTGTCCGCATACAATGTCACAAGTTGAATAAGCGTTGCAAGGTTACTAGTGACAAATCTATAGATTCCATTAACAAAATTTGACAGGATTAAAATAAGCTGAAATGCTTATATTTGTACCTTTTATGCATTTGCAATCATACAATCAGTGTTACCCTGGAAATGTTTCATTTAATCCTTTACAAACAAATGTTGACATTAGACAGTTTGCCTGTCACATGATGTCAACTTAGCCATTGCTGTGATCTTTGGCAGCACAACAAGATCAGTTCCTTTATTTTTGGTTTTCAGCAGGAAATGGACACACTAAACATTCAACAATGAAACTATTCCAGTGCCTTGTTGGCAGAGAGAAATCTATTGTCAGTGCAAAGTGGGTGACAGACTCTATTGCAACAGGTTGCTTGCAAGAGCTGGTAAGAGTACAATAAAAATAAACTTAATTTTACTGCCCCCCCCCCCCCCCCACTCGCCACATTATTAAGTGATTGATGAGCTATTATAGAGGTACTGTCCTGTGTATTCCATCATATATAATCATGTTATAGCTTGTGTGGAAAATAACTTAAGATTTTTTGTGCAAACATGAAACAAAAGTTTTCAAGCAAGGTTATGGTTGGTTGTAAACCCGCATTTAATTAATTCATGCCCCATAACCAGTGGAAGAATGCAGATGTGATCAGACTAGAAACACAGGACTGTTTTAATTTATTCAGTCAATATTCAGGCCGGTCAAATGGTTATTATGGTTTTCTTGTTTCTTTATTATTGCACAGGATGAAAGATATGCTGTGAAGAGTGCAGTAACATATGGCGAGTGGTCTGCGTATGAGAATTATGATCCTTTCGAATTCAAATTCCTTGGAAGTGATTGGATTGAAACTAAAGAAGGTAACTAATGGAATTTCAGTTAAAGAATGTCAATTAGCTCATCATTTATACCCCACTTGTTCACACACTGTTCCCACTTGTTCACATACTGTCCTCACTTGTTCACACACTGAACCCACTTGTTCGAGCACTGTCCCCACTTGTTCACACACTGAATTCACTTGTTCACACACTGTCCCCACTTGTTCACACACTGTCCCCACTTGTTCAAAGACTGAACCAACTTGTTCAAACACTGAACCCACTTGTTCACACACTGTCCCCACTTGTTCACATACTGTCCCCACCTGTTAACACACTGAACCCACTTGTTCAAACACTGTCCCCACTTGTTCACACACTGAACTCAATTGTTAACACACTGAACCCACTTGTTCAAACACTGTCCCCACTTGTTCACACACTGAACTCACTTTTTCACACACTGAACCCACTTGCTCACACACTGTCTCCACTTGTTCACATACTGTCTCCACTTGTTCACACACTGAACTCACTTTTTCACACACTGAACCCACTTGCTCACACACTGTCTCCACTTGCTCACATACTGTCCTTGCCTGTTCAATTTGTTATTATTATATAACTTATAATATCCTCTAATCAGCTGTTAGTGTAATGTGATATGCGTTGTGGGGGCATCAGTGTCTGTGACGACACATTAAAAAAGATACCCTGTATATTTAGGAAGGGACACGTTACAACAGAATGATTATTGAAATTGAGGGCATCCCTGTTATATATAGTTTTATGTTATTTCAGAGAAATGAATGATAAAATATGAACAGGTATTGAAGTGGAACAACTTTATTTTATTATCTTCAGACGATCTCCGATGTCTTTTAACTAGAATTGGTGGTCATGAGGTGTTGACAGCGTCTGTAGACACTATCTTCATTTGCGCTGATGGAGAACTTCATACATCATGTATATATTTTTCTTACTGTTCAATAGTTCCAATGTAAGAGTTTTTTTTGTCAAAATTTAATTTAATTTTATCACTTTATCAGAAAAATATCCATGATTAACGGTCCAATATTCTATACACATGGAAATAGCAATGTGTCCGAAATCATTTTTCTCAAGATATGTATTGAGTGAATTATCCCTTTGGTCGTTAAAGATTAAGAACACTTGAAACTATATTGCTTACAGTTACCTGGTATTAATCATTCTTTGAACAACTGCTTGCTAACGTAACTATAAAAAAATAATAATGTGTACTGTGTAAAAATTTATAAATGATCGTTACAATCCACCTTTTATCTCTATAAAAAATTACTGCAATACTCCTGAAACAGTTTGTGCTGGCAAGCTCTTGTACTATTAGAAACATGGGAAGCTCTTGTACTATCACGAAACATAACAGAAGTGTTCGTTTTGTCCATTGCATTTGTTCTTACTGGAGTCAGATGTCTGTTGACAGCTGATGTAAAACAAAACTGTGCACTGATATTACGTTGTGTATGTTTCAGCTCAATGTGTTGATAAAGAGTGGATCTTCCACACCATAATCAGTGGAAAGGTCATCAGCCCTCTATCCAAAATATCCGATGACATAGTGAATTGCAGTGATAATGACTCGGACATTGTCGGGTGTGAAGCATTTTCACCAAGTAAAAAAATATTTGTCCAGACTTCAGGATCTCTGTCTGGAAAAAGAAAGCAAAAGCTCCAAAGTTGTGTCTACTGTCAGGTATTGAATACAAAAATGTCAAGACATCTTGCGAGTAAACATTCAAATGAATTGGAAGTTGCCAAAATATTAGCATTGCCGAAAGGATCCCAGAAACGAAGGCGAGCTTGGATTGAACTTGCAGCAAAAGGGAATTGGGTCCACAACAAAGAAGTTCGTGAAACTGGAAAGGGGTTTATTATTCCAAAATACAGGCCATCCATCAACAATGTTGAGCGAAAGTATCTTCCTTGTGAGTTCTGTAAATCCGAAATTGTTGCAAGTGATATGTGGAAGCATCACAAGACATGTGTTGTAAGGCCAGCAGGCATTCATAGCGACTCACCGATTGCAAATTCTAAATTACTATTGCCTGTTGATTGTTCTCAGGAACTAAACAGAAAAGTTCTTAGCAAAATGCGGGATGACATCATTTCGGTTGTTGTCAGGTCTGATCCACTTATCCTCGAGTTTGGATCAAGAAAATATGAAAAAGTAGGAGATCAAGACCATATGCACCAGCACATCGGTCAAAGGATGCGTGAATTGGCAAGGATAGTGATATCTATGAAGGATACAAGTAAGAGAATGTTGACTTTGAAAGACTGCTTAATTCCAACACGATGGAAACTTCTTTTAAATGCTGTAAGATCAGAAGCTGGTTTCGATAGCGAGACCATGCAGTGGTCAAGACCTTCATTTGCTATTAAAGTAGGACATGGCATCAAAAAGTGTGCTAAAATTGTTAGAAATCAAGCTAACATAATGGAGGATGAAGAATTAAGAGAACGCGCCAACTCTATTATTGAGTTGTATGAAGATGAGTGGGAGGAGCGCATAGTGTCTCCAGCAAGAGCCTCATTAGCCTCAGTGAAGTATAACACACCGAAACTGTTGCCTCTGGTGGAAGATGTTGTCACCCTTTCTACATATCTGAAATCTGAAATTGAGGCAGCCAGGACGTCTCCCAAAAAACCTGAAATGTACACCAAGCTATGCAAAGCAGTGTTGGCACAGGTCATCCTGTTTAACAGAAAAAGGGCAGGAGAAGCCCAACGACTTAAAGTTGAGGACTTTTTGAGGGCCTCTTTAAACCCAAAAGTGGACGCTGAAGTAAAAAAGTCGCTTACCAATTTCGAACAAACATTGTGCGAGACCCACATTCGTGTAGAAACCAGAGGAAAACGTGGACGCAAGGTTGCGGTAATTTTTACTGCGGAAATGAAGAGCCACATTGAAATTGTGTTGAAATTAAGAAAGAACTTGGCCATCGAGTCTAAGTATGTGTTTGCCCCTCCCAACACACATATGCCTTACAGGGGATCAAAAACCTTACGGGAAGTATCATTGGAAGCAGGATTGAAGTATCCAGAAAGAATAACGTCAACTAACCTAAGAAAACAGTTGGGGACGATGTGTCAGCTGTTGGGCTTAACAGAAAATGAACAAGATGTTTTAGCCAAGTTCATGGGACATGACATTCGAGTACACCGTGAATTTTACAGACTTCCCCAGAGCACGATAGAAATAGCAAAAGTGACAAAAGTGCTACACTTGCTTAATGCAGGAAAAATATCCGACCTGGAGGGGAAAGACCTCAACCATATTGATCTTGATGTTGGTAAGTCACTCTTTACTAACCTTTGATGGTAAGATATTGTTAAGAGGTTTAACAAAATGGTTTAAACATTGTTATCAACAAGAATTTAAGTTACAATCCTTTTAAAATATTAAACCACATTGTTGCCAATTATGAAAATTAAATGGAAGATGGCAGAGTATATTGGTTTGCTTATTTTGGTGTTTTGTTTCTGCTTTTTTTTTTGCAATTTAAACCCTTTGATGCAGGTCATACTGACATTGTTTGGCTGCAAAGCAATACGAGAGTGTGCATGAACATGCTATAAATTTGATTGGATTAATGCATAAAATATATGGCTATTATGTTTATGGAAAGCTAGTATAAGTATGTCCTTGTGCAACTCATTCATGCCAATTATCTGTTTACAGAACTAGAAGACAGTTCTGGTGATGAATCTTTAGACGAGGAAATAAGTGTGCATCTGGAGGGTAATTAAAATCCATACCTTTATTGATAAAAATAATACAGCTGAACCGAAGGTTTTTTCCTAGTAAAGTTAATATGTTGTTGCACTTCATTAGTTTTATGTATGTGTATGGCCTGGTACATCACAATAATGTTTGAATTAACAAATTTTAGATCTGACGAATACCTCTGTCGACAAAGGCGAATCTTCAAAAGATTTCATTACGTCAAGGAAACAAAGTATGTAAACCCCTTTATTATTTTTCTAGAGAATTGTGACAACAAACAGAAACCCTACTAAAAAAAATTCTGTCTGTAACCACTATAGCTATTGAAACTTGACACAATGTATTCAGTTTCACAATAGAATAGAACGATTGATACAATTTGGGTAACAGTACATGAACACATTATTTAATTAGCATTTAATTGATTACTGACCTATCAACATATTCAACTGAAACTCCACACATATCCCACCTGTCCTGCGACAGCTCTTGATACAATTCTACCACCATTAACCAATTTTGTATTTCCCTATGGTTGCTTAATAAATACTTGTTTTCAATACAGAATGGGGTCTCCATGCAAAATGAAGAAAATGAGGGATGGTGATTAGTTGGTAGCGATAGCGATGCAGAATGGTGTCCCACCCCCGTAAGAAACTATGTAAGGAATATTTATCCTGATTTGATTTTCTATTTGTCCTCATTACAGTTTTCCATTGTTTTGTTTGGAAATTCTTCATAAACATATCTGTAAAGTTATATTGTATTTGAATTAACCTTTATGCCGCCCTTTGCAGTTGCACTTTCCTAGGAAAAGTGTTAGTAGGTTTAACTGACCTCTGTTATGTGACTGAAATACTGTTGAATATGGCATAAAATCCAGGGAGAATAAATTTGTTCAGCTGATATTATTGTTTAATTATGTAATTTGTCTTTTCTATTCCACTCGACCAAGTATTGGTCGTCCAATCAGGTTAAAGGGTGTTTCTCAGGAATGACTCGAGTGATTGCATTCAAACCTAAAACTTTTAGTCTTAATTTTAAAATTAACCTAAAGGTTTGGTTACTTCAATTTGAAATGTGTCCTTTATGACCTTTGACACTTGAAAATTTCAAATTTCATAAACTTGAGTGACAGAGTCAATTTTTATTTCCATTATCTAACTCGACAATGAGTATTCATACATAGTTACCCTAAACCAATTTAATATGTATTGCATAGTATGAGGTTATTGTTCAAAGATCAAGGTAACAAGTACTGCAACAAACAAGGTTAGCTCAATAACTTAAAAACGAAATTATTGAAGGATACAGTAAAGTTAGATAGCAAAGGGATAGAGATTGTGTGATGGGTCAACATCACTGTTAATCACTGGTAATTAAAAAAAAAAAAACTTTCCACTCAATAACTGGATATTTAAAAAAAAAGGCAATCTTACAAGCACAAGAAAATTCAAATGTGCTGTTTGACAGCTGTTGATTGGGTAATTAAAAAGGTATGAAAAAGGTCAGCTGTTGCCACTGAATGTACATTTAAAATACTAAGAACGCCCTTGTCAATATATTTATTTCCCATTCAGTTCGATTGAATGGTGATGCATGTTTTAAACGATGTTTCGTTAGTATAATTTAAATATATAGTGATGTTAATTTTATTGATGTTAATTTTAGGCAAAAAACTTCCCAAGAAAGGGCTAAGAACCCCGTGGAGAGAGGAGGAGAAAAATTGTGTGAAAAATGAATTACGTAAATGTTTAAATTTGGGAACATTGCCCTCCAAGTCCTGAATGTGAACAAGTAATAAAGAAGAATCAATGTTTAAAGAACAGAACGTGGACAATGGTAAAAGGATTTGTCTAGAACAACATTGAATAGAAGGAAATGAATGTCTGTCCATACCTCCTGTCCGATTTTTTAGCTCACCTGAGCACATAGTGCTCATGGGGAGCTTTTTAGGATACCGTTTTATCCGCCGTACATCAGTGTCGTCCGTGCGTTAGCTTTTTCTTCAAACGACTTCTCCTCCTTAACCCGTTGACAGATTTTAATGAATGAACTTCAAAAGGAATATTCCTTGGGTGACCCTCTTTCCACGTTGTTCAAATCGCTATAGGTCCATTGCATATGTAGGTCACCAGAGCTTAAAAAGATTTAAAAATGAAAACTTAAAAACATCTTCTTTGAAACCAAAACGGTCAGGAGTTTAATATTTGGTGTGTAACATTGTCTAGTGGTCCTCTACTAAGTTTGTTCAAATCATGCACCTGGGGTCACTGGCCATGTCCCAGGGGTCACATGATTTATATAGACTTCTATAGTAAATGACTTTAAAAATCTTCTTCTATGAAACCGCAAGGGCCAGGGGTTTATTATTTGGTGTGTAATATCATATAGTGGTCCTCTACAAAGTGTTTTCAATAATGCTCCTGGGGTCAAAATTGGCCCCGCCCTGGGGGTGACCTGATTTCTTTATATGTATATAGTGAAAACTTTAAAAAATCTTCTCTGAAACCGCAAGGCCAAGAGGTTTGGTTTTTGGCATGTAACATTGTATTGTGGTTTCTCTACCAAGTTTGTTCAAATCATGCCTCTGGGGTCAAAACTGGCCTCGCCTAGGGTCACAAGATTTATATAGACTTATATAGTAAACAACTTTAAAAATCTCTGAAACCACAAGGGTCAGATTTTAATACTTGGTGTCAAACATGGTTGGTGGTCCTCTACCAAGTTTGTTCAAATCATAAAATTTGCCCCGCCCTGGGGCTATCTTATTTCACATATATGTATATAGTCAAAACTTCACAAATCTTCTCTGAAGGACAAAGCCTAGAGGTGTAATATTTGGCATGTAACATCATATGGTGGTCCTCTACCAAGTTTGTTCAAATCATACCCCTGGAGGTTAAAATTTGCCCCACCCTGGGGCTATCTTATTTCTGTTATACGTGTATAGTGAAAACTTCAAAAATCTTCTCTGAAACCGCAAGGCCCAGAGGATTGGTATTTGGCATGTAACAGCATATTGTGGGGTCTCTTTCAAGTTTGTTCAAATCATGCCGCTGGGGGTCAAAACTGGCCCCGCCCTGGGGGTTACTTGTTTCCCTTATATGTATATACTAAAACTTGAAAAATCTCTGAAACGCACAAACCCATACATTTGAAATTTGGCATGTAACATCGTATGGTGGTCCTCTACCAAGTTTGTTCAAATCATTCCTCTGGGGTCAAACTGGCCCCACCCTGGGGGGTAACTTGTTTTAATAATATCTATTCCGAGTATGAAAATGGTTTGCGGTCAGTTGAAAAAATGTCCACCAGGGGGTGCAAGTTTCCTTATATGGCTAAAGTGAAACATTGTGAACACTCTCGAATTCGCATTTTTGTCGCAATCTTCATGAAACTTGCTCAGAACATTTGTTCTAATGATATCTCAGCCAAGATCGAAATTGGTTTCTGAAACATCACAAAAGTTGCTCAGAACAGTTCAGTTCCCCGAAGTCTCAGGTGAGCAACCTAGGGGTCTATGGCCCTCTTGTGTTAATTTAGAGTTTAGTCAGCATCCAACATGTGAAGCTCTTCGTACAATTAGTTAGAATTTGTATAACCTAATTATTACAACTTTCTACGTATTTCGACATGCGGCATCGGGTTGTATTAGTCACTACTGTCACAAGATCTATAAATGTTTCTGCATAAAAATTTGGTCTGGAATGAAAATTGAACAGTGGTAGTCATTGTTATAAAAAAAAAAAGCAAGTATAATACATTTACTATTAATTTTGTGATGAAAATTTGACTTGTTAAAAACAAAACTGTTAGAAGTATTAATACATGCAAGTTATTATGAAAATATTAGTACTTCACACATTTTGAAAGATGTTGTATTTGGCAGGTCTGAAAAAATTTCAATTACAATCTCAGATAATTATTAGACATACGTAATGAATCACAGAAAAGGAAAAAAGAACATTTGGAGTTTGTATAAACAGGCTCTTTAGAATAGAATTGTATATTTTTTTTCACTGTTTTCATGCAATTGTTGTTTGCACTGTCATTTTGTTAACCCTTCTCAGATTGCACCATGTTTCTATACTTACACACGCCAATGTTGTACATCTATTCAGGCTATAAGTATGCAATGGGCTATTAATGCCGAATAAAGACTGTTATGTAATATTATTGTTTTCGACTTGTATTAAAGTTGGGAATATCAATAAAATCTGACATGCAATTTTGTAATTACATCACTGTTGTAAAGTAGCATCCTTCGTTTGAAGATGTTCATATGTCTAGTAACTACACTGATGCAAACGGATATAAATAATGCATTTAAGAAATAAAATAAGCCCCCAGTAAATTAATTTCTACGTAAACCGTGTTAAGCGCATGCGCAGAAAAAACTGATGTTGGTGTGTGCTATCCATCAAAATGTTTTGACAAAGTTTAGAATTGGTAGACAGAGTACATAAAGAACAGTTTATTTAAAATTGCACATTCCCAGTTCCTTATTTTGTTGCCACTATATTATAGTTTGGTTATTGATATTCCAACTTTAACGGGATTGCTGCATTTCTTGCAATACTGTCAAAGCATTGTTTTTGTCATATCATGAAATAGTGCTATTCATTTATTTTTTTTTATAACTATAGTAGTTTTGGCTGGTAAGGATTTTTTGCATTGGTTGCCATTGTGTCAAAACAATGTTGTGGACATAATTTATGTTGTAAAAACTTGTTCATTTGTGTGTTTGTGTTAGGTACAGATTCTTTTCTGATTTGTCATTTTACAGGTTTTCGTCTTGTAACATGGGCTATGAACTGTCATTCAGCAATTGTAAAATATATTAACAGGCATGTCACATGATGCATAAACAGATCTAAAGTTTCAGTCACTAATAAAATTGCTGGTTGGTATGCTGATAAGGGCCGTAGTATTAGTAATATTGTGCATTTATAAATTGATGGTATTTTGTAAATAATTGTGTGTACCAATGTAGTAAATGACAGTATTTTTAACCAGGTTTTCAACGAATCCTGGTTATTAGATTGAGGTATGGCGGGCGGGCAGGCGGTTGTCAAACAAGGTGGTTTCCGGTGAATAACATAAGTTAACATACGGGTAAAATATGGCAGGATTGCCCTTATGAAATTAAACAAGCAATGTTTATCTACACATGTAGAATTTGGCCCCGTTGTGAAATAACCAACTTGATAGTTATAAAAGTTTTGAGAAACACAAAAACGATATTTTACCCTGGTTTTAAAGAAAATTGCAAATCCTGGCTCTTAGATTAGTGATGGTTGGTAGGTGGGGGGGGGGGGGATCCGGTCATTAACTTAGGTTTGTATGGACAAATCTTGATGAAACTGCAAGACTTCATGGCGACTTAGCTTCGGAAATTTGGGGCAAGTCAGTTGAAGGTCCAGGTCACTAAATGAAAACAGAAAAACTGTTCCCACTCAATATCTTGAGGTAGGATAGAGGCATTGTGTTGGAATTATTTGTGTATTTATTACTCAACTTGAGATTGCATTTGAGGCCAGTTGTGTCATCGTCAATGTTCCTTACTAACATTAGTAAAAAAGTTTCCACACAATAATGTGTTGTTGAATATTGAAACTGCACTTAAATTGTGTGTGTAGTTAGCTTACATGTTAACCTAGCTTGTATTTTTGGCCAGTTGGGTCAAGGTAACTTTTACTCAAATAGAACTAAATATGCATGTATCATATGTTAATTCTTGTTTCAGAAATTATGCTGGCGAAAGAGATCTGTGTTTGAATTCAAAAATAGTTCCATATAAGTCCAAAAGCAAATGTTTGTAAAATCGAATAAAACTACAGAAAATTTAGTATTGGTTTTCATGCTAAAATTGTATGATGAAGAGAAATGTATTGTTTCTTTCGTTTCATGCAGTGTATGTATATATGCATGGACTTATAGACAATTAAATCTGAATTAAATACAATTGTTTTGCTTTTAATTTTATTTTATGATCAGCTGATTGACATGTACAATTTATAGCGTCGCTGTCAGTGTACACCTTAAAGTTCTTCAAATGTGATGACAAAAATTATGTATTATGATTATGTCGCATTAATTATACATCATTATATATATTTTATAACACTAAATGAAATAAATAGTGTGGCTGATTCATACGCGGTATTATTATCGACGACTGGTTTAAATTTTATCAAACTATTATCAACCAACGTTCACAATAGTCTTCTGACTAAAACCAAAGCACACAAAGAAGAAATAACATTTTCAATGTCGTTCTCAAGTTATGTACCTAACCGGAACTATTGAACAGCAACGAACATGAATAATCGACTGTCTTACATTGCGCACTCTGTGTTCCCCATGTTCACACTTTCCCTTCGGGTTTTCACTCTGTGCCTTAATCACATACTTTCCTCACTTGTTCACACACTATCCTAACTTGTTCACACAACGTCCTTCCCTTATTCGCACACTTCTCACATGTTCTCACATAGTTCCTGCTTATTCGCCTTCTTCAACGCGTCAGTGTTTGGTAATAGCATGTTAAAATGCGAATCGTATTTAAGGATTATAGTACAACACATTTGAAGAATTGTCAATGAACGTTATCAATTGAATAAATAAAGTCATTGGAAAAACAAAAATGTGTTGAGACAGCATTAGGGGAAAAACTAAATCATTTTGACACATGTAAACTATAGACAATAAAAATATTAGCGGTCCCCCTTCCCCCTTCATTAAAGATGTTTTGAAAACTAGGTAAGTCGGTCTTCAACTATTAGCCGACAAACAATTCACAAATTTATTGTCGACATCTTGCATATTGTATGCGACCAGACGGTTATTGATCGCCGTCTGAACACAGACCAGCTAAAACGTTCTCCGAACAGTTTAGGTGAGCGCAAGATATTTGCATAGGACGGTCGCAGCAAATGATTGTAAAATGACTGCAACTTAAGTGTATTGATCAATGGATCTGGTGATTGGAAAGTTGGTAACCCGCCGCCGTCCGACAATAAGAAGACCGCCCGACATATTGGCATTTGTTCTTTTGTACTAATGCATACTACGTAGATAGTTTAGATTATTTTTTTCTGCTAACAAATGTGTACGAAAGGTTTATAAAGTGGTTTGCACGAATGAAAGAAAGGTCTATAAACAAAGATTTTACGTGACCTGGATGCGGATGTGGGGTGGGGCTGGAGTTGACAGTCACAGCGAAGGTCACAACCCGAATTCATAAATCGTCGCGCATGTTTACTTTTTTGTTACAGCCAAGAAAAATTAGGCAAGAAATGAAACTGCTGTAAGAATTATTCTTGGGTTTGTTCTTACACAATTACCACATGTTCACAGATAGATCCGAGTACACATCATAGTAGACACAATTGCAGGGAAATCCATTAATTACATTTGTAATGGAAAACAGGTATGGGCATTCGAAATTCGCTTACACATACTTATCACGTTGTTTATTTGTTACCCACAGCAACCTATACAACGCTTAAAGTTACTATTCATTGAACGTGTAACCTCCACGTGCACACGCGTGAGTCTGTATGACTGTCAACCTATGACGTTGCCGGAAGCAATAACAATTGACTGCTATATAGGTCGCTTATTGAAGTTCATGTGCGCACCGGAATGGCTTAATCGAATGCATTAAAAATGCATCACAAAATTCAAAGACGTTGTTTCTTGCTCAAATAAATAGTGTTGCGGTGAAAATGAATATAATAATCTTTGGGGCATTTGTTTCAAGGAAATTACCACGTTTTAATGTCTATAGATAATGAATTCACCTAATGCATTTGGCCCTTTAAAAATGTTTGCAGCACTGTCGTAACATCCACGTTCACAGCTGTATTATAAGAAACAACGGAGGGTTGCTGCCCGTCAAATAAGTGTGATAAAATTGACCAGTCGGCAATTAGTATGGTCGTTTACTTTTCACACGTATTTCCGTACAATTGCGATTCATATAAATCGCATCTTTTAACGTTGAATTCAGAAGACAAAACGATCGGAATCACATCGACCGAGCACCGTAGGACGAAAGCATTGTCTTGGATTGGTAATTTAATAATTCAAGTTTAAAAACATTCACTATTTCAACAGCGATCGACACCAATACCATGTAGACGGCATGCGTCCGGAAAAGCGCCGACCTAGTAATACAGTAATCGCCTGCTTATCGGGCATTGTCTGTACAAGAACCAGTACTGTAAACTACTGATAAATTACAATAACCAATATTTCTGGTACATGTGAACCAATGGGAACGCTTGAGCATTGAACCATGTGGTACGAAACATACAAGTTCGAAGATACAAGAATCTTTATTTCATGACGATATAAAATATAAAAGTATCTAATATGCATTTCTAATTTATATAATTATATAATAATCAACTGAACTAATTACATATTATTTCATTCAGCAAAACAATTTAGTAATATTTCTTAACTCGATGAGCTAATGCTGTTTGTTATTAAATTTATATTATATACACATATTTCAGACTAAAACATAATACCATTACCAGAGAAATTAAAATAAATTGCATGTTAAAGCATATGTTATTAATGACTCTCTTAATGCATTAAGTATGCATTATGAAATGCAAAAACGTTGTTTCTAGCTGAGGTATGCCAGGATTTAACGGGGGCACAGAGGGAGGACATATTTTCGTGCGGGGATATGTCCAACATTCCATTTTGGACGGACAAAGTCCGCGTTGTTAAATTAGCGGCATATGTCCGGGGTGGGCATACGCACTGGAGGGGCTATGTCCGTCTGACTAAAATTTGACGAGATGGCATATATCCGACATTCCATTGCGGGCACTTGCTGACCCCGAAGCTTATATATTATATAATAATATACAATAATTTGTAACCAAAAAGTCTTTTATTTCTGATTTAAATCTTTGACAAAACAAACATATATCCATATCGCATGATGAGCTTGCTTACTTAAAGCCGAATGCATTTCGTGTCATTACGGCATTCGTGCATTTTTATTAGTCATAAACTGCCATCTTTGTGTCAGTACATTGCATAAGCCTTCTACCTGTTTTCGTCTACGCTTCAGTAAACGCATGCACTATTCATGCCTTTATCCTCGGTGACAGGTTTTTAGGTATTCCAGCGTTATTAGCACTTGTAATTTTATAGTTTCATTTATTTTTTTTTATCAGTTTTAAATGCTGTTTCAAGAAGTAGAATATTAAAAATGGGAACACTGTACTGTAATGTCATTCACCTTCTTTCTTTTAAAACACACAATAATTGTGTTGGTCATACCCATATAAGTATCTTTTAATCAAAATAGTTAATATATAATTGGGTATTTCATCGTGTGCGTCTGAGAGAGGAAAAAATGCACGCTGCTCGTTTTGTTTACCCATACGGTTTTAACGTATGAGGCAGATGTAGGAATGGAAAAGCACATATTTATCGGATACGGAAACACACGATGCGGACAGAGAGGTTTGACTCGTCTGGTCGGAAAGCAGGCAACTACGGTAGTTTATTGGGCGGCAGTGCGTCAGCCCCTCATCGTGCGTCAACATTCTGACGTCCCAACGTTTGTAGCGTCGTAGTAACATGGCGGAAGCACGCACGGTGTTTTCGTATGTCACGTGTCATATTGTCATGCTGCGCACAAAAGTATCGGTGCAAAAGACTTTAAATGACACAGTTTGCGAAACACTTGCGTCGATTATGTCATTATATGTGTAATTGGTGTTTTGGCTGTTTCAACAACAAGTAAATCAATATACGTTAGATGGACATCAATCGCATTATTTCATAAGTTCTCCAGACGTGCGGCAGACCAGCGGCGGTCGCAGGGTTCCCGAACTATAGCCTCGTGTTGCCCATGCAAACTCCATAAGATTTTTAAACAACGGCATGCTTTTGTTTTGAGGCTTGGTAAGTAATATTAGACGAGAATCTCGTTAGTGGGCTTGCCTAATACAAAGTGAAACTTGCCAGTAAATCTCACAACTCACAATTTATTACATTTTTTTTCACAAGGGGGGGGGGTGTAGTAGTGGTGGGGGGATAGGGGGATAGTGACTTGGCCCCGCGCCCAATTCCTGTGGTCATACCTCTATCAATAGAAGGCCCTTATGTTTATGAATTTCATAAAATTAGATCTATTCTAAAAAAATATTTATATATTTATTAATTAAATTATTCTTAAATATTTGGATTAGATGCACACAAGAAAGGAAATATAATCGACGAGTTAGCGGAGCGTTTGCTCTGTCAACTCATCGAGACCATCTTCACAATGAAAAGAAAGGATTCAGCTAAAAACTAAGGAGCGCGGGTTTTAAACTGAAAGTGAAAGTTTGACTCAGGGATTGATACGTTTCATTGTTATTTATTTTATTTGACATATTGTTGTCGTTTTCCACTTTCAGAAAATGTATTGACCATAGGCTAGAGCTTGCATGGAATTTTGAAACTGAAAGCTGACGAACAAAAGTTAATATAAATCGAAATAATTGTTTTTGATGCTGTTTAAACTGAAATATGATGAATACTATTATAAAGTCAAATAATAAAATTCTCATTAATATGTTGAATTCATATTTGACTTGTTGTTGGACTTTAGACATCCTACGACTTCAGACTAATGCAGCAGTCTTCAGCCCAATAACAAGGCAAATATCATGAATATAAATTAACAAGATTTCTAATTAATAACATAAATATAATATGATTTTAATGTTTATACTATTATGTATGAATTTATTTATTCCGGACTTCTACTCGATCTAGAAGTTAACAGTCTGCTTATAGCACAAAATTCATTCAAATGTTTTAAAAATCAATGCTAATGGAGCAACAGAGATTTAAATGGTGCGACTAAGTGTACAAGACACGAATGTTACGTAAGTTTTATACACAAACCGATTCCGATCCGACATAATCATGTTATAGACATTTACTCGCATGTGCAGTTACACAAAGTACTAACGACGAAAAGTATATTAATGAGTAAGCTAAAGCTTTTTTTTTTTCAAACCTTACTTCCGTACTTCGCTTTCTTATGCTGTCGGACAGTTTAATCGGGCATCAGACATTAGAAAGCTGCTAACTGTTCGTGGATTTGCTAATTATAGACGCTTTTTTAGAGAAAATAGAAAATAGCTCAACGTTGTGTCTGTAAATGGAAAATCATCACATAATGACGAACCTTTATTTCTAAGTTTAACCAAATCTCATTGTTCATTTTTTTATGTGTAGACTCATATTTGATAAAGGGACTTCAACTCGGATATAACTGAATTCCAAGAAACGGATAATGTAGACTTTGTAACTAAACTGTTGACGTATATCATTTTGTCATTATTTGCAATTGCTATACTATTATCCGGAGTATATTTATATATTTAATAGTTTTCTATGTAGAGCCTTCTGTCTTTACATTTACACCGCTCTTGACCTCAACTAATAAAACAGATGCCTTTAATCTTCGGAGCCTTATCAGCTTTAAAAGTTAAAAATGTACCAAATTGCGTTAATTATTAAAACGATGTTCATCCTTTAATTACTTTTTTTTCGAGCATGTATACGATTGGAAAGTATGTATATTTCTCCAGCACTACGCTATGTTATGTTTGTTGTATTATATTATGTGATGAAGACGGTGTGCACGCACTTGAAAATATAATAAGCTGTTCTGTTCCATTCTATTCTTAGCAGACCAAAGATCAAATACCGTTATTTACGTATGCGTTTCAAGCGTCTATTATTAGCCATGCCACGTTCCGCGTCTTGTAAAAGATATTAATTCGCTTAATTGTTTTTTGTTTTTTGTTTTTTTTAATCTATATATTAAAACAAACCTATAAATATGTATTAAAAAACACATTGGTCTCTGTCGCAATATAAATTCCACAAAGAATGATATAATCAGTGAATCGCATGGTAGTCCAACAATTTGCTATCGCCATCTCGAGCCCACCTGCCTGATATCGGCCGCAAAAGAGCGCTCGATACCACCTGTCTGAAATATGCCGCGCCGCTCGATTCCACCTGCCTGAAATCGACAGCAACGCTCGATCCCACCTTTTTGAAATGGGCCGCAAAGTTCGATTCCACTTATCTGAAATCGGCCACAACGCTTATCCCACTTCCATGAAATAGGCCGCAACGCTCGATCCCACCTGCCTGAAAACTGCCGAAACGCTCGATCTTACATGTCTGAAATCAGTTGCAACGCTCGATCCCACCTGAATGAAATCGACAACAACACTGGATTCCAGCTGCCTGAAATCTTCCGCAACGTTCGATCCCACCTGTCTGAAATCTGCCGTAAAGCTCTATCTCACTTGTTTGAAATCGGCCTCAATGTTCGGCCCACCTGCCTGAAATCGACCATAACATGCACCACACCTGCCTTAAATAGACCGCATCATTGACCACAACATTCAACGTTTTAACGGGAAGTTAACTTAAGGTATTATGTACTTTTTTTCAGGTCGGTACTTTTGTAAAGAGCGGCGCAGAACATAAAAATAAAATATAAAATCCCTTTTTATTTTTATTTCACTTTTCGGCAAATTTGATTCGGCGCTTCCGTTAAACAACTTATTAAAAACTCTGGCCTAACTCTCAGAAATCAGCCGCAACGCTCGACACCGCATCAACATAACGTTTGAAAGCTACGGTTAACTACGGCAAAGAGAGGACGAAGACGCTGGGTGTGCATGGATTGTCCCGAGTGCTTTGAATAAAATAAAATTACCCAACAACAATGTATATTCGGGACGGAAACAAAATAAGGTGATCAAACCTTATCAATTATACATTTTATTTTTATAATCTTCGTTTTTTTCAGTTTCAATACGCTTCTGTTTAAAAACGTGCAGGTAGAATATGTCGCACATGGTTACCATCATAGCTTTTTAAGCATGTACATAAATGGAGCATTCTAATACATTATACGTAATCTAAAAATTTCAGATTCTATATTTGAAAATGAATATCATAAAATGTAATATATTCTTAATTAAAGGTGCGTATTGTTCTAAACTGTCATTGGGTGGGGGTCCTCAATGTGCGTGTGTGTGGCGTCCCCACTGTCCTTAGTCCTCAGTGTGAGTCGGTGTGTCCAAGTGGGTGGAGTCCTCAATGTGCGTGTGTGTGGCGTCCCCACTGTCCTTAGTCCTCAGTGCGAGTCAGTGTGTTCAAGTGGGTGGAGTCCTCAATGTGCGTGTGTGTGGCGTCCCCACTGTCCTTAGTCCTCAGTCTGCTTGGGTCCTCAGTGCGAGTCGGTGTGTCCAAAGTCCTCAATGTCATATCAAATGTCCAACTCTTTAATAAACAAAAAAATAAAAAAATAAGTATCAATTCATATTGTTTGTATCAAAAGACGCGCTCTCACCAATTTTCGTCGAAATTACTTCACGGGAATGTGGTGTACCCATTTGGAGGTCCTACGACTTGTGTCCTCACTCTGCACCGTATGCAAGTATGTGTGTGTGTGTGTGTGTGTGTGTGGTTGCACGTACGGGACACTGAGGCCGTCAATGGGTATGCACAGCAACGAGTGGGGTCTCAGTGGCAGAGTGAGGACGTCCTCACTTGTCAAAAGTATAAATACCCTTTATTCTTCATAATTTTGCATGAAACACAAAATAAAATTGAAAAAATAGGGTATCCCCATTCGTCGTTAACCTCGGGTTATTTTTTTCACCAGTGTGTCGTTTTCTTTTTTTGTCGCTTTTTTTCCTATGAAGCGACACACTTAAAATCCAATGCGCATGCGCGAACATTTTTCCGCTCAGTGACGTCATTGTCTGTTTTGTGAACAAAATGGAAGTGGAGTTATTTCTTATCGATGGTAAGTTACGATGGTCGACCTTCGGCCTGGCAACATAACTGTGTGGGGATTGGTTATGAAATCCTTTCTACGGCCATTTCCCCCTACTTCTGATTCAAGTAGGGCAGTTGTCAGTTACTGGCATAAGCATGTGCACTTAGTAATTTTTCAAGATGGCGGCATGGTATACATCGACAAACAGAATAATTTAATGAAGAATACTAATAAACATAATTTCTAGTCGTAATGTTCGTAAAAAGGTTCAATGGTTAGCATACTTTTGAAAGAAATATTTTATTTGTACCTTATG
This sequence comes from Congeria kusceri, assembly GCA_027627225.1. NCBI lineage: Eukaryota > Metazoa > Mollusca > Bivalvia > Myida > Dreissenidae > Congeria > Congeria kusceri. Next base: position 24,974,858 of record CM051037.1, read on the forward strand.
GCTCCAAATATATACTTAAGGTTAAGTACCGCGAGAATACAGATGAACACGTACTGGTAAACCAGCTAACCCAGGAAAAGTGTTAGTTGGTTAACTGACCGCGGTGATATAACTGAAATACTGTGGAAAACAGTGAAAAATCCAATTAAACAAACAAAACTAAACCTGTTCACTGAAGCCAACAATGTATCAAATGTGAAACACAGTGGTTAGGTTAATTTTGAAATTTATGAATTAATTCAGTGCACATATTTCATCATATTGACATACAGGTACATCGAATTGAAATTGTCAAATACATCAAATAATACCAATAATTATAAAAGTCTATAATAGGAATACAATTTAGGCCGCCATTCAGTGTTTTCATCAAGGAAAAAATGTGAATACAAGTGAATGCAATATTGATCTGTGGGGACAAAATAGAATATTTGAGTTGTCTAGTAGAAGTCCATACATGTAATTCCTATTTTCAGATTGACATAGAATAAATGGCAGACCGCTTATGTGGAATGACGGACCTCACACGCGGAAAACAAGCAGTAAGTACTTATTTAATTTTTTTCCCAATAGCAATGGACTTGATTTTTTTATGTTTTGTAAAAAATTAGGTGGGCAGTAGATATAAATGTATTAAAATAAATGTTTTTATTTTCTGCACACTAAAATTATTAAATCGACAAAAAAACTAGCCTATAATTAAAAAAACAACAACAAACAAACAACTGAAGACAAGTCAAGGCTTAAACAAGGTATTTAAATTAAGACAAGCTAGTTATACCCCCGCAAACGAAGTTTGTAAGGGGATATATAGGAGTCACGCTGTCGGATGGTTTGTCGGTCTGTCTGCATACAATGTGATAAGTTTGTGGAGCGAAATTCGTCAACATTTCTTAAGCAATTGATTTAAAACTTGAAATATGTCGTCACCAGGCCCTGGTAGCATTCGGTTTTGACGCAAGATATATACTGGGACGAGTAATTTTCCTAAGGAAGGAGTCCTGGACTCCATGTTCTGAAATTCTAGCGAGAACTCAGATGAAAGACGTCTATTTATTTATTTTCTTGTCTTATTTAATAAATTATTGGTGTTATGATTTAAGTTACATGTTTCATTTCAGCTGTATTTAAAATCTTGAAAAAAGTAAATAGTTTTGAGTTATTGTGATTACTATACTGACTAATGACTAAAGTTAAGGTGAAATAAAAAATCGAGATCGGGACGTATGGCATGTATGATAAAAGTGTTTTCAATATTATATTTACTAAGGTTCAACTCATAGAGCTGGATAGGGAGATGAACTGAAAGTTGAAATATATATATATAAAAAATATTTTTTTTTTTTTTTTGCTTTGAAAGCTTCAATTGGGAATTTTAGGCTGTCATTTGGGAAAAATATATACTTTTTGAGATTGGGAATGGGGCCGAATTTCGGCCCCAAATTTGACGCTGTTGGGATACAACGTTTTTCCTCACCACTTTGGGAATGGTAACGGTACTGGTCAAATTGGGTAAATTAGCGTCGTTTTCAGCTCAATTGGGAATTTTATCTTATTCTTTAAAAGCTATCAAGAGGATGTCAAACCAATAAGTTAAATTCTGACAGGGCTTTTTTTATCCTACAGCTGTAACCTTATACAGGCTACATCCCTCAGAAATTTGCTTTAAATTCATGCAGTTTTCCCCCAAAATGAAACTTGTACCTGGAAATTTCATTCCCCTATGAGTAACATCGCGCGAAAATTATCCCCAAATTTGGTTTTCACGCGCTATTTTTCCCCCATATTTGAAGGCTAGGGCCTCTTCCCCCGAGCCTTACAAAAAAACCTGTCTGAAAACAACTTCTTCAACTTATTCTTGTACTTGAATTAAGCTCAGAAAAGCATCTTTTTACAGGAAATTGCTCGTGTTACTTGAGACTTGAATGTGTCTAAGTTTCAGTTTCGTTCCACAAGTTGCATCAGAGACACAGGTTTGCATGTTAATTTATTTTAGAATATACATCAATATTGACAATCTCCTTGTCAGGGTTTTTTTCCGACTTAGGGGGAAAAGGGCCGTTCTTTTTTATGGGGAAAAAATAGTGAGAAAAACCGGATTTAGGGCAAAATATAAGCGCGTTATTGGCAGTTTGGGGGAAATATAAAAACCTATAACCGTACACACTTAAGTGTTATTGTTATGTTATTGGAGTATTTAACTGAGTTTGAATTAATATATTTAATATGTTTACCTTTCAATATCCTCCATTTTAACTATCGTTACTATTGTTGCACTCTTACGATATTTACAAACGTAGTTGTTTTTAATTGTTTAATATATAGGCAATTTTGGGGGAAAATGGATCGTTTGGGGAAAATTCCAGGGTTCCCTCTGGGCTTTAAAAAGTTGTCGCCACTTACTTTCGCCAAAATCAAAAAGTTGTCGCCACTTTCGCCAAATTCAAAAAGTTGTCGCCACTTACTTTCGCCAAATTCACAAAGTTGTCGCCAAATTTGCATTGTAGAAAATGAAGACATTAAAAATTCTGCTAATAACAATAATAGCATATAAACAATATAAATACGCGTTATATTATATGAACTACTACATAGTGCCTTGTACAGAACACAGTTAAATAAGTTAAGCATTTGTGTACTTCACTCTACAGTAAATCTCACCTTTGGTTTTCATATGCTTAACAATGTTCTCCTTTTTCAATACAGTGCATCCTGTAGTGAATGAATTGCTCAGTTTTGAGGATATACAGAGTTCACACAGCATAGATTTTGTGTTGGAATCATATTTGAGGAACGGGAAATCTGATTTCCAACTGTCTTTGAAATTTCTGTTAGCTGGTGAATTTAGAGTTTTATACATTTTTGAAGGAGTCTCAACATCATCTGAATCTAACGTTCGCTTTTTAACAGGCGTTATACACTCTGAACTTGCCATTTTGACGAGTGAAACAGAGAATATTATCTCATGTTTATATAGCACTAATCAAGGCAAAATGTTTAATTATTGCCTTTAAACACACCGATTATGCTAAAAACAATCCCTATTTACCTTTTTGATTGTCATTGTTGTCAACCTAACAGGCTTTAATCTGCTTCCTATACTGTGACAAACACTTCACACTTCAGCGCAAAGTCGGTACATTTCACAGTTGTCTTATCTCTGAAGCAATAAAACTGACGACCAATTAAGATAACTTGTAACAACACCACCAATAATCCCAATTATCACCATAATCTGCCACTTTCCGGCAATCAGCACGCTCCATTGATTTCAGCAGTGTCGCTTACATCACGGAAATCCATTGCACAGCGACTGCCGTAAAGCGGCTGGTAAACAGAGCCTCTTATGTCATTTTAAGTAAATATTACGCAGAAAAAATGTGGAATTTTGAAAAATCGCCATTTTTGAAAAGTTGTCGCCACTTACTTTCGCCAAATTCAAAAAGTTGTCGCCAAATTTTTTATTTTGTCGCCATTGGCGGCAATGGCGATCGACAGCGGGAACCCTGAATTCAATGACATAGGGGAAAAATACGTCAAGGAGAAAGGGCCGATATTCGGTGGGTCTCAAAGAAGGAAAGAAAAACCTGCTTGTTGATCATTAATGAAGCCTTTAAACTATATAAAATATTGCATCCTGAAGGGTTTTCCGTATTATTAGTTTTATGATTTATTGCCACTCGCAAAAACGCAGTGCAATTCAGTTGGTTCCCATTCTCAGATGCCATGTATGTAAGAAACAATGAATTGTAATTGAAACGATTCGATAACAGCGCCACCAAACGCAGTTACTTCCCCTAGCGGTGCACAGTAGCTGATTTGAATTTTGGTAGACGCATGGATAAAACAAAATTTTTAAAAAGCACATCGTCAATCATTAATGGTCCTTTATGAATATGTTTTCTCTGATTTGGGAAAGTTTTACCTTTAATTTGAGGAAAATAGCCAGAAAATAGGTTTGGGAATGGTATAGAGGAAAAATGCTGGGATGCATAACAATATAAATCCAGGGGTCCACTCCAGTCAATATTGTTATAGCAGTGTTAACCATACTTGAGGCTTTTACAAAATATTTGATTGATTGGTTACATGTATGTCATGACAGTCTTGACGAGTGCAAACAGCCTGCGTTTTACGCCACCATGATACTCTTTACTCTTAGACTATAATTATGATAAAAAAAAATATTTTTCAGCAATGTTTTAATTAGTTTTGTTCAAATACTGTTGGTTATCAGGGCTTTTTTTGGCTGATTTTATAGCCATTATTCGGTCATATTCCCAGTGGCAAAAAGTATCTTTTTCCCCAAATCCATGCCGAAAATTCCCAATTGATCATTTGACTTTCAGATGTTTGGAAATAGAGCTGTCAAGTGTAGAAATAAAGCGTTTTGAAGTTGTAATATCCATTTTACCGATATGTTTATATTAAAAATTTTCTTTTTTATGTAAGTTTTATCAATAATTATTCAAATGTAATAAATCAAACAATAGTACATTTTCCCAATTTAAAATAAATTGACGCTAAAATTCCCAATTAGACGGGTATAGGTCATATTCCCAAAATGGTCAGAAAAAGCCCTGGTTATGGAATCAATACAATTCATATTGTATCAAAAGATCAGTTGACAAGAAGCACAAACTGCAGGGCTGCCTTTGTGACATTTATTAAATAAGGTGAACCTATGGTCACACGACAAATGAGTTCAATGTCAGGCTTGTTTTTTTTTCTCAGCTGAAGACAAGCCTAAAGATTTCATTGAAACAAGTGAGTTGTCATCTGTACCTTTTTTAGCTCACCTCAAGGACTGAGCCTTTGTGACCATCCCTGCCAAAACTGCATAATGTATGATTACATCCAAAAATCTAACCTACAAATTGTATCTTCATTTTCGCGGGTAACGGCAGGTGTGAATGGGGTCTTTTTGGTGTTTTTTGCACTTCTTAATTGACAGCTTTCGTTGAGCAATTTATGCCATGACCTGTTGAGTAATTTGAGACGCTTATTGGCATTTGAGACAGGCGATCGACGGATTGCGCAATAGTAAAATGGCGGCCATTTTCGGTCCGATTTGCTAGTTTCTAGTCTTGAAATCTTTTTTTCTCCTTTTTGGGGTAAAAAAATCGGTGCGCGTTATACACGGGTGCGTGTTATACTCGGTAGAATACGGTAACTTACATATATTTGCATTTGAAACTGTTTAGTTAAAGAAACATAGTGTAAGATTGATACAAATCATTCAAATAAAAGAAAGGGAACTGAGAAAAAAAATTGAAATGTAAGTTAGAAAACTTCAGCAATGACTGAACTGCCAAAACTGCATTATAGGTGGTGCTATTCTTTGTGCAGAATCAATACGCAATTCTTTCCTGAGAAGTAGTTGTTTAGAAATGCCATAATGAGCGAAATCATGTATATGAGCAATTGACATAGTGTGTTTGGTTTATTTGTTGGAATAATACTAAATATTTTGTACAAGTATGAAATTTTCACTAAACAGACACTTGTCTATTGAATTGTTTGTGCCACAATCTGAATCATTTAACACATATCAATCGGTGAATTAATCAATTTTAAACATGAATAGTTTGTTATGCCCCCACAGAGTGGGAGGCATTAAGCATTGCACTTGTCCGTCCGTTCGTACGTACGTCAGGAAGCTTGTGTTTTGAACTCCTCTTTAACTACTGGGTGGATCGCGCTCAAACTTTCAAAGTTGAATGACCTTAATGTGTAGTTGATCGTATAGAAAGGAATTCGGGCTGTACAGATTTTTGGCAGAATTATGGCCCTTTATATAGTTGCCTGAAGCTTGTGTTTTCAACTCCTCTTTAACTAATGGGTGGATCTTGCTCAAACTGTAGATGATGGTGAATAAAGGAATTGTGGCTGCGACAATTTTTGGCAGAATTATGGCTGTTTGTCTGTTTTTCCACTGTAGCCCCAAAATTTTGTGTTTTCAACTCCTCTTAAAATATTGGGTGGATCTCGCTCAAACTTTCACAGTTGAATGACCTTAATGAGTAGATGATCATAAAGAAACTGTTTTGGCTGAGACGAGTTTTGTCAGAATTATGGCCCTTTGCCTGTTTTTCCACTATAGAATATATAGTGCCAATTATTTTTTTTTAACTGCTCTTTGCATCTCGCTGAATCTTTAACAGTTGAATGACCTAAAAGCGTAGATGATCGTAAAGAATGGAAAAGTGACTGCGACCAGTTTTGGCTGAATTTCGGCCCTTTGTCTTATTGTCTACTATTGAATATACATGTATAGTGGATTTGTCTGTGTCCAAACATGTGTTGTGGGGCATCAGTGTTTGTGACACATTTCTAGTTTGTATAACTTTTTAAAACAAGTACCTGATATTCAAAGCACTTGTTTGTATTTAGCGGAGACATTTATCTCCATCATCATGCGCCAAGTTTTGGTGCAAGGCTGGGGTGGACCAAAGAGGGCCTTCAAAAAAAAAAAGTTTCCAAACATATTGGTATGTATGGTTTTCTTTTGAATTATAAGTAAAAATAAATAATTTTAAACTGCCACTCAAATACTTAACAGTTACGGTTACTCCAGTACCTTATGCCCCCACTTCAGAGATTTGCCCTCCCATCTGTTTTTGTGACATGTTTGGTATCTCTTATTTGACTGTGTCGTGCTTTTAAAGATGCTTGGATGTAATTTGGTGTACTTGTAAAAGGCAATTTGACAATTATGCATGACATTTTGTTTTTCACTGAAGGTCAAAGGTCATGTCTCTCAAAGAAAATGAAACAAATCTTAATATTGTAATAACTAAAAAAGTACACAAGGCTTTATCGTGAAATTTGGTATACACATTGGGCTATATGTTTACTATATGTTCGTCTTTTCATCTATCTTTTGGTTGGTCTGCAACAAATGAAAAAACTTGTGATAATGATCATGAAACTTGGTATCACGCATGAACCTAAACTTTTCCAGAGGTCAATTGTCAGATGACTTTTACTTAAAATAGAATTACGCTAAATACTGCAATAACTGTAAAAGTACATATAAAGATATAATTGTGAAAACATTGTATGAACATGGAGAGTAACGATATTGTGAGAATGTTTAAAAAATCTTGATACTGCAGGTTTTTTTCTAAGGCTCGGGGGAAGGGGCCCTAGCCTTCAAATATGGGGGGAAAAAGCGCGTGAAAACCAAATTTGGGGATAATTTTCGTGCGCTGTTACTCATAGGGGAATGAAATTTCCAGGTATAAGTTTCATTTTTGGGGAAAACTGCATGAATTTAAAGCAAATTTCTGAGGGGATGTAGCCTGTATAAGGCTACAGCTATAGAATAAAAAAAAGCCCTGTACTGATGATTTGTCAAACAAGAACAGTGCCCGATGCGCGCACATCGCGTTAGATGATTTATGCATGTTCAATGGGAATACCCCTGTCTCGATTGGACGTCAAATAGAGGCATACCCCACAATTCACTTTATGACGTCACGCACATGGTGCACCTGTATGTTTACTTCCTGAAAATGGAGAAGTTTGTGTTCATCAGCATGAAATTCTTAAACACATTAATCGTCAATATTGGCTAGAAATTTAGAGTTTTTGTTAGTACATGTACTGTACTGATCACTGACTAAAGTAAAGGTGAAATGAAAGATCATTTGGAATGTCCCGACAATTTTAATGGATTTGGACTTGAAAAATTATGGCATGTATGCTCCTTGCAATACTGTTAAAGTCTTGTATTTATGTGGTTTTCATTTCTCTTAGGTTACGGAGTTTTTACAAAAAAAACATTTGCAAAAGGAGAGTTCCTCCTTGAATACACTGGGGATCGAATTGACAAGGATGAAGCAAACCGCAGAGAAGAAAACGGAAACAATTTTTTGTTTGGCTTCATGTTTCATGGGAAAATGCTATGGTAAGTGCAAATGAAAGGGGAGTTTAAATGTTCATTATAATGAGGGCTATTCCAGGAAAAAATATGATGGCAGGAAGGAACGCCTGTTCAAAAATGGATTACCACCAACACAATTATAATTTCCGATACTGATTCCAAAGGTCAACATTACCAACATTACCAATCAGCCAATCAGAAAGTGTACGCAAATGAGCGAGTTGATCATGCTCTTTCATTGTCTAATTGCATATTCAGATCATGTCGAGCGGATCTGTGGTCTAGTGGAAACACTGGTACCAGAACTCAGGTGGCAGGTTTGATCCTCCGCTCAACCCTAACCTACCTAAGACGTTAAACCGAGGTGCAGTGTACTAGGTGCTTCACACCGGGCGCTAAAAGACTCAGGGTCATCTCTGGAATGGGGCGTCTTCTGTATCCACAGTATTCCCCTTACCCAACTAACAAGTCTTCTGGGGGCGATGGCCATATGGGAAATTCCCAGTGCACTTGATAAAAATCTAATACACACACAGATCGTGTCAAAAATCACACTTTATTGATGTTAAAATATATAACTACTAATGTGTATCAATAGAGGTATGCAATATGATAACTAGTTGTTACATGATTTTTTATTTTATTTGGCTGAGGTAACATTTTAATGAAAGTTTGTGGTAGAAAAGTCCTTTTCGAAAGTGAAACTCTTAAAGTTTTTTTTTTAAATCAGCGTTCTTTTCCCTGTATTCATATTAAAAATAAGGATTTTGTTGTAAAAAACACATTTAGTTTGACTTGCTTTATGGCTTGCATACAATACTGAATAGATCTACTAGTTTTGACCAAAATATGAAAGAAATTAATTTCTTTTCTCAAGCAAAAGTTGTTAAAAGAATATGAAATAGAAAAAAAAAGTAGAATAATAAAATCTCCAATGTTATTTTTGTGAATGTATCAGGAATATGTGTCAGTAAAGTTGTCACTAAAGAACAATATGTATAAATATTTCTTTTGAACAGTAAAACACAATTATGTTTAGCACATACAAAATTGAGGCCGGTGAAATTTACAACTGGCTTGTAAATTTTTCCTCTTCGTAGGACAGTCTGGCCTGTAAATTGTGGCAGTCTTTCGCCATGTCTGTCATTTGTGTTGGCAGATTCAAATCAAGGTTTAGGTGTCTTGAGAGATATTTGCAAATTAGAAAAAAAAAATATAACTAAATTACTTGATAACAGTAGTAACTTACATTATTTGGCTCCTACCATACAATAATACATACAGTTTGTTTTATAAAAAAAAAAGCCAGAAACTCTGACAAGAACAAGAAAAGTCAAGCTCACTGTTCTGTGACAGCTGTTGTTATATTAAAGTTATTTAAAATATAAGTAATATAAAAGCAACGTAATTTCTTACTGTTTAAGGGTTGATGCTTCTAGAACAACTAGAAACCACCTGGGTGGGTTGGTCAACGATGCAGCAGAAGGAACATTTAAATGCAATAGTAAAATGAAATTAATGATCTTCAATAACTATCCACGTCTTTGTTTGTTCGCTGCCCGAAACATTACTTCTGGAGAAGAGCTACGTTACGACTATGGGGATGATACAAACAATTTACCTTGGAGGAATAAAGTAAGGACTATTTTGTATTTTGAAATATAAATGTTTCATTACAGACAATCTTTTGCTATTTTCAGATGTGTTTTATGGGTTTAATTTGTATTAATGTTATGATTTCCACACAAAAATCCAATCAAACTCTAAAATCAATACAGAAAGCAATTAAAATGTTAAACACAAAAACAAGAAGAAAACACTCATGAATTCATATAATTTTACACTGACACCAACAAATGTCCGCTATTTAAAACAAATATCTTCTCTCTGTAACGGATTGTTATTGTCTGGGCCCACATATTTTTAAGCACAGTTCATCCACTCGAGGGCTGTTTTGTATGTGTATTTACTATAAATATTTCAGCATAATCAGGAAAACGAAATAGGTAATGTTTTAGCAGTTTCATGTGTAACTGTTACATTGTGTAAATGATTAACGTTGTGTTAATAGTTAAGAAATAGAAAACCCCACTGAGGGCCCTATGGCATTATAGTGACCAGCCAGGCAGCCCAAAATTGTATCTTTTCGTCCTGAAAGTGTGTATTAATGAGTTTAACAGCACAACAACTTGACAAAAACGATTAAACTCTTTAAAGTACTCATCCAGAACATCTTCAAATGTTGAAGTCTTGTGTTTTTATAAAGTGTTAATATTTCAAATTTTAAATTGTTTTAAAAATAACGGTTTAAAAGTGCCTGCAACAGTGAAATACAATAAATGCTACTGCACAGTGCAACTAAGCTCTGACTAACCCAGGCGGTGACGTCATTCATGAATATTTAGCATGTGCAGTCCATATAAAAAATAGTGACAGGTCCATATACTCTTGTTGCTTCTATCGCATTTTACCGAAACCAGTTATAGAGGATAAAGAAGGACAACTTTATAATCTTTGAGAAATAGTAAAATCTACTGAGGATGCTATGGTAAAGAGCTACCGGCTAGGCAGCTTTGGTCCATGTACACTTTGTGACTGCCTGGCTGGTCACTTCAATTCCATTGGAGCTGAAATGGTTTTTTTTTTCCATATATTATAATGAACATTTTAACCAGGTGGATCATCATGTGTATAATAGTACAAATGGTTCAAGCAAGTTTCAGAATTTTTTTTGTCAAAAAACAAAATCCCGATTTGAAAATATTTAGGTACCAAAGTTCCTTGGTTGATACTGTAGCAAGTTTGTTCAAATTAGTTTGATCTGTAAAAAAAATGACATGAGATTTTTTGTTTGATATAAATGATGCTTACCTCATTGGTCCATGTACTAAAAATATTGGCCGGTTCATATAATTCTCTTCAATGCTATATGATTTTTACATACCGGTCATAAAGATAAAGAAGGTCAATGTATAACATTGTTACGTACGAGCATTAAATGTATGTTTTCGGTTCATTATCCATGTAGTGTTGACAAGAAAAATAGTTGTATAAATCAATTCAAATGCCTTTCTATTTGTTCCTAATAGATTAAAATTTGTGATTAGGTGGGCCATGTTGGGTTAAGCTAAACTAAACAGAAAATCATTTTATTAAAAAAAGACCCTGTTTATTCTAGATGTAAAATTGTTATGCTATAATAGCGACCCTTTTGCTGTTGTTAGGGAAAACACTAGGGCTCAACACATTATTAAGACCTCTGTGAAAAAAACAAAGCGAAACAACAAATGTCTTTAAAAAATTAAAATTAATATGGAGATGTTATGCTCTAAAGTAAAGTACATGAGGACCAAAATAATTGTTTGTGTGACTTCCCAGACCCCATAATACACTTTACATGCTCTTAGCGTTACAAATAAAGTTTGCATGCTATGCCAATGAAGTAAAGTAACATGAACACCATTTCAGTCGTGCAAGACGTCTTTTACTTAATATTTCAATTGCAGGATGATGTTAAGACATTATAAAAATAGAATTTACTGGAGAAAAGGATAATAAATCAAAAATAAATACAAAAAATGTCACCACAAACCTTCTAGTTTTTATTTATGCTTAATATGTTTTATGTGACAATGTGTTTATCCTTCTCAGATGATGATGATGATGATGATGACCCTTTCGATGTCGAGAAAGAGAGGGCTACTTCCATGTTCACAAACAAGACAATAGGTACCATTAAACTATTTTAATGTGTGTGTTATCATTAATGATGGCTGTAGACTGTATTAACAAATTAGTGTTTAATTATGGTTATGTTATTTTATTCAAAAATGTGTATTTCCTTTTCAGACGATGACGAGGATGAGGATGACGGGGACAATGATGATGACGATGACGGGGACGATGATGATGACCCCCCTTTGGATTTCGAGAAAGATGGGGCAACCTCCATCGTACCAAATATGACAGCAGGTATTATTTAACTGTTATTGGTTGTTTGTTTTTAAACATTTTGCACTACACTGTATTCACAAATTCCTGTTTATTTATGCCTGAATAATTTTATTAAAAATTGTGTATTTCCTTTTCAGACGAGGATGACGATGACGGGGACAGTGATGGTGACGGGGACAATGATGATGACCCCCCTTTGGATTTCGAGAAAGATGGGGCTACCTCCATCGTACCAAACAAGACAGCAGGTATTATTTAACTGTTATCAGTTGTTTGTTTTTAAACATTTGGCACTACACTGTATTCACAAATTCCTTTCTATTTATGGTTATATAATTTTGTGCTAAATTGTGTATTTCCTTTTCAGGCGACGATGATGATGGTGACCATGATGCTGATGATGGCGATGACGGGGACATTGATTATGATGATTACGGGGACGATGATGATGATATTGACAATGATGATGGCCCCCCTTTGGATGTTGAGAAATATGGGGCTACCTCCATCATACCAAACAAGACAGCAGGTATTATTTAACTGTTATAGGTTGTTTGTTTTTAAACATTTGGCACTACACTGTATTCACAAATTCCTTTCTATTTATGGTTATATAATTTTATACAAAATTGTGTATTTCCTTTTCAGGCGACGATGATGATGGTGACCATGATGCTGATGATGGCGATGACGGGGGCATTGTTTATGATGATGAAGATGATGGGGACGATGATGATGATATTGACAATGATGATGGCCCCCCTTTGGATGTTGAGAAATATGGGGCTACCTCCATCGTACCAAACAAGACAGCAGGTATTATTTAACTGTTATACATGTAGGTTGTTTGTTTTTAAACATTTGGCACTACACTGTATTCACAAATTCCTTTCTATTTATGGTTATATAATTTTATACAAAATTGTGTATTTCCTTTTCAGGCGACGATGATGATGGTGACCATGATGCTGATGATGGCGATGACGGGGACATTGTTTATGATGATGACGATGATGGGGACGATGATGATGATATTGACAATGATGATGGCCCCCCTTTGGATGTTGAGAAATATGGGGCTACCTCCATCGTACCAAACAAGACAGCAGGTATTATTTAACTGTTATCGGTTGTTTGTTTTTAAACATTTGGCACTAGACTGTATTCACAAATGAGCTTAAAAAAACAAAAGGTCTCTGTCGGAAGGTCCCAATCATTTTGAATCCTTTGCAGGAGGTTTGTATAATTTGGTGCACATTTCTAAAAATAATATGATGTGAAGAGCACACAAAGATGTGTTATTGTCTTAAACACAACAAACCTTTTTGTGTTCAGTTATGCATATAAATTTATGCAAAAATTTGTTTTTTATAGATGATGATGATGATGATGATGATGATGCTTCGAATGTCGAAAAAGAGAGGGCTACCTCCATGTTAGCAAACAAGACAGCAGGTATTATTGAACATTTTTTTCTGGATTTAAATAAGGCTATTATGTTTTAGGCATCATTCATCATTTCATCGTTAAAATTTATTTTTCACTTGTGTGTTTTGTGATAATTCTGGGCTAAGTGTGAGTTTAGGCTATCCATAAAACCGGTTTAAACCCCAAATACTTTGCATTGACTGTTCCAAGACGGTGACCCCAGCTTTAATAAATGTTCATGTTTAATGTTTTGTTGTATGTATTTTCTTGTATCGTCGAGGCAATTGGTCACTAGCTTTAAATGAAAGACTACCAGAAGTTCCCCCCAAAAAATAATATTTTTGGAGTTTCATTTTTCCTCATAGTTAGCTATGCGGATTTTTTCTAAGGCTCAAAAAGTTTCAGAGTGCTGTTGAATATAGTTGTAGAAAATAGAAGGGTTATTTACCCTACTCCCAGTTTTAATCAAACCCCTTTTATCCATGATGTAGATATTGAATGAGAATTCATCGCTCATCGTGTTTGTCTCATTTTTGGTCAAGAAACTACTTATTAATCCACCGTCGCAAAGCGGGAGGGGTATTTTAAGAATGCCCGTTGTCCGTCCATCCGTCAGTCTGTCCCTAACACTTTTGTGTCCGCTCCATATCTCCTATACCCTTTGACAGATTTCCATGAAACTTGCCTTAAGGGCATTAAGACAATGTGCAGAAGGCATTAGTCAGTTATGCCTGCTCATGGTCAAGGTCGTACTTCAAGGTAAAAGGTTTGAGCCTCCATTTTCGTGTCCGCTACATACCGTTTGAAGGATTTTTATGAAACTTACTACAAATGTTAAGGGCATAGAACCAATGTGCATAAGGCATGATTCAGTCATGTTGGCTCAAGGTGAAGGTCATACTTCAAGGTCAAAGGTTTGAACCTCAATTGTCGTGTCGGCTCTGTTTGTCTTATTACCTTTAAAGGATTTTCATGAAACTTGGCTGAAATGTTAATTTCGTTGAGACAATGTGCAGACGGCATGAGTCAGACAGCTGGCCCAATTTCAAGGTCAAGAGTTACAGCCTTTATTTTTGTGTCTTCTCCATGTTTCTATACCAATTAAAGGATTTTAATGACACTTGGCTAAAATGTGTAGGAAATTCAGACAATGTGCAGAAGGCACAAGTCAGTTATGCCAACTCAAGGTCAAGGTCATACTTTACGGTCAAAAGTTTGAATCTCCATTGTCGTGTCCGCTCAATATCTCTTATACCCTTTGAAGGGTTTTCATGAAATTTTGTTACAATGTTAAGGTCATTGAGATGATGTGCAGAAGGCATGAGTCAGTTACGCCGGCTCAAGGTCAATGTCACAGTTGAAGAACACTAATTTACCCTTCATTGCTTTCGTATATGATTCATATCTCCTATACCCATTGAAGGATTGTCATGAAAAGTTTGTCATTTATAAGATGTTCTGAAGTCATAAGTCACCACTTTAGTGTAAAAGAATGTCAGCCGGGGATGTAGTTGCCTCTTCGACTGCCTTGTTACCATGAAAGAAGTGAGTGGCCTGTACAAAATAGCTAGTTGTTTGATTAGATATTTACTCACAGCAATAATAAATGGTATCATTTTTCAGGTTATGCAGGAAAATGTGTCATCAACATACTGTTTTCAGGAATGTCAGTTAATTTGGTGAGTCTTCAGAATTTTCATTTTACTTTTACCAGTTTTTAGTCCCCTAACGGTTTCACCATTGCAGGCATTTCCACAGGGCTTTTAAGCACAGTGGCACCCCTGTGCCTGAATTTCCAAATCAGGGGTACCCCTGTGTCTGAATTTCCAAAGAAGGGTACCCCAGTGCCTGAATTTTTAATTCAGGAACACCCCTGTACCTAAATTTCCAATTATTATCTGTGTATGTGCTTTTTAGCTCACCTGAGCACAACGTGCTCATTGTGAGCTTTTAGGATCACCTTTTGTCCGTCGTGAATCGTGCGTCGTCAACATTTACCTTGTTAACACTCTAGAGGCCACATTTATTGTCTGATCTTCATGAAACTTGGTCAGAACATTTGTCCCAATGATATCTCGGCCGAGTTCGAAACTGGGTCACGTGAGTTCAAAAACTAGGTCACTAGGTCAAATTAAAGAAAAAGCTTGTTAACACTCTAGAAGTCACATTTTTAGTCCATTCTTCATGAAACTTGGTTAGAACATTTGTTCTCATGATGTCTCAGCTGATTTCGAAAATGGTTCCGGTCTGTTGAAAAACATGGCCGCTAGGGGGCGGGGCAGTTTTCCTTATATGGCTATAGTGAAACCTCGTTAACACTCTATAGGCCACATTTATTGTCCAATCCTCATGAAACTTGGTCAGAACATTTGTCCCACTGAAATCTCGGCCAAGTTCGAAAATGGTTCCGGTCTGTTGAAAAACATTGCCCCCAGGGGGCGGGGCAGTTTTCCTTATATGGCTATAGTGAAACCTCGTTAACACTCTATAGGCCACATTTATTGTCTAATCTTCATGAAACTTTGTCAGAACATTTGTCCAAATGAAATCTCAGCCAAATTCGAAAATGGTTCCGGTCTGTTGAAAAACATGGCCGCCAGGGGGCGGGGCAGTTTTCCTTATATGGCTATAGTGAAACCTCGTTAACACTCTATAGGCCACATTTATTGTGCAATCTTCATGAAACTAAGTCAGAACATTTGTTCTAATAATATCTCGGCCAAGTTCGAAAATGGTTCCGGTCTGTTGAAAAACATGGCCGCCAGGGGGCGGGGCAGTTTTCCTTATATGGCTATAGTGAAACCTTGTTAACACTCTATAGGCCACATTTATTGTCCAATTTTCATGAAACATGGTCAGAACATTTGTTCTAATGATATCTCGGCCAAGTCCGAAAATGGTTCCGGTCTGTTGAAAAACACGGCCGCCAGGGGGCGGGGCAGTTTTCCTTATATGGCTGTAGTGAAACCTTGTTAACACTCTATAGGCCACATTTGTTGTCCAATCTTCATGGAACTTTTTCAGAACATTTGTTCCAATGAAATCTCGGTTGAGTTCGAAACTGGGTCACGCGAGGCAAAAACTAGGTCATTAGGTGAAATAAAAAAAAATTGAAGACCCCTTTGATATATTTTAATGAAGCTTAATATGTAGATACATGTACCTAATATCAAGACCTTGCATTATGTTTGTGTTGGGTGGGGTCAAGGTCACAGTTACTAAAAGTTTTCGCTCAATAACTTGAAAACCTTTCTAGATATTTTAATGAAACTTCATACATAGATATCAGGTGAGCGACCTAGGGCCATCATGGCCCTCTTGTTTAGCTCTGGAGTAATGTAGAAATTAATATGGGACACATTCAATTAAGAAAAAAGTAGAACCCATTGCCAACTGTGGGTCTATGCCCCTGTGCCTTAACAAAATCCTGGGGAAAGGCCTGCATTGGTGACAGCAAGAATGAATAAACTCTAGATTTATATTCACCAGCTTTTTAACTAATGCACATGGGTATTTTGGTGAAGTTGTGGTTGGTGACATCAGTAACCAGGCTGGCTAGCTCAGTTGGTAGAGGGCTGGACTACAAATCTGAAGATTGCAGGTTTGATCCCTGGCCTGGCCACATAACTTGTGTGGTGATTGGTCATGAAGTTCTTTCTACGGCCATTCTCCCCCTACCTCTGATTCAAGGAGGGCAGTTGTCAGTTACTTGCATAAGTATGTGCGCTTAGTACAGTTAAACCAGCTACCCCTGGAAAAGTGTGAGTTGGTTAGCTGACCACCATGATGTGACTGAAATACTGTTGAAACGGCAAAAAATTCAACAAAACAAACAAACAAACAGACAACATAAGAGTTTTGTGATAATCTGTATAATATGGAGACATCTATGTCGTATAGGCACACATCAGTTTTCACTATGAAATAATTTAAATGAAACTAAATGTTTGCAAAAATAAGTGTATATTAATATATGTGTGTGTGAAATCCTAAGCATATTATTATCAAATTGTCCTTACATGAGTATGTTCTGTCAGTGTGCTTCTTATGCTTTATACAAGTATTGAGCAATTTCTTGTATCTATTTTTAAGGGATTTTTCAAGATTTTTCGAACCTGCAAGCTTGTAACGAGCGCAGAAGAGGCTGATATTCTCGTTCTTCCAGCATGTAAGGCAATCACAAATACATCATATGTATAAGAAATATAATGGCTATACAGTTATCAATATATTTATAAATGTTTAATTATAACCAGTGTCATATCCAGTAGGAGTATTATCATGCCTGTTGCTCAATGACATGTAATATAGCAAACTTTCATTGCCGGTATTTAACAATTAAAGGGTATCACATTCAACATTTTAAACATAATCATGTAGTGTTTTGTCGAAAAATGTTCACAAAAATCGGAAACGTTTAAGCAGAATTTTAAAGTCACTATCAATGGAATACATTTAAATATGTGATGTTCATTAAATTATTTAACAGTTGAAAAAATTAATTCATTTGAACGTTGTGAGTCGTTTTCATGATTACATGTATTACTTGCAACATTTTCATCAACAATTTTACTACCAGTTAACCCATTAAGTCTTAAATATAATCTGCAGAAATATATCATCTCTACAGTAAATCTGAAACATTCCACATGTGTAGGCATAAGTGTGCAAGAGGAAATTTACAGTTTTTTTTTTTAAATTAATTATTATTACCTCGTAATTGAAGAGAGAGGGGTATACTGGAGTCACTCTGTCAGTCGGTTTGTTGGTCGATAGGTCAGTCCACATTAAATGTTATAACTTTATGGAGTGAACTTACTCCACATTTATGCGTCATAACCATGAAGTTTGCAAGAAACAACTCATACCCAGTGATCTACATATTACTTTGTTATTTGCCCTTAAGCAAAGACATGGGCAGTGATCTGTCCGCATACAATGTCACAAGTTGAATAAGCGTTGCAAGGTTACTAGTGACAAATCTATAGATTCCATTAACAAAATTTGACAGGATTAAAATAAGCTGAAATGCTTATATTTGTACCTTTTATGCATTTGCAATCATACAATCAGTGTTACCCTGGAAATGTTTCATTTAATCCTTTACAAACAAATGTTGACATTAGACAGTTTGCCTGTCACATGATGTCAACTTAGCCATTGCTGTGATCTTTGGCAGCACAACAAGATCAGTTCCTTTATTTTTGGTTTTCAGCAGGAAATGGACACACTAAACATTCAACAATGAAACTATTCCAGTGCCTTGTTGGCAGAGAGAAATCTATTGTCAGTGCAAAGTGGGTGACAGACTCTATTGCAACAGGTTGCTTGCAAGAGCTGGTAAGAGTACAATAAAAATAAACTTAATTTTACTGCCCCCCCCCCCCCCACTCGCCACATTATTAAGTGATTGATGAGCTATTATAGAGGTACTGTCCTGTGTATTCCATCATATATAATCATGTTATAGCTTGTGTGGAAAATAACTTAAGATTTTTTGTGCAAACATGAAACAAAAGTTTTCAAGCAAGGTTATGGTTGGTTGTAAACCCGCATTTAATTAATTCATGCCCCATAACCAGTGGAAGAATGCAGATGTGATCAGACTAGAAACACAGGACTGTTTTAATTTATTCAGTCAATATTCAGGCCGGTCAAATGGTTATTATGGTTTTCTTGTTTCTTTATTATTGCACAGGATGAAAGATATGCTGTGAAGAGTGCAGTAACATATGGCGAGTGGTCTGCGTATGAGAATTATGATCCTTTCGAATTCAAATTCCTTGGAAGTGATTGGATTGAAACTAAAGAAGGTAACTAATGGAATTTCAGTTAAAGAATGTCAATTAGCTCATCATTTATACCCCACTTGTTCACACACTGTTCCCACTTGTTCACATACTGTCCTCACTTGTTCACACACTGAACCCACTTGTTCGAGCACTGTCCCCACTTGTTCACACACTGAATTCACTTGTTCACACACTGTCCCCACTTGTTCACACACTGTCCCCACTTGTTCAAAGACTGAACCAACTTGTTCAAACACTGAACCCACTTGTTCACACACTGTCCCCACTTGTTCACATACTGTCCCCACCTGTTAACACACTGAACCCACTTGTTCAAACACTGTCCCCACTTGTTCACACACTGAACTCAATTGTTAACACACTGAACCCACTTGTTCAAACACTGTCCCCACTTGTTCACACACTGAACTCACTTTTTCACACACTGAACCCACTTGCTCACACACTGTCTCCACTTGTTCACATACTGTCTCCACTTGTTCACACACTGAACTCACTTTTTCACACACTGAACCCACTTGCTCACACACTGTCTCCACTTGCTCACATACTGTCCTTGCCTGTTCAATTTGTTATTATTATATAACTTATAATATCCTCTAATCAGCTGTTAGTGTAATGTGATATGCGTTGTGGGGGCATCAGTGTCTGTGACGACACATTAAAAAAGATACCCTGTATATTTAGGAAGGGACACGTTACAACAGAATGATTATTGAAATTGAGGGCATCCCTGTTATATATAGTTTTATGTTATTTCAGAGAAATGAATGATAAAATATGAACAGGTATTGAAGTGGAACAACTTTATTTTATTATCTTCAGACGATCTCCGATGTCTTTTAACTAGAATTGGTGGTCATGAGGTGTTGACAGCGTCTGTAGACACTATCTTCATTTGCGCTGATGGAGAACTTCATACATCATGTATATATTTTTCTTACTGTTCAATAGTTCCAATGTAAGAGTTTTTTTTGTCAAAATTTAATTTGA
Source organism: Congeria kusceri (assembly GCA_027627225.1). Taxonomy (NCBI): domain Eukaryota; kingdom Metazoa; phylum Mollusca; class Bivalvia; order Myida; family Dreissenidae; genus Congeria; species Congeria kusceri. The sequence goes on from CM051037.1 coordinate 24,994,934, forward strand.
ATTTTATCACTTTATCAGAAAAATATCCATGATTAACGGTCCAATATTCTATACACATGGAAATAGCAATGTGTCCGAAATCATTTTTCTCAAGATATGTATTGAGTGAATTATCCCTTTGGTCGTTAAAGATTAAGAACACTTGAAACTATATTGCTTACAGTTACCTGGTATTAATCATTCTTTGAACAACTGCTTGCTAACGTAACTATAAAAAAATAATAATGTGTACTGTGTAAAAATTTATAAATGATCGTTACAATCCACCTTTTATCTCTATAAAAAATTACTGCAATACTCCTGAAACAGTTTGTGCTGGCAAGCTCTTGTACTATTAGAAACATGGGAAGCTCTTGTACTATCACGAAACATAACAGAAGTGTTCGTTTTGTCCTTTGCATTTGTTCTTACTGGAGTCAGATGTCTGTTGACAGCTGATGTAAAACAAAACTGTGCACTGATATTACGTTGTGTATGTTTCAGCTCAATGTGTTGATAAAGAGTGGATCTTCCACACCATAATCAGTGGAAAGGTCATCAGCCCTCTATCCAAAATATCCGATGACATAGTGAATTGCAGTGATAATGACTCGGACATTGTCGGGTGTGAAGCATTTTCACCAAGTAAAAAAATATTTGTCCAGACTTCAGGATCTCTGTCTGGAAAAAGAAAGCAAAAGCTCCAAAGTTGTGTCTACTGTCAGGTATTGAATACAAAAATGTCAAGACATCTTGCGAGTAAACATTCAAATGAATTGGAAGTTGCCAAAATATTAGCATTGCCGAAAGGATCCCAGAAACGAAGGCGAGCTTGGATTGAACTTGCAGCAAAAGGGAATTGGGTCCACAACAAAGAAGTTCGTGAAACTGGAAAGGGGTTTATTATTCCAAAATACAGGCCATCCATCAACAATGTTGAGCGAAAGTATCTTCCTTGTGAGTTCTGTAAATCCGAAATTGTTGCAAGTGATATGTGGAAGCATCACAAGACGTGTTGTAAGGCCAGCAGGCATTCATAGCGACTCACCGATTGCAAATTCTAAATTACTATTGCCTGTTGATTGTTCTCAGGAACTAAACAGAAAAGTTCTTAGCAAAATGCGGGATGACCTCATTTCGGTTGTTGTCAGGTCTGATCCACTTATCCTCGAGTTTGGATCAAGAAAATATGAAAAAGTAGGAGATCAAGACCATATGCACCAGCACATCGGTCAAAGGATGCGTGAATTGGCAAGGATAGTGATATCTATGAAGGATACAAGTAAGAGAATGTTGACTTTGAAAGACTGCTTAATTCCAACACGATGGAAACTTCTTTTAAATGCTGTAAGATCAGAAGCTGGTTTCGATAGCGAGACCATGCAGTGGTCAAGACCTTCATTTGCTATTAAAGTAGGACATGGCATCAAAAAGTGTGCTAAAATTGTTAGAAATCAAGCTAACATAATGGAGGATGAAGAATTAAGAGAACGCGCCAACTCTATTATTGAGTTGTATGAAGATGAGTGGGAGGAGCGCATAGTGTCTCCAGCAAGAGCCTCATTAGCCTCAGTGAAGTATAACACACCGAAACTGTTGCCTCTGGTGGAAGATGTTGTCACCCTTTCTACATATCTGAAATCTGAAATTGAGGCAGCCAGGACGTCTCCCAAAAAACCTGAAATGTACACCAAGCTATGCAAAGCAGTGTTGGCACAGGTCATCCTGTTTAACAGAAAAAGGGCAGGAGAAGCCCAACGACTTAAAGTTGAGGACTTTTTGAGGGCCTCTTTAAACCCAAAAGTGGACGCTGAAGTAAAAAAGTCGCTTACCAATTTCGAACAAACATTGTGCGAGACCCACATTCGTGTAGAAACCAGAGGAAAACGTGGACGCAAGGTTGCGGTAATTTTTACTGCGGAAATGAAGAGCCACATTGAAATTTTGTTGAAATTAAGAAAGAACTTGGCCATCGAGTCTAAGTATGTGTTTGCCCCTCCCAACACACATATGCCTTACAGGGGATCAAAAACCTTACGGGAAGTATCATTGGAAGCAGGATTGAAGTATCCAGAAAGAATAACGTCAACTAACCTAAGAAAACAGTTGGGGACGATGTGTCAGCTGTTGGGCTTAACAGAAAATGAACAAGATGTTTTAGCCAAGTTCATGGGACATGACATTCGAGTACACCGTGAATTTTACAGACTTCCCCAGAGCACGATAGAAATAGCAAAAGTGACAAAAGTGCTACACTTGCTTAATGCAGGAAAAATATCCGACCTGGAGGGGAAAGACCTCAACCATATTGATCTTGATGTTGGTAAGTCACTCTTTACTAACCTTTGATGGTAAGATATTGTTAAGAGGTTTAACAAAATGGTTTAAACATTGTTATCAACAAGAATTTAAGTTACAATCCTTTTAAAATATTAAACCACATTGTTGCCAATTATGAAAATTAAATGGAAGATGGCAGAGTATATTGGTTTGCTTATTTTGGTGTTTTGTTTCTGCTTTTTTTTTGCAATTTAAACCCTTTGATGCAGGTCATACTGACATTGTTTGGCTGCAAAGCAATACGAGAGTGTGCATGAACATGCTATAAATTTGATTGGATTAATGCATAAAATATATGGCTATTATGTTTATGGAAAGCTAGTATAAGTATGTCCTTGTGCAACTCATTCATGCCAATTATCTGTTTACAGAACTAGAAGACAGTTCTGGTGATGAATCTTTAGACGAGGAAATAAGTGTGCATCTGGAGGGTAATTAAAATCCATACCTTTATTGATAAAAATAATACAGCTGAACCGAAGGTTTTTTCCTAGTAAAGTTAATATGTTGTTGCACTTCATTAGTTTTATGTATGTGTATGGCCTGGTACATCACAATAATGTTTGAATTAACAAATTTTAGATCTGACGAATACCTCTGTCGACAAAGGCGAATCTTCAAAAGATTTCATTACGTCAAGGAAACAAAGTATGTAAACCCCTTTATTATTTTTCTAGAGAATTGTGACAACAAACAGAAACCCTACTAAAAAAAATTCTGTCTGTAACCACTATAGCTATTGAAACTTGACACAATGTATTCAGTTTCACAATAGAATAGAACGATTGATACAATTTGGGTAACAGTACATGAACACATTATTTAATTAGCATTTAATTGATTACTGACCTATCAACATATTCAACTGAAACTCCACACATATCTTTGGGGTCATTATGTTACCTTATAGAGTTCATATGTATTGTGTAATGCTGGCAAACCCACTGTCCTGCGACAGCTCTTGATACAATTCTACCACCATTAACCAATTTTGTATTTCCCTATGGTTGCTTAATAAATACTTGTTTTCAATACAGAATGGGTCTCCATGCAAAATGAAGAAAATGAGGATGGTGATAGTGGTAGCGATAGCGATGCAGAATGGTGTCCACCCCGTAAGAAACTATGTAAGGAATATTTATCCTGATTTGATTTTCTATTTGTCCTCATTACAGTTTTCCATTGTTTTGTTTGGAAATTCTTCATAAACATATCTGTAAAGTTATATTGTATTTGAATTAACCTTTATGCCGCCCTTTGCAGTTGCACTTTCCTAGGAAAAGTGTTAGTAAGTTAACTGACCTCTGTTATGTGACTGAAATACTGTTGAATATGGCATAAAATCCAGGGAGAATAAATTTGTTCAGCTGATATTATTGTTTAATTATGTAATTTGTCTTTTCTATTCCACTCGACCAAGTATTGGCGTCCAATCAGGTTAAAGGGTGTTTCTCAGGAATGACTCGAGTGATTGCATTCAAACCTAAAACTTTTAGTCTTAATTTTAAAATTAACCTAAAGGTTTGGTTACTTCAATTTGAAATGTGTCTTTATGACCTTTGACACTTGAAAATTTCAAATTTCATAAACTTGAGTGACAGAGTCAATTTTTATTTCCATTATCTAACTCGACAATGAGTATTCATACATAGTTACCCTAAACCAATTTAATATGTATTGCATAGTATGAGGTTATTGTTCAAAGATCAAGGTAACAAGTACTGCAACAAACAAGGTTAGCTCAATAACTTAAAAACGAAATTATTGAAGGATACAGTAAAGTTAGATAGCAAAGGGATAGAGATTGTGTGATGGGTCAACATCACTGTTAATCACTGGTAATTAAAAAAAAAAAAACTTTCCACTCAATAACTGGATATTTAAAAAAAAAGGCAATCTTACAAGCACAAGAAAATTCAAATGTGCTGTTTGACAGCTGTTGATTGGGTAATTAAAAAGGTATGAAAAAGTCAGCTGTTGCCACTGAAAGTACATTTAAAATACTAAGAACGCCTTGTCTATATATTTATTTCCCATTCAGTTCGATTGAATGGTGATGCATGTTTTAAACGATGTTTCGTTAGTATAATTTAAATATATATTGATGTTAATTTTATTGATGTTAATTTTAGGCAAAAACTTCCCAAAGAAAGGGCTAAGAACCCCGTGGAGAGAGGAGGAGAAAAATTGTGTGAAAAATGAATTACGTAAATGTTTAAATTTGGGAACATTGCCCTCCAAGTCTGAATGTGAACAAGTAATAAAGAAGAATCAATGTTTAAAGAACAGAACGTGGACAATGGTAAAAGGATTTGTTAGAACAACATTGAATAGAAGGAAATGAATGTCTGTCCATACCTCCTGTCCGATTTTTTAGCTCACCTGAGCACATAGTGCTCATGGGGAGCTTTTAGGATACCGTTTTATCCGCCGTACATCAGTGCGTCCGTGCGTTAGCTTTTTCTTCAAACGACTTCTCCTCCTTAACCCGTTGACAGATTTTAATGAATGAACTTCAAAGGAATATTCCTTGGGTGACCCTCTTTCCACGTTGTTCAAATCGCTATAGTCCATTGCATATGTAGGTCACCAGAGCTTAAAAAGATTTAAAAAATGAAAACTTAAAAAAATCTTCTTTGAAACCAAAACGGTCAGGAGTTTAATATTTGGTGTGTAACATTGTCTAGTGGTCCTCTACTAAGTTTGTTCAAATCATGCACCTGGGGTCACTGGCCATGTCCCAGGGGTCACATGATTTATATAGACTTCTATAGTAAATGACTTTAAAAATCTTCTTCTATGAAACCGCAAGGGCCAGGGGTTTATTATTTGGTGTGTAATATCATATAGTGGTCCTCTACAAAGTGTTTTCAAATAATGCTCCTGGGGTCAAAATTGGCCCCGCCCTGGGGGTGACCTGATTTCTTTATATGTATATAGTGAAAACTTTAAAAAATCTTCTCTGAAACCGCAAGGCCAAGAGGTTTGGTTTTTGGCATGTAACATTGTATTGTGGTTCTCTACCAAGTTTGTTCAAATCATGCCTCTGGGGTCAAAACTGGCCTCGCCTAGGGGTCACAAGATTTATATAGACTTATATAGTAAACAACTTTAAAAATCTCTGAAACCACAAGGGTCAGTTTTTAATACTTGGTGTCAAACATGGTTGGTGGTCCTCTACCAAGTTTGTTCAAATCATAAAATTTGCCCCGCCCTGGGGCTATCTTATTTCACATATATGTATATAGTCAAAACTTCACAAATCTTCTCTAAAAGGACAAAGCCTAGAGGTGTAATATTTGGCATGTAACATCATATGGTGGTCCTCTACCAAGTTTGTTCAAATCATACCCCTGGAGTTAAAATTTGCCCCACCCTGGGGCTATCTTATTTCTGTTATACGTGTATAGTGAAAACTTCAAAAATCTTCTCTGAAACCGCAAGGCCCAGAGGATTGGTATTTGGCATGTAACAGCATATTGTGGGTCTCTTTCAAGTTTGTTCAAATCATGCCACTGGGGTCAAAACTGGCCCCGCCCTGGGGGTTACTTGTTTCCCTTATATGTATATACTAAAACTTGAAAAATCTCTGAAACGCACAACCCATACATTTGAAATTTGGCATGTAACATCGTATGGTGGTCCTCTACCAAGTTTGTTCAAATCATTCCTCTGGGGTCAAACTGGCCCCACCCTGGGGGTAACTTGTTTTAATAATATCTATTCCGAGTATGAAAATGGTTGCGGTCAGTTGAAAACATGTCCACCAGGGGGTGCAAGTTTCCTTATATGGCTAAAGTGAAACATTGTGAACACTCTCGAATTCGCATTTTTGTCCAATCTTCATGAAACTTGCTCAGAACATTTGTTCTAATGATATCTCAGCCAAGATCGAAATTGGTTTCTGAAACATCACAAAAGTTGCTCAGAACAGTTCAGTTCCCCGAAGTCTCAGGTGAGCAACCTAGGGTCTATGGCCCTCTTGTGTTAATTTAGAGTTTAGTCAGCATCCAACAGGTGAAGCTCTTCGTACAATTAGTTAGAATTTGTATAACCTAATTATTACAACTTTCTACGTATTTCGACATGCGGCATCGGGTTGTATTAGTCACTACTGTCACAAGATCTATACATGTTTCTGCATAAAAATTTGGTCTGGAATGAAAATTGAACAGTGGTAGTCATTGTTATAAAAAAAAAACAAGTATAATACATTTACTATTAATTTTGTGATGAAAATTTGACTTTTTAAAAACAAAACTGTTAGAAGTATTAATACATGCAAGTTATTATGAAAATATTAGTACTTCACACATTTTGAAAGATGTTGTATTTGGCAAGTCTGAAAAAATTTCAATTACAATCTCAGATAATTATTAGACATCGTAATGAATCACAGAAAAGGAAAAAAGAACATTTGGAGTTTGTATAAACAGGCTCTTTAAATAGAATTGTATTTTTTTTTTCACTGTTTTCATGCAATTGTTGTTTGCACTGTCATTTGTTAACCCTTCTCAGATTGCACCATGTTTCTATACTTACACACGCCAATGTTGTACATCTATTCAGGCTATAAGTATGCAATGGGCTATTAATGCAGAATAAAGACTGTTATGTAATATTATGTTTTCACTTGTATTAAAGTTGGAATATCAATAAAATCTGACATGCAATTTTGTAATTACATCACTGTTGTAAAGTAGCATCCTTCGTTTGAAGATGTTCATATGTCTAGTAACTACACTGATGCAAACGGATATAATAATGCATTTAAGAAATAAAATAAGCCCCCAGTAAATTAATTTCTACGTAAACCGTGTTAAGCGCATGCGCAGAAAAACTGATGTTGGTGTGTGCTATCCATCAAAATGTTTTGACAAAGTTTAGAATTGGTAGACAGAGTACATAAGAACAGTTTATTTTAAAATTGCACATTCCCAGTTCCTTATTTTGTTGCCACTATATTATAGTTTGGTTATTGATATTCCAACTTTAACGGGATGCTGCATTTCTTGCAATACTGTCAAAGCATTGTTTTTGTCATATCATGAAATAGTGCTATTCATTTATTTTGTTATAACTATAGTAGTTTTGGCTGGTAAGGATTTTTTGCATTGGTTGCCATGTTGTCAAAACAATGTTGTGACATAATTTATGTTGTAAAAACTTGTTCATTTGTGTGTTTGTTTAGGTACAATTCTTTTCTGATTTGTCATTTTACAGTTCCTCTTGTAACATGGCTATGAACTGTCATTCAGCAATTGTAAAATATATTAACAGCATGTCACATGATGCATAAACCAGATCTAAAGTTTCAGTCACTAATAAAATTGCTGGTTTGTATGCTGATAAGGCCGTAGTATTAGTAATATTGTGCATTTATAAATGATGGTATTTTGTAAATAATTGTGTGTACCATGTATAAATAACAGTATTTTTAACCAGGTTTTCAACGAATCCTGGTTATTAGATTGAGGTATGGCGGGCGGGCAGGCGTTGTCAAACAAGTGGTTTCCGGTGAATAACATAAGTTAACATACGGGTAAAATATGGCAGGATTGCCCCTATGAAATTAAACAAGCAATGTTTATCTACACATGTAGAATTTGGCCCCGTTGTGAAATAACCAACTTGATAGTTATAAAAGTTTTGAGAAACACAAAACGATATTTTACCTGGTTTTAAAGAAAATTGCAAATCCTGGCTCTTAGATTAGTGATGGTTGGTAGGTGGGGGGGGGGGGAGATCCGGTCATTAACTTAGGTTTGTATGGACAAATCTTGATGAAACTGCAAGACTTCATGGCGACTTAGCTTGGGAAATTTGGGGCAAGTCAGTTGAAGGTCCAGGTCACTAAATGAAAACAGAAAAACTGTTCCCACTCAATATCTTGAGGTAGGATAGAGGCATTGTGTTGGAATTATTTGTGTATTTATTACTCAACTTGAGATTGCATTTGAGGCCAGTTGTGTCATCGTCAATGTTCCTTACTAACATTAGTAAAAAAGTTTCCACACAATAATGTGTTGTTGAATATTGAAACTGCACTTAAATTGTGTGTGTAGTTAGCTTACATGTTAACCTAGCTTGTAATTTTGGCCAGTTGGGTCAAGGTAACTTTTACTCAAATAGAACTAAATATGCATGTATCATATGTTAATTCTTGTTTCAGAAATTATGCTGGCGAAAGAGATCTGTGTTTGAATTCAAAAATAGTTCCATATAAGTCCAAAAGCAAATGTTTGTAAAATCGAATAAAACTACAGAAAATTTAGTATTGGTTTTCATGCTAAAATTGTATGATGAAGAGAATGTATTGTTTCTTTCGTTTCATGCAGTGTATGTATATATGCATGGACTATAGACAATTAAATCTGAATTAAATACAATTGTTTTGCTTTTAATTTTATTTTATGATCAGCTGATTGACATGTACAATTTATAGCGTCGCTGTCAGTGTACACCTTAAAGTTCTTCAAATGTGATGACAAAAATTATGTATTATGATTATGTCGCATTAATTATACATCATTATATATATTTTATAACACTAAATGAAATAAATAGTGTGGCTGATTCATACGCGGTATTATTATCGACGACTGGTTTAAATTTTATCAAACTATTATCAACCAACGTTCACAATAGTCTTCTGACTAAAACCAAAGCACACAAAGAAGAAATAACATTTTCAATGTCGTTCTCAAGTTATGTACCTAACCGGAACTATTGAACAGCAACGAACATGAATAATCGACTGTCTTACATTGCGCACTCTGTGTTCCCCATGTTCACACTTTCCCTTCGGGTTTTCACTCTGTGCCTTAATCACATACTTTCCTCACTTGTTCACACACTATCCTAACTTGTTCACACAACGTCCTTCCCTTATTCGCACACTTCTCACATGTTCTCACATAGTTCCTGCTTATTCGCCTTCTTCAACGCGTCAGTGTTTGGTAATAGCATGTTAAAATGCGAATCGTATTTAAGGGATTATAGTACAACACATTTGAAGAATTGTCAATGAACGTTATCAATTGAATAAATAAAGTCATTGGAAAAACAAAAATGTGTTGAGACAGCATTAGGGGAAAAACTAAATCATTTTGACACATGTAAACTATAGACAATAAAAATATTAGCGGTCCCCCTTCCCCCTTCATTAAAGATGTTTTGAAAACTAGGTAAGTCGGTCTTCAACTATTAGCCGACAAACAATTCACAAATTTATTGTCGACATCTTGCATATTGTATGCGACCAGACGGTTATTGATCGCCGTCTGAACACAGACCAGCTAAAACGTTCTCCGAACAGTTTAGGTGAGCGCAAGATATTTGCATAGGACGGTCGCAGCAAATGATTGTAAATGACTGCAACTTAAGTGTATTGATCAATGGATCTGGTGATTGGAAAGTTGGTAACCCGCAGCCGTCCGACAATAAGAAGACCGCCCGACATATTGGCATTTGTTCTTTTGTACTAATGCATACTACGTAGATAGTTTAGAATATTTTTTTCTGCTAACAAATGTGTACGAAAGGTTTATAAAGTGGTTTGCACGAATGAAAGAAAGGTCTATAAACAAAGATTTTACGTGACCTGGATGGCGGATGTGGGGTGGGGCTGGAGTTGACAGTCACAGCGAAGGTCACAACCCGAATTCATAAATCGTCGCGCATGTTTACTTTTTTGTTACAGCCAAGAAAAATTAGGCAAGAAATGAAACTGCTGTAAGCATTATTCTTGGGTTTGTTCTTACACAATTACCACATGTTCACAGATAGATCCGAGTACACATCATAGTAGACACAATTGCAGGGAAATCCATTAATTACATTTGTAATGGAAAACAGGTAAGGGCATTCGAAATTCGCTTACACATACTTATCACGTTGTTTATTTGTTACCACAGCAACCTATACAACGCTTAAAGTTACTATTCATTGAACGTGTAACCTCCACGTGCACACGCGTGAGTCTGTATGACTGTCAACCTATGACGTTGCCGGAAGCAATAACAATTGACTGCTATATAGGTCGCTTATTGAAGTTCATGTGCGCACCGGAATGGCTTAATCGAATGCATTAAAAATGCATCACAAAATTCAAAGACGTTGTTTCTTGCTCAAATAAATAGTGTTGCGGTGAAAATGAATATAATAATCTTTGGGGCATTTGTTTCAAGGAAATTACACGTTTTAATGTCTATAAATAATGAATTCACCTAATGCATTTGGCCCTTTAAAAATGTTTGCAGCACTGTCGTAACATCCACGTTCACATCTGTATTATAAGAAACAACGGAGGGTTGCTGCCCGTCAAATAAGTGTGATAAAATTGACCAGTCGGCAATTAGTATGGTCGTTTACTTTTCACACGTATTTCCGTACAATTGCGATTCATATAAATCGCATCTTTTAACGTTGAATTCAGAAGACAAAACGATCGGAATCACATCGACCGAGCACCGTAGACGAAAGGCATTGTCTTGGATTGGTAATTAATAATTCAAGTTTAAAAACATTCACTATTTCAACAGCGATCGACACCAATACCATGTAGACGGCATGCGTCCGGAAAAGCGCCGACCTAGTAATACAGTAATCGCCTGCTTATCGGGCATTGTCTGTACAAGAACCAGTACTGTAAACTACTGATAAATTACAATAACCAATATTTCTGGTACATGTGAACCAATGGAACGCTTGAGCATTGAACCATGTGTACGAAACATACAAGTTCGAAGATACAAGAATCTTTATTTCATGACGATATAAAATATAAAAGTATCTAATATGCATTTCTAATTTATATAATTATATAATAATCAACTGAACTAATTACATATTATTTCATTCAGCAAAACAATTTAGTAATATTTCTTAACTCGATGAGCTAATGCTGTTTGTTATTAAATTTATATTATATACACATATTTCAGACTAAAACATAATACCATTACCAGAGAAATTAAAATAAATTGCATGTTAAAGCATATGTTATTAATGACTCTCTTAATGCATTAAGTATGCATTATGAAATGCAAAAACGTTGTTTCTAGCTGAGGTATGCCAGGATTTAACGGGGGCACAGAGGGAGGACATATTTTCGTGCGGGGATATGTCCAACATTCCATTTTGGACGGACAAAGTCCGCGTTGTTAAATTAGCGGCATATGTCCGGGTGGGCATACGCACTGGAGGGGATATGTCCGTCTGACTAAAATTTGACGAGATGGCATATATCCGACATTCCATTGCGGGCACTTGCTGACCCCGAAGCTTATATATTATATAATAATATATAATAATTTGTAACCAAAAAGTCTTTTATTTCTGATTTAAATCTTTGACAAAACAAACATATATCCATATCGCATGATGAGCTTGCTTACTTAAAGCCGAATGCATTTCGTGTCATTACGGCATTCGTGCATTTTTATTAGTCATAAACTGCCATCTTTGTGTCAGTACATTGCATAAGCCTTCTACCTGTTTCGTCTACGCTTCAGTAAACGCATGCACTATTCCATGCCTTTATCCTCGGTGACACGTTTTTAGGTATTCCAGCGTTATTAGCACTTGTAATTTTATAGTTTCATTTTTTTTTTTTATCAGTTTTAAATGCTGTTTCAAGAAGTAGAATATTAAAAATGGGAACACTGTACTGTAATGTCATTCACCTTCTTTCTTTTAAAACACACAATAATTGTGTTGGTCATACCCATATAAGTATCTTTTAATCAAAATAGTTAATATATAATTGGGTATTTCATCGTGTGCGTCTGAGAGAGGAAAAAATGCACGCTGCTCGTTTTGTTTACCCATACGGTTTTAACGTATGAGGCAGATGTAGGAATGGAAAAGCACACTATTTATCGGATACGGAAACACACGATGCGGACAGAGAGGTTTGACTCGTCGGTCGGAAAGCAGGCAACTACGGTAGTTTATTGGGCGGCAGTGCGTCAGCCCCTCATCGTGCGTCAACATTCTGACATCCAACGTTTGTAGCGTCGTAGTAACATGGCGGAAGCACGCACGGTGTTTCGTATGTCACGTGTCATATTGTCATGCTGCGCACAAAAAGTATCGGTGCAAAAGACTTTAAATGACACAGTTTGCGAAACACTTGCGTCGATTATGTCATTATATGTGTAATTGGTGTTTTGTTGTTTCAACACAAGTAAATCAATATACGTTAGATGGACATCAATCGCATTATTTCATAAGTTTCTCCAGACGTGCGGCAGACCAGCGGCGGTCGCAGGGTTCCCGAACTATAGCCTCGTGTTGCCCATGCAAACTCCATACGATTTTTAAACAACAGCATTCTTTTGTTTTGAGGCTTGGTAAGTAATATTAGACGAGAATCTCGTTAGTGGGCTTGCCTAATACAAAGTGAAACTTGCCAGTAAATCTCACAACTCACAATTTATTACATTTTTTTTCACAAGTGGGGGGGGTGTAGTAGTGGTGGGGGGATAGGGGGATAGTGACTTGGCCCCGCGCCCAATTCCTGTGGTCATACCTCTATCAATAGAAGGCCCTTATGTTTATGAATTTCATAAAATTAGATCTATTCTAAAAAAATATTTATATATTTATTAATTAAATTATTCTTAAATATTTGGATTAGATGCACACAAGAAAGGAAATATAATCGACGAGTTAGCGGAGCGTTTGCTCTGTCAACTCATCGAGACCATCTTCACAATGAAAAGAAAGGATTCAGCTAAAAACTAAGGAGCGCGGGTTTTAAACTGAAAGTGAAAGTTTGACTCAGGGATTGATACGTTTCATTGTTATTTATTTTATTTGACATATTGTTGTCGTTTTCCACTTTCAGAAAATGTATTGACCATAGGCTAGAGCTTGCATGGAATTTTGAAACTGAAAGCTGACGAACAAAAGTTATAACATAAATATAATATGATTTTAATGTTTATACTATTATGTATGAATTTATTTATTCCGGACTTCTACTCGATCTAGAAGTTAACAGTCTGCTTATAGCACAAAATTGATTCAAATGTTTTAAAAATCAATGCTAATGGAGCAACAGAGATTTAAATGGTGCGACTAAGTGTACAAGACACGAATGTTACGTAAGTTTTATACACAAACCGATTCCGATCCGACATAATCATGTTATAGACATTTACTCGCATGTGCAGTTACACAAAGTACTAACGACGAAAAGTATATTAATGAGTAAGCTAAAGCTATTTTTTTTTCAAACCTTACTTCCGTACTTCGCTTTCTTTTGCTGTCGGACAGTTTAATCGGGCATCAGACATTAGAAAGCTGCTAACTGTTCGTGGATTTGCGAATTATAGACGCTTTTTTAGAGAAAATAGAAAATAGCTCAACGTTGTGTCTGTAAATGGAAAATCATCACATAATGACGAACCTTTATTTCTAAGTTTAACCAAATCTCATTGTTCATTTTTTTATGTGTAGACTCATATTTGATAAAGGGACTTCAACTCGGATATAACTGAATTCCAAGAAACGGATAATGTAGACTTTGTAACTAAACTGTTGACGTATATCATTTTGTCATTATTTGCAATTGCTATACTATTATCCGGAGTATATTTATATATTTAATAGTTTTCTATGTAGAGCCTTCTGTCTTTACATTTACACCGCTCTTGACCTCAACTAATAAAACAGATGCCTTTAATCTTCGGAGCCTTATCAGCTTTAAAAGTTAAAAATGTACCAAATTGCGTTAATTATTAAAACGATGTTCATCCTTTAATTACTTTTTTTTCGAGCATGTATACGATTGGAAAGTATGTATATTTCTCCAGCACTACGCTATGTTATGTTTGTTGTATTATATTATGTGATGAAGACGGTGTGCACGCACTTGAAAATATAATAAGCTGTTCTGTTCCATTCTATTCTTAGCAGACCAAAGATCAAATACCGTTATTTACGTATGCGTTTCAAGCGTCTATTATTAGCCATGCCACGTTCCGCGTCTTGTAAAAGATATTAATTCGCTTAATTGTTTTTTGTTTTTTGTTTTTTTTAATCTATATATTAAAACAAACCTATAAATATGTATTAAAAAACACATTGGTCTCTGTCGCAATATAAATTCCACAAAGAATGATATAATCAGTGAATCGCATGGTAGTCCAACAATTTGCTATCGCCATCTCGAGCCCACCTGCCTGATATCGGCCGCAAAAGAGCGCTCGATACCACCTGTCTGAAATATGCCGCGCCGCTCGATTCCACCTGCCTGAAATCGACAGCAACGCTCGATCCCACCTTTTTGAAATGGGCCGCAAAGTTCGATTCCACTTATCTGAAATCGGCCACAACGCTTATCCCACTTCCATGAAATAGGCCGCAACGCTCGATCCCACCTGCCTGAAAACTGCCGAAACGCTCGATCTTACATGTCTGAAATCAGTTGCAACGCTCGATCCCACCTGAATGAAATCGACAACAACACTGGATTCCAGCTGCCTGAAATCTTCCGCAACGTTCGATCCCACCTGTCTGAAATCTGCCGTAAAGCTCGATCTCACTTGTTTGAAATCGGCCTCAATGTTCGGCCCACCTGCCTGAAATCGACCATAGCATGCACCACACCTGCCTTAAATAGACCGCATCATTGACCACAACATTCAACGTATTAACGGGAAGTTAACTTAAGGTATTATGTACTTTTTTTCAGGTCGGTACTTTTGTAAAGAGCGGCGCAGAACATAAATATAAAATATAAAATCCCTTTTTATTTTTATTTCACTTTTCGGCAAATTTGATTCGGCGCTTCCGTTAAACAACTTATTAAAAACTCTGGCCTAACTCTCAGAAATCAGCCGCAACGCTCGACACCGCATCAACATAACGTTTGAAAGCTACGGTTAACTACGGCAAAGAGAGGACGAAGACGCTGGGTGTGCATGGATTGTCCCGAGTGCTTTGAATAAAATAAAATTACCCAACAACAATGTATATTCGGGACGAAAACAAAATAAGGTGATCAAACCTTATCAATTATACATTTTATTTTTATAATCTTCGTTTTTTTCAGTTTCAATACGCTTCTGTTTAAAAACGTGCAGGTAGAATATGTCGCACATGGTTACCATCATAGCTTTTTAAGCATGTACATAAATGGAGCATTCTAATACATTATACGTAATCTAAAAATTTCAGATTCTATATTTTAAAATGAATATCATAAAATGTAATATATTCTTAATTAAAGGTGCGTATTGTTCTAAACTGTCATTGGGTGGGGGTCCTCAATGTGCGTGTGTGTGGCGTCCCCACTGTCCTTAGTCCTCAGTGTGAGTCGGTGTGTCCAAGTGGGTGGAGTCCTCAATGTGCGTGTGTGTGGCGTCCCCACTGTCCGTAGTCCTCAGTGCGAGTCAGTGTGTTCAAGTGGGTGGAGTCCTCAATGTGCGTGTGTGTGGCGTCCCCACTGTCCTTAGTCCTCAGTCTGCTTGGGTCCTCAGTGCGAGTCGGTGTGTCCAAAGTCCTCAATGTCATATCAAATGTCCAACTCTTTAATAAACAAAAAAATTAAAAAATAAGTATCAATTCATATTGTTTGTATCAAAAGACGCGCTCTCACCAATTTTCGTCGAAATTACTTCACGGGAATGTGGTGTACCCATTTGGAGGTCCTACGACTTGTGTCCTCACTCTGCACCGTATGCAAGTGTGTGTGTGTGTGTGTGTGTGTGTGTGTGTGTGTGTGTGTGTGTGTGTGTGTGTGTGTGTGTGTGTGTGTGTGTGTGTGTGTGTGTGTGTGTGTGTGTGTGTGTGTGTGTGTGTGTGTGTGTGTGTGTGTGTGTGTGTGTGTGTGTGTGTGTGTGTGTGTGTGTGTGTGTGTGTGTGTGTGTGTGTGTGTGTGTGTGTGTGTGTGTGTGTGTGTGTGTGTGTGTGTGTGTGTGTGTGTGTGTGTGTGTGTGTGTGTGTGTGTGTGTGTGTGTGTGTGTGTGTGTGTGTGTGTGTGTGTGTGTGTGTGTGTGTGTGTGTGTGTGTGTGTGTGTGTGTGTGTGTAAATACATTTAAAACTACTATTGCTGAACATATCAATTAAATATCAAAATTTCACACACATTTTACTCAAAAACGTGTGTACTGCGATTGCATCAACGTAGGTTATGTGTACCAGCAAAATACATCAACGAAAACTGTTTTCATTTGTGTGAATAATGAAGGATTAATACTAAAACATCTTTTCCTCAGAATATGGCAGTTTCCCTTGCCCCTTAAAAATAGCTTTGAGCCGTTCAGCTCTTTGATTTTCGCCTCAATGTCATAGCAAAATATCCGACTACGAATGCGCATTGGTTGTGAGTGTGCGATTAGGTTTCAATCTGGTTACTGAATGTATTGAGCCTCGTCTGCGCTAGCGTGTAGCTGTCTGTAATTTAAGCCACCACAATAAACGCGATGCGCATGGTTGTGAAAGTAATGGATATGATGCATAATATATGTTTTATATGTGAAAGGATTTTGTGATCAACTTTGTGAACAACTGCAAAGGATTTACGGGCCAGTATTTTTATTTTACCTTGGATATTCAGAAGCCATTGAAGACCTGCACTCAACGATTTGCGCAAAATATCGGTGACCATTCTCCGCGGAAGTGTTTTTTTTGTGTACAGAAAAATGCAAATTTATAGCTGAATTGAAATGTTAGCCTGTGTTCGGACTGGGGATGTGAGTTAATTTTCAGTTGAATATTATACGCAAACATAAGGATATTGGCATTCCAGTTCCAGCATGACAGTATCACCTTGTTCGAGGTCAGTGTTTAAAATCGTTGTTTTTTGCTCAATTTATTGTATTTTCCACGACTGCATATAACATAATTGATTCGTTGTAATGTTCTCCTGTTGCTATGCGAGGCAACCGGAAGCATAACTTTAGAACATTCGTGAACGGCAAATCGCAATTTTAGCTTGTTAAAGGGAGCTATTCACAGACGAGCGTATTATATTGACAATTTCCAATGTTTTGTCACAAATTCCAAAACGAATGCTATAGTATATATAAAGGAGAGAAATAACACTCCTGATACAATGTGTTCTCGAAGTAAGTTGTCGTTTATAAATAAACATCAATTGGAATGACAAAACATATAAAGGATTTGTAACGCTTTTCGTAGTTATTTTTCAAAACACATGTATCACTTAAATAGGGTTAAATTTACGGACTCAAGTGCTCGAGCCCTTTAAGCCTAGTGGGTAGCGTGTCAGACTTTTGAACTTTTGACTTGTAGGTCGCTGGTTGGGGCCTCGACAGATGCATACTTTTTTCTCTTGTTAATGCTTTCTTTGTGTTATTCATGATTCTTAAGTAATTGAAGTGAAGACATTTTAAAGACACTTCCTAAAGATTCGAACATGCTCCAATAAGTACAAATAAATAGCTAAGATAATCCACGAATCCGAATCAATTTCTAAATTGTATGCGACTTTCTCTTCTGGTCGATACTTAGGGCACACGTTGTTATTCATCTCAGATCCGCCGTTACGATAGATTTGAAAATGCAAAAAAAATATTGGAACACAACCAATATTGTAAGAAAAATAAAAAATAAAATCGATACATATCATTTTTTATAACTCTGTTTGCCATGTTTATTGTAAACAGTTTTGAGTGAATAGTAAAGCGAATTTCATTTTTATTGTCACCTCTAGTAGGATATTTTATCAAAAATAGAAACAATAGAGAACATATAGATAATAAAAATTCAACCCTTAAGCATGTGAGCTGTTTTAGCTTAGTTATAAGCGCGTCATCCTTTTGCTCCATAGTCTATGGGTTCTAGCACCGGCAGATGTATATTTTCTTATTTAAATGATTTCACTGACAGAGGATATATGGGTTGACTAGTGCGTTATCAACTGAATTTAAGAAATTTTAGGCATTTCTTAAAATGTGAAAGTCTATGAATAAGTCACTTTAAAGGGGTATGTAGGATAATATTTTTAACAAATATATATTTTCGCTAATCATATTTTTCAAGCACCTGTGAAGAATAGGATAACATTTGTCACCTTTTTAAGAGTGCAAAATGTAATTGGCTCAAAACAAGGTATGCGTGGGGATCACAGAAGAATATGCTTATCACAAACTGGATGCGATCACAAACAGGATGCGATCACAAACTGGATGCGATCACAAACTTCCCCAAAAATGTGAAGAATAAGAATGAGATTTTTGAAGAATAAGACCTAAATTTTCACACCTGTGAAGAATGAGATCCTATTTTTGCACAGATATGAAAATGGGCTTTATGAAAACTATGGACCTACAGTGGTTTTTCTTAAACTTGTTTTAGAATGCTCTACCGGGATCTTGGCGGATATTGACATTATGCAAGATATACGTATTTGGTGAACTCGTACGCATACAAAGAAAGTGCTCTCATTTGTATATTGCACTAACCAAGAGGACTATTTTTAAATGCTTTTAAGTTCAAACTATGTAAGATCATTAAGTATTAATGCATAACTAGATGCCGAGAATGCAAATAGAAAAATGTGAATATAACATAAGAATCAAAAATTGTGCAACGCGACAATATTACTCTTTTATTTCGCTCCCTCTATGTCCTAACATCAGGGTATCGAGCACACATGTTCATAAATCTATGTAATGTATCAGGTAAATAATGTTGGTCACAGAATTTACACCCCCATGTTATGAATTAAATTACAATCATTTCTTTTTAGGGTACAATAAGTTCAAAACATTTATTATTAAATTGAAATTTAGCATAACCAAAGGAATGTTCGAACTGTTTGCTACTCTATTTTTTGTACCTTAAGAAACCGTTTAAAAGAAGGCGACTTTATTTTACAAAAAATGTTGACACGCACGTGATAACTTATTTATGGAAAACTAGCCATATGAGATGCAAAAAATCGAAATTTAAATAGGAAATGTGAGAACATCATCACCATCTTCGTCGTCGTTTTCCTCGTCGTCATCATTTCATCATCATCATCATCACCATCATCCTCATCCTCGTCGTCATCATCATTATCATCACCACCACATTCATTATCATCATCATCATCATCGGAAGCAATAGGAGCAGAAGCGGCAGTATCCTCCTCCTCAACATCTACATGAATATCATCAAAATCAGCAGTGGTCTCAACAATTGTGGTAAAAACAAACAAGAGACCTTGGCCACTATATCGCTCAACTAACAACACATGTATTAAGAACCAGGTCTGCCGCCATGTTCACAATTTTTAAATGTGTTCATGACGATGCTGATGCTGCTAATGATGGTGATACAGTTGCTGACGACGACGACAATGATGATAATGATGATGGTCATCCTCATCTTTTATACATGAGCTATATACGGCGATATGCAGCATCTTGACGTATACAGCTTACGGTGAGCTTTATACGGTGTAAGCTTTATACGGTTTTATAGTCAACGTATACAGCTCACGCGTAAGCTGTATACGGCGTGAGCTGTATACGGTCTAACAACGCTCGCATATATCCACAATCTAATTAATATCATCGAACTGTGACGAGTAACCACCATATCTTTTACATTAACATGTAAATTGTATAATGGATTCCCTTTCCAATATCTGTGTTTTTACAATTACGAAAGTCAAATTAGGTTTTCATGAATATATAATCACGCAACAGCAATCATGAGCTAAGTGGCATATGTATAGTCAGTGTTGTAGCTAAAACAATATATACTTGTGTGTGTGTATACACACCCAATCAAACTACTAACACAACACTTCTATGTTTCGCATGTTCTCGACTATTTATCATGGGATTTAGTAAAACATTGGAATATGAATAAGTCAATGATTCTTTAATGCCCCCCCCCCCCAGTATTTTTTTATTCTAAACAATTTACTGTTATATGAATATACATTCAAATACATGTAATTAAAATTCATTGTAAAATAAACAGTCACAAAATGACTTCACACAAAATAGTGATAAGGTGAAACAGTTTATCACAGTTATGCGATCCCAGAAAACGCTCGTAGTACTCCGTAGTTGGGTCATTAGTACATCTTATATGCACCTATGGCTCTCTTCAGTACACTGTCTCGTCACACCAAAATGGACCTGGGCCCGTATTCACAAACATTCTGAGTCTAAATGTCAGACTTGGACTCAAGAAAGGAATCAGAATAGCGTGTCGACCATTATGATAATCACACAACAATCACTTTCATCCTAAAGTGAATTACACAAACATAAATTTGTATAAAATTAATTTACGAGCCGGATAAATCTGACATTTTAAGCTATTGAAATTTGAGTCTGAATTTCAGTTTCAGACTCTAAATGTGTGTGAATACGAATCCTGGAGGTGGTTCAATAAATTGAACAGCTGCCATGTCAGCAGCAGATTTTGATCCCGGTTGCTTTTACTCACCTAAGAGCCGGATGACGCGGCATGCTGTTATTGCAAGACAGAGCACCAATACAGCACGTGCAACACAGGTATTACTGCAAAATCACAACATGCGACAGTTACCTCTGCCATCAAAGTCTCCGGATCGAAAAATTATTGAGCATTTGTGTGACGAGTAAACGTACGACTAAGGAGACGACCAGCGGCACAGTGTAACCTACTGGAACTTGAACAGGCCCTTGTTCCGGAATGGGGGAACATTCCTCGATGGGGCAAAGGTGTGAACATGTCATGAAAGCCGTGGGTGGACATACGAGATACTAAGAAACCAAGGCTTAATTGTGATAAACCCTTTAGAGATTTTACACCTTTTGTTAATATTTTTACATGGTGTCATTTGGTGATTTAACTGTGATTTTTATTATTTGAATTAATGGTTATCTTGCAATAAATATTTAACCCTTACCAAACTTATGCCAAGATATCTCGTGTTTTAATATACTCATATATATTTGATGTTGTTTTCATTGAGTGTAGTAAGATGGTGCAAGAAGGCAAATGATTTTAAGATAACACAAATAAATGTCGAGTGATGTGACCAAGTTAAACATTTGATTATCTTATTTAAAAGGTCGACATATTTAAAATAATAAGAATGCTGATGCTGGTTTTTTGTTTTAATTTTAAACAATACAAATCCGCATCAAAATGTTAATGCGCACAACATAAATTACACAAACCCACCCTACGCATGTTAGCGGCTACAAAGCTGTATCAGCGTCTGCCACTATACTATTTAAAGAACCAATTGTCGGCAAGTTTAGTTTGGTTACACGACTATCATTCCAAAACAAGAAAGAAAAAAAGGAATCTTAATCAATAGCTTTTAGAACAGACTTCAATTGTACTTAACTTAATGTGTTTATATGAGATTAGATTAGAGGTTTATTTATGCGAATTAATTAATTTGTTAACACGTACGTAACACATTAATAATAATAAAAACACAGTTTATACAGGTCTTATTATCACGAGTGTATACGCTATGGTGACCAGTGTAAAATAATGGAGAAGCTATATAATTTTACATACAAATTGTTCGTTATAATAATGACAATAAAAATATTTTCGTTTGCCATGACGTGTAACATACACATATACAGTAAAATTGCCCTTTCAACTTCGGAAACACTCGCGATTTTATCATTGTTTACCGAATCAAGTATCATGTATTTGGATATTCCGATGTGCCAGGTCAATTTTTTGTCAATTGCTTTACCTTGTTTGTTGTGAACTACAAAATAAACGCTCGAACGCTAGAGCAATGTCTGTAAACCTCAGCACGTGAAATACGATACACGGCTTTTGATCGCCAAACCAGGACTTAAATGGAGTACTGTATACGTCTATTCATAGCCATTATAATATTTTTATCAGGGTGCGTGTTTGTTTTTAAAGATTGTTTAATCAATAACGACCCGTTTGTTATCATGTGCAATATGCATATTTTACTTGGTAGTGTTCGTTCCTTTTTATGCGAGTTGGTTGATTTTAATTTATCGTCTCAAGGCATTCATTTTGTTTAATGTCAACTTGGTGCTCTTTCTTTTCAAAACGATATTTTGTGTCTGATTGCATTGTGTTCATAATTGCAATCGAGACGTTGCGAGATACGAAGTAAACGTCTTGGATACTGAACTTTTCTTTGATGAAGCTACAATTCTGAAATCATAGCATCTTATGTGTCTAAATTTTATCATAAATGCACAATATCGATATTTGCACTGTTTTGAGAATTGATCTGTACTCATCAAACTGGAAAGTGTTGCGACGACTTGTTAATAGAAAATTAAAGCTGCTTCTTCACATATCGACAGACATAAATAACAGAGATCAAAAATTTGCGTATAACGTTAACGTTAAGATACCCATCATATGCATTCAATTAAGCATCACTTGATAGTATACTCACAATACAAATAAAAACGGAGTTTACTACTCATTTGGGAAAGCCCTTCTAAAAATAGACTACCACTGTTTGTGTGTAATATTGAAGATGCGCTGTTGATTCTGCTGATGCGTGTCGACTGTAATTGACGTAAACGATAAATACATACTATTTTAAAATGATTTTATTAATTTCCAACCCTTTATAGATTTCTTTTAAACATAATACTTGAGATTAATTTTTAAAAAAACGTCGTAGACCCTCTACGCACTAAGTTTAAATTGAAACAGACCTGAGTACCGCAGGGGGATTGAACCCCATTCCTTGGCGTGAGAGTCTCAATCGAACCGCTGTACATATGGATGGCTCTGTTGGAACATATTTTTCACAAATCATATTTTTCACACACCAGTGAACAATATGATCTCTTTTGTTACATTTTTTTTAAGTGTGAATACTGTGATTGGCCAAACAAACGGGGTATTCGTGAGGATCACAGATGAACATGAATTCACTGCTTATCCGAAACTGAATGTGATCATAAACTTCAGAGAAAATGTGAAAAATAAAACTGTGATGTGTAAAGAATGAGATCTCAATTTTTACACATGTAAAGAATGAGATTCTATCTTTCACAGGTGTGAAAAAATGATTTGTGAAAAATATGGTCCTGCATGGCTCTTTGCGTTACTGGTCGTTTCTAACCAGTGTTTTCTAAACAACGAACTCCGGAAGTGAATCGATTGGCTATAAGGACCACGTTGCATTTTCACAACACCAACAA
This sequence comes from Congeria kusceri, assembly GCA_027627225.1. Classification (NCBI taxonomy): domain Eukaryota; kingdom Metazoa; phylum Mollusca; class Bivalvia; order Myida; family Dreissenidae; genus Congeria; species Congeria kusceri. The sequence continues at coordinate 25,018,391 of CM051037.1, forward strand.
TTATAAATATTGAAATCGACTTGAAAAAAGTGCGTTGTAATAATAAAACCGGTGTGTTTTGAAATTTTGTTAATGTGTCAACAGTGTTCTTTTAGTCAGTCGAATCGAATTTTACATTATTTTACTAGCTTTGAAACATTTCTATTTTGTTCATTTGTGACGTAACAGCTTTTAAAGGATGATCGAAATTTAGTGTCTTATTTTTTAAACTGCGGATTAGATTCGTATCCTAAATCGGTATTCAGATATCTGTATCCAATATCCGAATTATTAACAAAAAACCTTTTTTGTAAGCTTCACAAATTAAATAAAATACCCAATTTTTCATTGTTATTGATTAATGCGACCATACAATGTTCATCCGTAAGACTGATCTGTATAGACGATGTTGAATGACTTTTAAATGTATTTTTTTAGTTACTATGTCAGGAAATATATGATATACCTTGTCAGATGTTATACCACTTTCTTGAATACAAAAGTCGGGATTGTATATTGTGTATTGTATATGCCAATTTAGATTTAAAACACGAGTTTATTGGAAGCTCAAACAAACCCAATACGCAGACTGTTGCCAGATAAGCAGATGCTATATACTAGAAAATCAATACAAAAGGAGATTTGGGTTGTTGCATCCGGATCTGGATATCCGAACTATCGTACGGTATTCCTATTTTAAACTACATGTATTGGCATTTATTAAGTTGAACACTATATACGTCGTCTGCGCTGTGTTACTTTCAAGCATGCCATGATTTACAAGTTCACATGTCATGTGAATTCTTTAGCTTGGCAAGACCGATTATGATTTCTTTTCAATATTCAATACTGGCATTTACAAATGAGACCGTTTGATCTTGGTTGTACCCCTGACACAGATATCACTATTTCATTCAGCTTGTTTGTATAGGAACAATATCTTACAACCACCATGTCAGTTTAGCTGGATCTTGATTGATTTAATGTAAATAACTGCTTATGTCGAACGACAAAGTAACATCACGCATTGGTTTCTAGTGTTTGTATGTTCTTGTTAGGCGTAAATATGGACAACCATAAAGCACTCGGAGAGCGCTGAGGCCTAAATTAAAAATTCGTTTGTGTGCTCTTTACCGACCCGCAATTTAAGAGGTGGGTCGGTAGGTAGTAAAAATATAATATTTTATTCCGAGCATTTAATCTTTGTTATACATGAATATAGCGGCGTTTATGCAAATTAAGCGTAATTTTCCCGACAGTTCATACACCGATGAAATGCAGAAAACTACCATTCAATTCTTAAATAAATTATAATTGTTTGAAAACCACAATTACTTTCTTCATCTTGATTGATACAGGGCAAAATTGGCTTCAATAAGGAAAATAATATAAAATAGAATACACAATGCTTTAAAAACAATTTGTAATGTACTTGTATTCAATTTAATACCAATTTGTGAACTGACTAGACACACATATTAATCTATATAGCATAGATACATACTGTCTGACTAGAAAACATTGGTATTATTATCAATGGCTGATTTGATTAGACATTCACACTCATATTATTACAGTACAAATACATGCTGTTTGACTAGAAAAATGTCAAATCAGTGAATTGAAAATCAATAATAATTTGATGAAAATGTCAGAAATAAGAAAATTGAAATGTTGTTAACTTGGATGTCTCTGTCCTCTCAAATATAAACTGTTTTTGTAAATGACAATTTAACAAAGAACATTTATCATATCTAAAATTGTTGCTGCTGATAGACGAATTATTCCTTAACCTAGCCAGTATCAACATACACTTTTTTCGTTAATATCAGAGTGAAAATTGTCTGCACTGCCACTTATGTGATTGTTATGACAATTATTTTGTCTGTGGGTCTGCAGTGATTAGCTATAGATCCGTTTCTAAGATAATTCACCGTATTATGTTCGAAATACACGCATGTAGGTTCATCTGTACGATAGATAGACAAACATGTTGTTATACACGAAATATTGTGAATGATACTCTTATGATTGCGTTGTGAAATAATACGGCAAATGATGCCGACGTTGTGTCAAGTTTGCTGACATATGGTGCTGGAAAAAATATGAAATCGCCAGGAATTGGAGCCAACGTTGTGAACACTCCTCTACTTTATATGTTGTTCATGAATGCAAACAAAACAATATGATATTTGGTGTGATTGCTAATTAATGGAACATTGAACAAACAGTTTGTCTATTTAGAATTTTGGGAACTAAACTATTTATTGAGACCAAACTGCTTATACTACGAAGTAGTCATTGATTTGACTTGAATTTTGACTTTAAATCATATTTATTAGAAACGTATACATGTATTGTATGTGGTTTCATGTGCCAACGGTGTATAGCATCTGACGTCTTTATATAATATGTGAATTTAAAAAAAGAAAATAGCATCCACAAATAAAGGTATATATACCCATTCTCTTTAGTTTATCGTTTCCGATGAACTTTGGCGCCGGTACTACGGTGAATGTAAGAAATCGTAGGGGGCGGGCTAGGTTGGATATGTTTCACTGAAGTTGATGTGTATCTTTTACCGAATTTGGAAAGATGGTTCTCTCTGCTTTCAAAATTTAAAATAAAAAAGATATGTTATGCTACTGCTAAGAAAATTCATCTCTCTTGATTGTAGTCACCCGTAAGAAAAACTCACTATTTCCAAATATGATGCCTATACAAAAGCTGCTGAACATTCAACTGTCAAGATATTCGGTCTCATGATACATAAAAATGCCCAGAAGACATGTCATTTCAGGAACTCATCATTTAAACCATTGTCCGTTATGCGAAATGTCTCTTTTGACCGAAGAAAAAGCGAACTATTTCATATACGGCCAACTTTAAAGTCCACCACCCTACTATTTACTGGTATCTAACCTTGAAAGAAAACGTCATTCTTTACACATAGGATGACGTCACAAGGCGCTTATTTTCACACTCAAACGAATTATACTATTTTGTTCCAGCGCCTTAATGATCAAAATTGTAGCCTTAGAAAGTTGTGAGCAAAAAATACGAAATTCAAAGCAAGACAAAATAACTATTGAATAAAAAAAATAATTACCGCAGATTTTGCAATAAAATTTTCTGAGTCGGCAGCTTTTTTGCTGGGTCGGTCGGTAAAAGGCAAACACATGTAATTTTAATTTAGGCCTGACCTCCGCCTATGCAGCTCATACCCCAGGTGATGTGCAACTAATGTTACCGTATACGTCATCACGTGACAATTTGGCTTATCTCCAACAATTAGTGAATCTCTGAAAATCACGGATCCAGACAGCGATCGGATCCAAATCTAATCATTTTTTTGTACCTGAGTAAAACGAAACATCTGCTGTATTACATTACCGCTACAGGCGCGGTAACAGGATTTAGAGTTAGACAAAGTCAATACGCAATAACCTATACGTATATAAATTATATTTTTAAATTAGTATCATGCGAAACAATAGCAATACAAATGACGATGTCATCATAATTTAGCTTTTTGCAGAAATTCTACACGTGAACTAACCTTCCGTTTGATAAGAAACCAATTACACTAATCTTAGCTGAGAGGGAATGTAGCAGGTATTCAAAATCGAATATTTGACAATTTTACTGCGGGCGTGCTCAATTCTTAATCGTAAGCCACAGTCAGAATGATTTATATCAAGGTAATATAAACGCTGTCATATACACATAATAATCAATAAGCGTTCAAATGATCTTGCTTTCCCAAGGGGAATAAACCCCTTTTCTACTTTCATTTTATTAATAATGGTAACATTTTAAAAGCGACGATATTAAAATCTGAAATAAACACTAAGGTGTAGATTAAAAAAGATATGATTTAAAAAGATGGTTGGTATGTATTCCGAACGTAAACAATAATGTACGGACGGCTACGGCTTTCGTCGAAATAACACGGAAATTAACGAGCTAATGATGGGTCGAATACCGTAATAATATGCCCGATTGCAACATGACAGTTAAGGGCACAGTTTAAAATATTTCGACAAACTGTAAACTCAATAGCCCAGTGTCAGTTGCGATGAACATGTTTCATTGCTTTTAAAGAAATGATAACAACTAGACGAGGTGATCGATCTAAGCAGACACGTTTATTTCGCGGTAAAGATCAGCTAGAGAGAATTTATGATTGTTTTTTTTTATTTCAATTTTTTTTTTTATTACACTAATTGTGTTACTAATCAGCCCCGATGTATGACTGTGCTCTTGTCCAATTACACGGCGTTTCGGGAATGAACCATCATCTTCAGTTATACATAATAGATAAATAATAATGGAAGTACAAACGACATTTTGCACTGAAACGTATTGAAAATTCAGGGCCTGAGTACGAAAGACCGGCGAAGTCACAACAAGTGTTATTCTTTAAGTTTCTGCAATCTGAAATATAAATAACTCATAAAGGGACTACGTCTACGATAGGGCCCCATTATGAGAAAAATAATTATATAATTTAGGTCGTGTTTGTTTGGCCTTTTTTGACGTTAGATTTGTTGGTATCATATATACCTGTAACCATAGTTTGCACACATTCAAAAATCAGAATAGCGCAATTTGTTAGAGCGTTGTAAAATCTGGGTTTTCTTGTTTTCAAGTAGTTTTGTTTATTTGTTTGATCAAAATCACCATACTGTAGTTAATTATTCATTCAATATACTGTAGTTAATTATTTATTCATAATTAAGTGTATGCGCACTTGAATTGCTAATTTCTATAACATAATAACATTAAAATTTCTTCATATCGTCGTCATGGTGTGGTCGGCGGATTTCGGACGAAGTTATGGCCCTTACGAGTTTTTAACATAACAGAACTTGTACACGCTTGTTCTCTGTAACCCCTGTTGGATTTTGATGAATCTTTAAAGGGCTGATCAGTACCAAGTCTAGTTGTGCATATCGTCGGCATGTTGTTGTCGGCGGATTACGGGGGGAGTTATGGCCCTTTCAAGTTTTTTGTCTAAGATCCGTGTGTGCGCTTGTTCTTGTTGTTTCTTGTATGAAACTTCATAGGATTCATCATTACCAAGTCTAGTTGCGCATATTGACTGTACCAAGTGTGGCTGTGCATATCTTCGGCACGTCATGGTAGGTGGATTTTGGGCGGGGTTATGGCGGTGCGTTGGGAGAGACATATGTTTTTGTTTTTCATAAATAAACTTTAGTTGGAAATTAATTAACTAATTATTGGAGGTTTCAAGTCTTTGGCTTTCATTGCTTGTTGTTTCACAGTTAAGCATAATCCGTTAATAAACATTTAAAGCGTATAAGTATAGGACAATTTTAAGTATCCGGCTCCGTGGCCTAGTTGTTAGGTCGTTCGCCTACGGAGCGGGAGGTCAAAGTTTCGCGTCTCGCACAGGGCTTGTTCTGATATGGTCGGTTGCCTACCCAGCAGCTAGTTAAATTGGCATGTAGGACAGGAATCGTGAGTAAAGATGTTCATCAGTAAGGGCGTCTCATAAGTCAAAACTGTCTGGCCCTTAATCTCGAGGGGTGTTACTTTAGTAAACAAATACTTTACTTTTACTATATTATTATCTCTGTTTAGCTTATACGTATTTATGTTTAAATTATATATGTTGTGACAATCCTATATAAATTTTTTTCAAAGCTATTATGTTCTATGTCTTTTATACGGTTTTAACATAGTGTTTCCGGCTCAATATTTCATTTTTTATTGTGCCGTAGATGTATATGTAGTGCCAACAATTAATAGTCCTGATTATGTATGTCTTGTTAATGTTATATGTAACACCCAAATGTTATTGTAGCTGAAGGCTGTGTGATTGTGTATGCGTATGTGACCGTAGTTCATGATGTGCTTTTGCTTTAGTTTTCTTAGCCAGTATATGGATCTATTCATTAATCTAAACAATATTGGGCAAAACAAGGTCAGTTGTCCCGAAAGAATAATGAAACACTGACTTGTGTGTGCGTGTTTCCAACGGTTATAAATTGAATTGCTTGATTTGTAAATAGGTTGGTATCCATAGTAGATTTTGAAATGAGGTCTCAAGTAATCATGTTTTCTAAGTGTCATTTGCACTTGATTTTTGTAACGAATTAAATGGCTATGACAAGGCGCTATCATTTTCTATTGGTGGACTGGGTCTAGTGCTTCAGTGTTATCAAGGTTATGCAAATACCTTTGTAACAAAGATGTAGATAGTATCAACCCCCGACACTACATATTAGATAATATTTGTTTTAGTTTTATTTAATACCCCCATGAATCAAAACCGGATATTGCGTGTACTAGTCTATTATCCAGGTAAGGGCTAGGTTATATTGAGGCTTTGGTTGAATACCGTGCATATGGCTGAACTTAAAGTAACACAACTTTATTGTGTAATATTATTTATTGCAGAATTATTGCCGGATATTCAAAACGCAATATTGTTATATCATTTTATGTTGTCAATACACCCACGGTAAGGAGCATAGTTGCGCAGGTATTTATTCTTTATTGTATAATTCATATTAGTACCAATAATATATTTATGTGTTAAAAAATATATATGCAATACATTTAAAAATATTTTTTGTATGCATTGTTCTAGCAGGATTCGAACTCACGCCTACACAATAGCACTTCCATGACTCTCCTACGCTACACTTCAGTTAAAGGTGAAAGGCCACGCTTCTAACACGTTATTTATTCTTTAGAAACATAGTTTTAGCCATAACAAATCAACTTCTAGTATCAGTTTTTATAAATAACGCTTTTATAAGCGAGTATAGCATAAAAGACAACATGATTTTGCACATATTTCTATCGATACCCATTTTTTGTCAAACCGGAAGTGACGTATATTCTTCCAAACGCGTTAACTGTTTTATATATTGACTGCACAAATTACTTCAAAACTCGCGTTATTTCCTTACGTTACAATAACCTAAGACATCACTTATATTAAGTAGGATTTGTCAGATAAATGTAGGTTATAAAACATATTTTAATGTAAGTATTTGGCTACATTTGACAAAAATAGACTACACATAGTCCTTAATTTCTTCGTATTAGACATCTACTATAGGGATCGTTTACTTAGTACCACTTTGTGTTATCAACTGATCAGTACTAGACAAATGATAACACTATTTTATCTTTGAGATCAATGGAAATGGATCCTTGGTAGTCTGCGCTTTCTGCTGTCAACACAACCGAGATCATAAACTTTATGGCCCCGACAAAGAACAATGACAATATCCTGTGTATTCCTACACAATAACGTGTCAAAAGTAATGTGAAGGTTTGACAAGTTGTTGGCATGGCAAATCCTGATTTCTGATTGGTTGATAGGTTTACGAATAATAATTATATTTGACTTAGACGTAATCTGATTTGTTGCAGTAGTTCAGCCTTATGCACTGGCAATGTAAATTCAACTATCAAACAGTAAGAAAAAAAAATGCAGCGTTTTGTTGTAAACGTAGTCAACAGATAATAAAAAACAACATCATTTTTAATGTAGTGTGTTAATGTTTTTCAAAGCCCTATTACTGAATTATTTCAATACAAATGTTGTAGATAATTCAGATTTATGGCAGTGGAACGTTATTGAGATTCAACTAGCCTGCCGCTGAATATTGATCGGGCTAGACTGTAGCGGTCGTTAAGTTATACCACCACTATAAATGGAGTTTACAGTGATGTGAACATATTGAAATAGGATATCTATGGATGTTTTATGAGACACACACTTTCTGCGAAAGGATTGTGAAAACGTTATTAAAATTCAAGAACAACTGGGGAGAGTTTTCGGGTAGTAATCTTTGTTTACGATGGACATTAGGCAGTCATTGAAGATGTGAACTGTTTGATAATACTGAAACTATTCTCATGAAAACTGTTTGTTGTTTGTTGAACCGTACAAGGGAATGCACATTATAGCTCAAACATTACATTTGTAACCTGTTTTCGCGGCGAGAATAAGAGTGATTAAATACTATTTATTAAGTTCAGTGGGCTGATCAATTATCGGTTGATTTTGATACTAACTCGGAAGGATATTGCCAGCCGAACATGACCAAGTCGTCTTGTTTGAGGTCATTGTTCATTATAAAATCCTCGGTGTGTACTTATTTTTACTGTATTTTCACGATTGTACAGCAACTATTATTTGTTGTTGTCCTGTTGCCATGCGACTGGTTGCATTCAATCCAATTAAGTTTTGTTTATATTGTATAATGATTTGATTACGAATCATCTGTCGTTTTTTTTTGAACATATATTTGTTCACAGATTTGCTCTTAAACCTGAATATTTAGACGAAACATATCCAATTTAACAACAAAACATGTATATTGTTAGGCAAGAATTTAAGGCATTATGTGCACAAACCAAACATTGAAGTAGTCACAAAAGCACCACAGTTTTGAAGACTGTGTTCTACCCCTCGTATTTAAAGAGACTTGTTAACAGAGTATCGTATTTATTTGTTTGGAAAATGAAATAATTGTCTTGACTGCAAGAAACAAAAGCAGTTGCATCAACCAAAACCAATTATTATTATATAAGGAAAATACAATTAAAGGATTTGCCTTCTCTGGGACTCGAACCTATATTCGCCGGGATCTATCACGCCTACCACTCGACCATTGACCAGGGATAGGTCGATTACTTGAGATCAGTACTTAAGTAAGTACTGAGCACTTGATAATTCCAAAGTTCTTGAATAAGTACTGAGTACTCAATTAAGTACCTGTACTTAAGTAAGTGCTGAGTACTTTATAAAGTATGCTTGAGTTCTAATGAGTACTTTTTAGTACGGAAATTTTACATAATTAATAGGAGTTATAAATGCTGGTCACAAAATAGTTCACCTGATTTGTATGTTGATCAGATTTTATGTAGAATATATTAAACACACAATGGGATATGTGAGCACTGGGTCAGCAGCTAGCACTCAAAGGGTATAGTGTTACTCTAGTTTTATATGTACATTCACAAAATAAATAACCACTCAATAATAAGAATGCCTAATTTAATACATCTCCAACAATTCCCTCAGGAATTACAAAGTATTTCAACACCGTTGTTTTCGACCTGACAACTACAGTCAGTAACTAGTTTCTAAACGAATCCAGATATCATGAGCAGGTTACGCTGTCAAGTCTAAGGGTGAGAGTCTGTGACTTCTATGTACCCAACTTAAATCTGCCAGTGTGTAAAGGTGTTAATACCATATTGGTTTCTATTGTATATGCATGTAGCTATCCAGCGCATAATTAGGGTGACTATATATATCCATTAAATGTCACAATTATGTGTACACTGTCAATGCTTCATATAATTAATAAAACTTTTAAATATGGATTTTATATTACTTGAATTTATTTCACATTAAACTTTGATTAAAGTGTGAAAGTACTCATAGGTACTGATGGTTTTGCTGCTGTACTCGAGTAATTACGGATACTTGTATTCATTATTTAAGATGGGTACTGAGTAATGATGAGTACTTGAACATCGGTATTCGAGTAAGTACGAATACAAGTACACGTACGAGCAGCACATCCCTAGGCCATTCTGACTTACAATTATAGTAGTGATTTTTTACGCAAGATACTGAGTAGTACACGTGTTTTACAAACTACCGATGAAAATCCATAATTTTATCCATTCCAATGTTTTTTCATACACGCCACTATATTTCCAATATATTTTTGTCAGTAGAGTTATTTCGCTTGTTTATATACAATGTTTCTTGTATTTTTTTTTTTTTAATTATCAAATTGCCAAATCTCTTAACAGGTCCCTTTAAAACAAAAAACATGGGAGAAAGAAATCAGTGCTTGAACGGCGTAATGTAAAACGAACACGATTTAATCCAACAATAAATAAAAATCTCAGATCTAGTAGTATCTACTAGTTTCCGCTTTAATTGCGATATTTTATATGGCTTTGTTAGGGCCAATACTTAGCAATCTTCGTTTTTAATCTCCGATTTCAAAGGTTTTAATACACCTTGTAGGTTAAAATTTGGTTCATTATACCCAATGTCGTCGTCTTTATCATCATCATCATCATCATCATCATCATCATCATCATCATCATCATCATCATCATCATCATCACCACCATCATCATCATCATCATCATCATCATCATCATCATCATCATCATCATCATCATCATCATCATCATCATCATCATCATCGACAACATCATCATCATCTTCTTCTTCTTCTTCTTCATCATCATCATCATCATTATCATCATCGTCTTTGCCATCATCATCATTATCATCATCATCATCTTCTCTTTCACCTTTATTCACCGGTTATATACATTTTAAAACCTGACATAGCGAATACATGTGTATTATCCGGTAGCGGCCGGGTTACGGCTTCGGTTTAATACCGTGCATATGGCGGAACTGAAAGTAACACAACTTTATTGTGTAATATTATTTATTGCGAAAATATTGACTGATATTTAAAACTTAATATTGTTCTTTAACTTTTGTTATCAAAACACCCACGGTAAAGAACAAAGTTGCACAGAAATTAAATCTTGATATAATTCATTCTTTTCTAAGCACAACCTTCCAAATTAGCCCAGTTATTGTAGATTGAGCACTTGGTGCATGTTAGTAGAACTATTTCATGCAATTATTTTTAAAGGTGCGTATAGACCCTTATGAAAACAATGCATATTCCATTTGTTCACGATTATATTTTTCTAGTAGCAATAATATATAGACCGTTTTCACGATAAGCGAGCGTGCGCGGCGGCATTCTTGGAGGTATTCATTCCTCTTGTCAATAACAACAGTTATCGATTTCAGATAAATTCAACAAAATAGCTAATTATCGTCCTATAATTGGCAGCCACAATCGTTCAAATAGGGAGAAATACGGGTCAATCATACAGAATACCAGATATAATAAATACAAGTGTAAAAAAAATCGTGATTTGTTGGAAGAAAAAGGCTTGCATGGATGTCAGTGTCAATCTCCATCTCCTGAGTGGCAAACGTTGAAAGAACACTGGAATATGTTTGACCACATTAGCTTAAGTATGTTGACAGTTATGATAAATAATATATAGTTATTAATCGAAGTGTCATTGTCAATCTGTGAATGTGGGTGATAATTTCAGGACAATGTGTCCCTATTTCAAAATTAGTCTTAGTACATATTTAACTACATTCTTCACAATAACAGAATATTTTGATGTTTTCCAATAGCATAACAAACACCAGTTTAAATGGTAATCATAAATCTTTTCATTTATGCATTTTGTTTAATTATTAATATATTGTGTCATTTTATTTTTTTACATAAGATGTCGAAATTACTCGCCAGGGACCATCCAGACGCTCACTTTTGATAAATATGAGAATAGACCCACGGATGGACAAATCGAGAATCTAGCCACCACTTTGTTTAATATTAAATAACACATTTCAGGTGTGATGTTATTGATAATGATTGTGTGATCATAAAAAAATTGTTTCAATTGATGTTTTTGATATATATAAATATGGTATTGATTTGAGCATGATCTTATAATTTGGTAATTGTAATGATATTATTACTAAACAAAGACAAATTAACTATTTTCTCACTGCTTAATGAGGAATAAAATTAATAAAACATATTAAAAGTGTCTACTAATTATTGCTTTTCAAGAAAAGAAAATATAAACACAATGACATGCAGTCTAAAGTGATCAACTATTTTATTAAGAAACCCCACATATTAAAAGAAAAATACAGGTTAATAACAATAAAACGATTAATCCATCAAAAACATAGCATCTTTCTGTGTACTCTACATTCTTGAGGTTTGGGGGTTACTGAATCTGAAATTTTGTTAATAATTTAATACATATTAAAATGTGTTTGTTTGTTTGTTTGGAATTTTCGCCGTATTCAACAGTATTTCAGTTATATAACGGCGGTCAGTTAACCTACTCACACTTTTCCTGGGTAAGCAGGTTTACCAGTACTAAGTGCACATACTTATGCCAGTAACTGACAACTGCCCTACTTGAATCAGAGGTAGGGGAGGAATGGCCGTAGAAATAATTTCACGAACCAATAATACCAATATTTCATTGTTTACTTAAGGTATTATTTTTTATACAATATTAATAATATAATACACATTAAATAATTAATACCAATAATTAGAGAAATCTTATATTTATAGATACTATACATAACAACATTGGAGATCTGAAAGTTAAACAAAATAAAATATTCCAAAATGCAATAATACATTTAATTACAGCAAGACGTAATCATTAAAGTTTAATAGTGCCCAACACCGAAAACATAAAAGCTGCTACATGTGTACACGTTTCGCCACAACCTTGCAGTCGCAGTGGATGGCTTAGAATATGCCCATATTCTCTGCGATGATCCCGGGATTAGATCTTTGTCAGGCTGGGAGTTAATCACCTTAAATAAAATAACAATAGTACATGTACATTTTAAATATATAGTTTTTGCATTTTGTATTATAATTTATAGACCTCATTGACCATGTCCCTTATTGTATTAAATCAAGCATGAAAGGAGTGACTCACCGACTGCCAACAGGTGCATGTAATTCACATACAATTTACAAATGCTACATAAAGTAACATATCATTGTCAAAAACACTGGTTTGAAATTTAAGTACCAACTACCAATAAATTATAAAACAGTTATTTCATAGGCACACACTTACTGTTTCCCAATTAAATGAGGCTAATCGCATGTTTCTTGTCAATAACAACTAAACGCCTGATGTCCATCCACATTCAACGTTATTTACAGCATCAAAACTGGTATAGTTTTTCTGATCGCCGTGTGTATAAACAGTCAGAATATGAACACACTTGTAGGATATCTATCGGTTATTTTTAGTCGTTTTACGCTCCAGAAAACATGAGCATTTATCTTGTTGAGTCCTATAATTATATTTAGCTAGTCTGGGGAATACCTCCAATATGGCCGCCAACCGGTGTTACGGTAAAATTATACATCGTCAAGAAAACGGTCTATTGATTTCATTGTAAAGAAAAATATATATGCAATACCTAAACAATATTTTTTCGATGCACGGTTCTAGCATGATTTGAACTCGCGCCTACTAAAGTGCGAACTTCAATGAAAACTTTCCTACGCTACACTACAGTTAACAATTATAGTGCACATGCGCATAGCGGTACTTCATGTAAATTTCAATCATATCGATTTTTCGATCAATACTTTTCCCGTGCCCGCAAAAATGTCACGGGCACAACTTTTTATAATTAAATATAAACGTATTTTTTGTTTGTTTATAAAAACGAGACCTATGTGTTAAGCAATGATTGAATGAATACTTCATAAAATATCATTTTATTTATGAAAATGTTACAACGTATTAGCCGTCGATACGACCCTTTAAACTAACCTGTCATCTAAATACTAACTTTTAAAATACGAGTAGCATATTAAACGTCATTGTTATTATGATAATTGCAATTGGTTTCATAAATATAAACAATATATCAATCTTTGAATAAGTAGTGTCAATGCCTTTTCTCTACACAATATTCAGAGACTTTTAGATAGCAGATTCCACTAAACTTAAACCAAAACTTAAGATTGAACCTTACTTATTATGTTAAACGTTTTATCATTGTAATTATGATAATTGCAATTGGTTTTATAAATATAAACAATATATCCATCTTTGAATCAGTAGTGTCAAGGCAGTATAAAGACTAATTGTATCAACCCCGCACAGTCTGTCTGGACAAGTGTTGCACATTTTATTAAACGTGTCTCTTGTGTTCTTTATTTACATACTAGTTACGTGACTGATTTATTGCAAATATGTTTGTATAATATGTATTGAATACTCATGGACAGATGTTCAATGTATCAAGCAATAAACTCTATAAACTCTATTAATTTCGCACCAACTTGTTGAACATCTCGGCGAATGTTTACATTTAGCCCGAGTCAACACGATTGTTTACTACATGGCCGTCTTAAAATTTGTCCGTCCTGTAAACGACCCGTATCCTAAATTCCTAATATTGTCTGTATTGCGTAAGGAAGTTACTTTAAGTACCATCTCTTAAGGATGTCAGTCCTTCCGTCCCGTTTTCTTGCCCGAGTTATTTCTCAGCAACCACTGGCCCGAATTCAATGAAACTTTATCGGAAGCTTTATTACCAAGATGTGGTATACACTGATCCAGGGCGTTTCACTTCAATGATTTTTTTCAGTGCTATGAGACTTTGAGAATTTCTGAAATACATATATAGTGCACAATTTCTGACTGGTCTATTTCTATGCAACTACTGCATCGAACGCAATACAACATTATGGAAAGATTCATAACCAAGAGGAGGTATGTACTGAACAAGGAAGTTGCGCTTTAATGATTTTACTCAGAGTTATGCGACTTCGACGATTCTGAAATTTGTATATAGTGCACAATTCTTGTCCAGGCTATTTCTCAGCAACGAGATCATTTGTATAAATGTGTTATATACTGTATCAAAATATTAAATAACAAAAGGGAAGTAAATCAATCAGCTGAGCAAACCAGAGCGTTATAATTTTTATTGTGCATTGTGCTTCATCTCAATGTCTTTTAGTCTTCGACTCTCGTTTTGTAAAGTTAGTTGAGGTATTAAAACTTATTGCATCCACACATGTTGGACTATTATGGGTTATGGTTTTAGTATGCTTCATTGCCTTTTGATGACTTCACTCAATTGGAATATAACAATGTTTGAACTAAAGCATAACATACAATTACGCCCATAGCAGTGTTGTATTTTGACAGATGTATGCATCCTTTTCCTTTTTTTTTCAACATAACTGTTTATTTCACCTGCATAGATCAGACAGTCGCACATGTAATAAATACAGGCATACATATGAAGTAAATATATAAGCACAGAACAAAAGATCCCGACATCTGCAAGAGATTAATGAATAAAAGTGATCAAAACAGCAAAACCAAAAAAAAAGATACAAAATGTCATGCAACACAATATATAAATTTAAACTATATATTTGAAAACATATTCGCTTTCATTCACAACACTTATATTTCAAACGCGCTTTTATATTCAAACGAATGGCAACTAATCAAACCAACGGCAGAATCATGTAAAAGTAGCAATTTGCCACCGTGACTCGATAACTTGTTGACAGTCTCCCGTAAGAACAGACTATTTTGACGAATTGCCATACAATCTGTTTCTAGAGCTATTTAATAAAGTCTAGCTAAACATGTTACGATTTAATGCAAAGAAAAAAACTAAATAGAAAACAATGATTATCTTCTTTACTGCAAAAAGTACAGCTCCTGGATGAATCAATTCGAATAGTATGGTAAGAAAGGCAGACAATGGCATAACAGTTGTACCTTCGTCGGGACCGGAACCTCTGCATCAAAAGTTGTCACGCTTAACAATCGGTCAGAAAGTTTTATATAAATTAATATGTATTTAAAACTATATAAATTAAGTGAAGTGTTTTTAAAATCTCAATGAAATTAACATAGGCATTTCTCCTATTTATTCGTTTTGCCTTACAAACGCTTTATAGTATTACCAATTTCAATATAGGTGTGTTCTATTTTTAACTTTTTTGTGTGTGCATAGTGCATTTACTAAATTTTCGGGATGTGTGAGCAAAATTAGAAATTGTTACATATTAAAACTGAATATGTCACTTCAAGTACAAAGGAATTCGAATTCAAAATTTCGACCTTGCTATATGTAAGTCCTGATAACGCAATTCGTACTTGGAAGATAACATTTCGAGCACGTGTATTAAATGCATCTTCTGTCCGTCCAGCCTTCTCCACTACTTGGGTGTGCCTGTGACGAGCACGTGTATTAAATGCATCTTCTGTCCGTCCAGCCTTCACCACTACTTGGACGTGCTTCTTACGAGCACGTGTATTAAATGCATCTTCTGTCCGTCCAGCCTTCTCCACTACTTGGGTTTGCTTGTAACGAGCACGTGTATTAAATGCATCTTCTGTCCGTCCAGCCTTCACCACTACTTGGGTGTGCTTGTGACGAGCACGTGTATTAAATGCATCTTCTGTCCGTCCAGCCTTCACCACTACTTGGGTGTGCTTGTGATGAGCACGTGTATGAAATGCATCTTCTGTCCGCCAAAAGCCTGCACCACTACTTGGATGTCCTTGTGACGAGCACGTGTATTAAATGCATCTTTTGTCCGTCCAGTCTTCACAACTACTATGCTTGTGACGAGCACGTGTATTAAATGCATCTTCTGTCCATCCAGCCTTCAAAACTACTTGGGTTTGCTTGTGACGAGCACGTGCATTAAATTCATCTTCTGTCCGTCCAGCCTTCACAACTACTTGCATGTGCTTGTGACGAGCACGTGTATTAAATGCATCTTCTGTCCACCCAGCCTTCACAACTACTTGGGTGTGCTTGAGATGAGCACGTGAATTAAATGCATCTTCTGTCCGTCCAGCCTGTATTACTACTTGTGTGTGCTTGTGACGAGCACGTGTATTAAATGCATCTTCTGTCCGTCCAGCCTTCACCACTAGTTGGGTGTGCTTATGACGAGCGCGTGTATTAAATGCCTTTTCTATCCGTCCAGCCTTCACAACTACTTGGGTGTGCTTGTGACGAGCACGTGTATTAAATGCATCTTCTGTCCGTTCAGCCTTCACAACTGCTTGTGTTCGCTTAAGACGAGCACGTTTATTAAATGCATCTTCTGTCCGTCCAGCCTTCACAACTACTTGGGTGTGCTTATGACGAGCACGTGTATTAAATGCATCTTCTGTCCGTCCAGCCTTCATCACTACTTGGGTGTGCTTGTGACGAGCACGTGTATTAAATGCATCTTTTGTCCGCCCAGCCTTGGGTAGGATTGTGAGGAGCATGTGTATAAAATTCAACTTCTGTCCGTTCAGCCTTCCCACTAATTGGGTTTGCTTGTAACTAGCACGTGTATTAAATGCATCTTCTGTCAGTTCAGCCTTCACCAATACTTGGGTGTGCTTGTGACGAGCACGTGTATTAAATGCATCCTCTGTCCTTCCAACCTTCACAGCTGCTTGGGTGTGCTTGTGACGAGCACGTGTATTTAATGCATCTTCTGTCCGTCCAGCCTTCACAACTACTTGGGTGTGCTTGTGACGAGCACGCGTACTATAAATTTAACTTTTTTCCGTCCAGCCTTCACAACTACTTGTGTTTGCTTGTGGCGAGCACGTGTATTTAATGCATCTTCTGTCCGTCCATCCTTGAAAACTACTTGCATGTGCTTGTGATGAGCACGTGCATTAATGCATCTTCCATCCGTTCAGCCTTCACAACTACTTGGGTGTGCTTGTGACGAGCACGTGTATTAAATGCATCTTCTGTCCGTCCAGCCTTCACCACTACTTGGGTGTGCTTGTGACGAGCACTTATATTAAATGCATTTTCTGTCCGTCCAGTCTTCACCACTACATGGGTTTGCTTGTGACGAGCACGTGTATTAAATGTATCTTCTGTCCGTCTAGCCTTCACCACTATTTGGATGTGGTTGTGACGAGCACGTGTATTAAATGCATCTTCTGTCTCTCCTGCCTTCACCACTACTTGGGTTTGCTTGTGACGAGCACGTGTATTGAAAGCAACTTTTGTCCGCCCAGCCTACACAGCTACTTGGGTGTGCTTGTGACGAGCACGTGTATTAAATGCATCTTTTGTCCGTCCAGCCTTCTCCACTATTTGGGTTTGCTTGTGACGAGCACGTATATTAAATGCATCTTCCGTCCGTCCAGCCTTCACATCTACTTGGGTGTGCTTGTGACGAGCACGTGTATTAAATGCATCTTCTGTCCGTTCAGCCTTCACATTTACTTGGGTTTGCTTGTGACCAGCACGTGAATTAAATGCATCTTCGTTCCGCCCTGCCTTCACCACTACTTGGATTTGCTTGTGACAAGCACGTGTATTAAATGCATCTTTTGTCCGTCCAGCCTTCACCACTTCTTGGGTTTGCTTGTGACGAGCACGTGTATTAAATACATTTTTTTGTCCGTCCAGCCTTCACCACTACTTGAGTGTGCTTGTGACGAGCACATGCATTAGATGCATCTTCTGTCCGTCCGGCCTTCACAACTACTTGTTTCTGCTTGTGACGAGCACGAGCATTAAATGCATCTTCTGTCCGTCCAGCCTTCACCACTACTTGGGTTTGCTTGTGACGAGCACATGTATTTAATGAATCTTTTGTTCGCCCAGCCTTCACAACTACTTGGGTGTGCTTGTGACGAGCACGTGTGATAAATGTATCTTCTGTCCGTCCAGCCTTCACCACTACTAGGGTGGTATTGTGACGAGTACGTGTATTAAATGTATCTTCTATCCGTCCAGCCTTCACCACTACTTGGGTGTGCTTGTGACGAGCATGTGTATTAAGTGTATCTTCTATCCCTCCATCCTTGACAACTACTTGCATGTGCTTGTGATGAGCACGTGAATTAAATGCATCTTCTATCCGTTCAGCCGTCACAAGTCCTTGGGTGTGCTTGTGACGAGCACGTGTATTAAATGCATCTTCTGTCCTTCCAACCTTCACCACTTCTTGGGTGTTCTTGTGACGAGCACGTTTATTAAATGCATCTTCTGTCCTTCCAACCGTCACCACTTCTTGGGTGTTCTTGTGACGAGCACGTTTATTTAATGCATCTTCTGTCCTTCCAACCTTCACCACTACTTGGGTGTGCTTGTGACGAGCACGTGTATTAAGTCTATCTTCTGTACCTCCATCCTTGACAACTACTTGCATGTGCTTGTGACGAGCACGTGAATTAAATGCATCTTCTATCCGTTCAGCCTTGACAACTACTTGGGTGTGCTTGTGACGAGCACGTGTATTAAGTGTATCTTCTATCCCTCCATCCTTGACAACTACTCGCATGTGCTTGTGATGAGCACGTGAATTAAATGCATCTTCTATCCTTTCAGCCTTCACAACTCCTTGGGTGTGCTTGTGACGAGCACGTGTATTAAATACATCTTCTGTCCGTCCAACCTTCACCACTTCTTGGGTGTTCTTGTGACGAGCACGTTTATTACATGCATCTTCTGTCCGCCCAGCTATTCATAGTGTAGGTTCATGCATTCGCTGGAGATAACGCAATTTAATATGTAGACATTAAGTATCATTTGATGTGGACTAAGTTATTGTTGAGTTCGATTAAATTAATACAAAAAAATCATCATAGTACCTATGAAATAAGAACAAATAAGTCACCATATAATATCAAGACCGATGCAATTAATACACACACGTCATCATAGTATAATCAAGACCGATGAAATTAATACACAAACATCATCAAGTAGACCGATGCAATAAATACACAAAAGTCATCATATTATATTAATACCGATTAATTAATACAAATAAATCATCATAGTACGTAAAGACCTATGAAATAAGAACAAATAAGTCACCATAGTATATCAAGACCGATGAAATTAATACACAAAAGTCACCATAGTATATCAAGACCGATGAAATTAATACACAAAAGTCACCATAGTATATCAAGACCGATTAAATTAATACACAAAAGTCACCATAGTATATCAATACCGACGCAATTAATACAAATACATGTAGGTTAATACACCGCTATGTTGCCCCTATTTGCATTATCGGAGCACTTTCGGCAGTATTAGCCCGAGGGCTGTGCAAATCTCATACCTATTTGTTATAAATATAATGCAAGACGCGTTACAGACAAAACATATCACAAAAATGATCTATAAATCTATACAGTATAACCCCAAAACAATAATCCAAACAACAACAATTTAATTTGATTTAACCTATACGTTTGAACTGCGATATGGGTATTATTATGGACCTATATAATTGTATTATCTACGTAGTCAAGAAAATTGTTGCGAACATTCCTTAGTGGGCAAATATTAACACAATTGTCGTTTTAGAGTGGCATTACCATTCAATGTCATTTCAAAGTCAGACAATAATATTGTTGAACGTATACACTAATTCATATGATAATGTAGTACAAGTCAGTAGTCAAAGAATAGTAATGTATGGTAAACAGATATCGATTAACCCTTTCTTTTTATCAATGAATTTATCATAATAAATAGCTGTTAATCTACGTATTATCTTACTGCAATTTTTTTCGAATTTCAAATACTAGTACGTGCTTTCTTTCTGTTTGATTAATAGAGATCATATTGTTGCTGTATATTTAGCACAATGAAACATTGTAAATCTATTCGCAAAAGTACGAAAGACCGGTGGTGTCTTCCTTGTTCATGTTTCCTAATAATGAATTATGAACTGTGAAGTACAAAAATTCATTTTTTCACACTTCACGAATTCACGATTTTTTAGAAAATTGTAAAGTGTGAACTGTGAAGAGCAAACATTCATTTATTCACACTTTACGATTTCAAGATTATTTGAAAATCGTGAATTGTAAACTGTGATGTGCAAAAATTCATTGATGTGCAAAAATTCATTTATTTACACTTTACGAATTCACAATTTTTTAGAAAATCGTGAAGTGTAAACTGTGAAATGCAAACATTCATTTATTCACGTGTCACAATTATTTAGAATATCGTGAAGTGTGAACTCTGAAGTTCAAAATCTCCTTTATTCTCACTTCACGATTTCAAGATTATCAGAAAATCGTGAAGTGTGGGCTTCGAAGTGCAAATATTCATAAATGCACAATAGCGCATCACCCTTAAAAAACCCTTATTATTTTAACTTGACATAATAATTAAATATGTCCACATTACTTTATGTTGACTTTTATTACGGATTTTAAATAGTATTAATGTTGTCTGCAAAAATATGGTTAAATGCATTGATGGTCAATTCCATAATGTTAAATATATATCCGAATTATGCATTGAATATATGCCAAAAACATTTAAAGAGCATTAATATGTCCTTATGGTTTTTTTCAGGTACAGCCCAGCATTGCTGAAAACCATGGTTGTTGTGTTCAGACTTAAAAAAATTATTGTCGCCATCGCTATCGGCACGTGCCTGTTGCTCATCTGCTTAACATGGCGACGCTCCGACCGGTCTGTGGGAGTTTATCCACAAGCATATAAACTCACAACACCCGCACCGTACAGTATCAGTGCCGCCGAACAGCGTTTCGGACAGATAAAGGCTCAGAAAACCATAGAAGGTATTATTGAAACTGTCGCCTCCAGTGCTAGCAGCGGCAAATCGTTTACTGGAAAACCGGTTCGGAAATTTGATCCAAAAGACGTCCAATACAGAAACAAGCGATACCCTAGCAATAATAAAGATCCTGTTCATACGATGAATTGTTCAAGATGGGCCGTCCTTACCACAATCTTTTTCCCGCCTTCAGAAGCAGTTCGCCGTTTTTTGTATATGAACAACTGGTGCGTAGTAATTGTGGGAGATAAAAATAAGCCTGTCGGGTATGTCTTGAAATCATCGGTAACAAATCGACACATTGTGTTTTTGAGTGACATTGATCAAGAAAATATGAAATCAACGTTTGTTGAGAAACTGCCGTGGCTCAGTTTCGGTCGAAAGAACGTCGGATATTTATATGCAATTGCCCATGGTGCTCAAGTCATTTGGGATTTCGATGACGATAACATGCTTAAGTTTTGGATCGATGGTGCAAGTCCATCGGATAATTTGTGGATTGAAAACTTCTCGGATATTAAACTAGGATACACCCAAAGCATGCCTCTATCTATAGTCACTTCAGGTGTTCATTCAGAGTCCACCGGAAGTGCGCAGTTTTTCAACCCGTATCCCATGCTAGGCGCGCCTAGTAACAGCTGTTGGCCCCGCGGATACCCTCTGACACTAATACGACAATCTGCCTATCAAGGTCAGTTCAAGTTGGCCAAAGTCACCGAAAATCTCGAGGACACTCTGAACAATATTGGTGTCTTGCAATCTCTTGCCGACCATGAACCCGACGTAGACGCATTGTTCAGGTTAATACAGGGTACGCCATTCAAGTTCAAGCGCCCCAAAAAGGGTTCTGACAATCGGCCTACACTTCTGCTATCTAAGGGTGTGTACTCTCCGTTTAATGCCCAAGCGACTTTGCATTTTAGGAAGGCGTTTCTAGCTCTGTATTTGCCTGTAACAGTTCCTGGTAGGGTTTCGGATATTTGGAGAAGTTACATAGCACAAACTTTGCTTTCGCTTCACGGGATCTCAGTTGGATTCATGCCGAGACCGATTGTTGACCAGGACAGAAATGAGCATTCTTTACTTGCGGACTTAGAATCGGAATTTGCTTTATATACACAGACAAATGCATTGGTGGCATTCCTGGCAGAGTGGCAAAAACATAAAATTACTACCGGGGAAGTTGGGAAACGTTCAATGGAAGATTTGCTCGAGGAATTGTATATTGAAACGTACGAACGTGGGTTTATTGAAATTGAGGACGTATGGCACGTGCAAAACTGGATAACAGCTTTAGGATCTGTTGGATATAGATCGTTGTATATTGGCGATAAAGTAATGTCGTCCGGGAGTGATATTTCTCCTCCTTATTCAATAAATATAAATGTAGGAAACTCTATAATAACATCACAAACTGGCGAACCCGAGCAATGTATTAGTCTAAGGGTAAAAGGAATAAAAACAACATTTTGGACTTCTGATTTACATGATGGAACCCGCCTTGACTCTCCGTCACTGTTGACGTCATTGGGACAAACATTTGTTGTCGCAGGGTATAAAAGATGGAACACACCATATCCGAGTGTATTCAAGCGCCCGGGCTTCATAATCCCTGATAAAATATCCAGCGAAATTTTAAATTATAGGATAAACACCCAGGCCACTCATAATTTGATTGAAAAAAACTTAAAGTTTTATGAAAACGACGGGTTATTTAAAATGACGGACGCGTTCTATTGCTCATTTTACGCAGCCATGTGTCAGATTTGGATGCCTTTGAATCAGACGAAATCTATTATAGTGATAGCTGGTCATAGGTATAACTTAGGCAGATGTTCTGTCGAGAGTTGGACAAAGTTAAATGAGCAGCTTTTTGAAATAGTTCTTCAGAATCATGAGGAAGGGAGAGTAGATCATAAGCATATAATTGCTGGAGCCAGTCGTTACGACTATGAATATTTAAAACATTATACAGGATTAAAGGATTCGGTACAACTGATCAGTAGTTTCAGTGGATTTTACACTGGTGGATACGAATATAAACCAATTGAAGCAGAAATATTAGTAGCAGCATCAGGTGATCATTTTCCACAGATCTTGCATAATTTGACAGGATTTCGTGTAATTGGTATACACGCAAAATATCCTCATTACGAAATAACAGACCTACTCAAACATAAAGCTATCATATACATTCCGTACTCAGTTATGTCGTTCAAACTGACTGATTTTTATTCACTGAACATTCCGTTGTTCATGCCAAGTGCAAAATACTTTAGAAACAACGGAGGAATGGGACCAGATCGTACAAGCACCACTTGGCCCTATTGTGATAACGACCCTGACCTTTGGTGGAAGATGCCAAGCCACGCCTCCAGCCCGCACTCATACAATCCTAATGCTGAATTTGCCCAAGACGCTGAAGCCGAAATGTATTGGCTGCAATTCAGTGACTTTTATGATTGGCCACATATACAATACTTTGATGATGTAAATGATCTTAATAGGAAATTATTGACCGCAGACTTTCTTGCCATTCATGAAGCGATGAACGCTCAAAATGAAATTCGAAAATATAAACTTCTGACGCAGTGGTGTACAATTATACCACAAATAAAGAATAGTTAATTTATTAATTGATTGACAAGGTTTAACATTGTTTTCTGGTACTTTGTTTTGCTTTGTTTTTGAATACAAACATCACGATGTAAATAATCTGATTGCTAATAGAGTATATTGGCAACACCAATGAAAAACAAACACGAACGATTTAAACACTTGTTCAAACACGGCACTTTATGCTATTTAGATAAAGATCTTCTAGTTCTAAAGTTCTGTGCATTTTTATATACATCTTAGGTGTCAATATTGTTGCCTTCTTTATCCTGATTGTTTATGTTAAAGTAATGTTTATGGATGTATAGAGCCTCAGACACAAATATCAGTGTTTATGATGTTATGATTATTTTATATTATACTATTTACATTATCAAGTATGTTCTTAGACTGTAACTTAAGTTGTTTCTTATCCTCATTAAATTAAATGCCAGTCTTATTGTACAAAATGAAAATTGTTTTTTTTTCCTTCTGCTGTTATAATTTACCCAATACATAATGACGATTAGCTTACGGTTGTGATACATTTACTTAGCTTAAACTGATATTTTATGCAACTGAGTAAAATAAATCACACTCATTTGCACATGGTCTTCAGAATTTGGCTAAATTATATATAGGTATTACCATTTTAGTTCCATATTTTGTTTTTGGAAACAGACTTTACGTGCGCTAAATTACTTGAAATTTAATTATATATATAGAAACTTGCCATACGGTACATACAGACAAAAAACATTTTTTAAATTAACATTCAGCAGTAAATAATTTTTATGCAGCATACCCTCTGTATATACATAGATATATCCGTATTCTTAAGTATTGGTTCAAGTTATGTACATCTGAAAATATAATTATTAAATCTGGATATAACTTGGCCGACTCTGATTATAACAAAGGCTGTCGTAACTGAATATTTAATGCCAGAAAAATGTTAGATGACTATGGTTTCAGTTATGTATTTGACAATGTTACAAATATTGATGTTATCATAGTTTTTGAAGAATGTAAACAGAGAGTTTACGACTATTTTATTCAGGATTGGAACCGAATATTAAATAATAGCACAATGTTAGATGTATATAGAACTTACAAAATCAATTTTGAATATGAATTCTACTTAAATATAATACCAAAAAACTTGAGATTCCTTTTTACTAGATTAAGACTGTCTGATCATCCATTACATATTCAAACCGGTCGATATGCTAGACATAACATTGATAGAAATCAAAGGTACTGTTTGTGTTGCAATTCGAACGACATCGAAGACGAATTTCATTTTGTTTGTATATGTCCTACATTTCCAAATATAAGAAAAAAGTATATAAACAAATGCTATTATATTAGGCCGTCTATGCATAAATATTTAAGTTTATTGCAATCAAATAATAGAACGGAATTAATAAAATTGTGTCTTTTTTTGTAAAAGAATCACTTAAAGACGTTCACAACAATTGCCTTCAATTTTTTTTCCAACAACAGATTTTCTTCAAAATTGGCACAAGCATGCATCAATGTATCCTGAAACTAAAACAATCTTAACAAATAGGGGTCACCGGCCTTTTTCCGGAAATATTGAATTTTGAATACGGTAACTGTCATAGACCCTTTTTTAGTGTGTGTTACTTAGAATGTTGATTAATATAAAGCATTCATATTCAAACAAAGATTGAGATTTTTAAATGGATCTTTTTTTTAATGTTTCGTTTGGTAATATACAAGTGCAGTTTAATGATAAAACGTGCTTTATCTACAGTTATCATTTAATAAATGACTTTTAATGGACGCTTAATGAGGTATGCATTAAATATGCCTGTAAAAACAACAATAACTTAACAAATATGCGAATATCTTTGGTTCCAAACGACAGATTTTGTTGAAACTTCCCATACACACGCATCATTCTATACTAAAACTAAAACAATCTTAAAAATAGGGGTCACCGGGCTTGTTCAGGAAATTTGGGGATTTGAATACGGTACCTGTCGAAGCCCCATTTTTCAGTTTGGATTTTTTTATCAATGTTTAAAGTATATAGGAGAGCTTTTTTTCAAACAAGGTTATGTTTCTTTCAACTGCTGTTTTACATGTCTTGTTTGGCAATACACAAGTGTATTTTGGTAATTAAAAAAACGCGTTATCTACAATTACTGTTAAAATAATGAATTTGACTGGACATAGAAGTAGGTCAAATGGGTACTAATAATACCTTCTGAAACGTCATTTATTATGCATCAATATATTTTGTTCCTAACGACAGATTTTCTTAAATTTTCGCACATACATGCACCAATGTATACTTGCACCAGAACATTAATAAAAATAATGGGTCACTGATATTGTTTGGGAAATATTGGACTTTAAATAGGGTACCTGTGTAGCCTTTTTCATGTTTCGTGTTTACGTAAATAACGTATCAATTGCTAAAATAGAATAGAGATATTTTTATGGATCTTGTTTTAACTAATTTGTTTGGCAATAGATTGTATACGTGTGTTTTTTATTATTGTAATGCTTTGTTAACTTTTAACCATTGACTGGAACTTAATGACTTACACAGATTTATATTTATTGATTGAAATTAATATATTGTAACCTATATACAGTAAAGTAATAATGAAGCAAAAGGAGAAATTAACCCAATTATTTTCTTTTTGTTGCGGACGTCCTTAAAGAACGCTCATTGATTCTGAATATAAGAAGATATTATATAATGTTCATCCTCCTTTTGTTTGATGTTAATTTTAGAATTTGTGCTCACGCCACTTACTCGCTTAGGATATGATTTATTTGTATATATGTATATAGTTTTTTGCTCCTTTCACGTTAACATGCTGAACTGTTATCATTATCTGTTGTTGACATTGTACTTTGTACAAGTCGAAATAAAGTGTCTGTCTGTCTGTCTTGTTTAGGAAATGGCGGACAGTCCATGGTAACGTGTTGGATGCTGAGCGCTGATTGGCTGATAAGATTTGATTGACAGCTGGCGTCAATCCATAGCTTCTCTAATTGTAGGGACGTGGACCGCTACTGGTATTTTGGCGTAGCAGCAAATGTGTTAAGTACCTGCAAGCATTTAAATCCCTTATTCCGACCATCTAAATGCATTAGTCTATATATGCTTAGTTTAAACATTGTTAAATGATTGTATTGGATTTGTGAATATGTGCTTAAAATTGTACTTTTGTATTATTAAACATTTAAAACATACATGTAGCCTAATTTAGTATTATATTGTAGCCCCTTTTGATGTCCGTTTTCGTGTACAGTGTGGCCTATAGGTCAGCACCTGTGTTTGGTTATCAAACTTTTGTTATTATGCGCAAGTTCGCGCTTTACATGTTCACAGATTTTACGTTTGCTTGAAAAATGCCATTAAATGTCTTAACTGCAGAATCTAAACCATATTGACTACCAAAAAAACAACAAAAAAAACATTAAATAAGGAACAGAAATAAATTAAAAGATTTGGGTTTGCTGGGGCTCGAACCTACGATCTTCAAAAAGCTGACGCCCTTACCACTCGGCGATTCTGACTTACTAACACGTAGTGTATGCCTAACGCTATGTAGGTGGTATACGAGATTTCCAAACAATCGATGAAAAGCATTACAAACGTTTCATAATTTCATAGATTTCAATTGATGATTATCCAGAAACGACACTATATTTCCTATATATTTCTGTGTCATAAATGTTATTTTTTTGCTTGTCCCTTTATTCAGTAGATGACATTAGTTAGTCGGTTAAGACGGATAACTTCATTTTCGTTAATTCGTTAAATGCACCCAGAAAAGATATCATTTGCGTCCCAAATAAAGATATCATTTGCGTCCCAAATAAATATATCCTATGCGCCCCTAGAATGATTTATTCAAGTGCTTTTTGCCTCTTCAGATTGGCTTGTACACGGGACAAAGCCCAATAGTCTGAATTTTAGATGGTTCCATGTTTAGTTCTCTAAAATCAAGCATTGGTTCTACGTGTTTGTTTCACCACTAATGACTTCCCTTGGTATAGCATTACGGAACAGCTTGAGGGCACTTGGAAATAGCCGTGGCTTGAGAGCACACGGAATCAGTTGTGGGACGTTGAATTTATTACGTAGAATTATAGTCACATACTTCAGTCAATTCAATATATCTTCAAACAGTATAACCAATTAATATAGACAAAATAAATAAAACGTAATATCAGACTGAATATTATAGGCTCATACAGGTTTTCCGCATTTATTTTGAATTAAGGAAAAAACACAGTGGAAATCTCAAATGCTTGTTCGTTCGTTCGTTCGTTTGGTTCATTCATTCATTTATTTATTCATTCATTTTTGTGTTCATGCATTTATATCAAAGAAAACAGATACATGAAAGATAGTCCATATTGTTTTACAATAAACATAAACATAATACTTTTTTATGACAGCACGCGTGGTAGATCTGTCGCACAAAACACCTACCATTTTAAATGTTCATTCATTTTTTAAATAAATTATTTCTTGCGCGCGGGTTTATATATTTTATAGAAAAAAATCAAGTCAAGCTAATGTTTCACCTAATTTCAACCTTAAACTTACACATTAATTGACAGTTGGGACCTCTATGTGGGAGCACCCGGCACCCCAAAACCAGAGTTAGTCCTTGGTCTCTCCTAAAACTTAACTTCATGAATAGTCGTTATTCGGAACTCCTCGTTTTAGGTTTTTCCAATATTTGAGCACGCGCGGTGGATACAAACAACCATCTGGCGCGAATATTTAAACCAAAAGTACCGGTAGATCTAACAACTTCGCTGTATGTTTTCGCTGAAAAAAAGTCATAATGCCAACAAAAAGATGCAGCTGGGGAACATGTAACAGTGACAGCCGTTACTACCACAAGCCACATATGAACAATATAACGTTTTATTCATTTCCAAAGCCAAATGTTGACATGGAAATATGCTTACACTGGATAAGACAATATGAACGTCCTCACTCGACCTTGTCAGCTGAAAAAATCGGGAAACACCACTTTGTTTGCTCAAAGGTTAGTAATAGTTTATAAAAAAATTCAATGCGCAATCTTTTTTCTTTAAATAAAACCCCCCACATTTTTCATATTTTGCTTGTTTGAAAACAATGTGACATGATAAGGCTGTATGTACACTGTACATGTACATGTAAACAGCTTTACCATAAAATAATGTTCAATGTTATGAAACGTACCGAAACATCTACATTTATAATGAAATTAAAACGGAAATATTAAAGATATCGTTTTCAAATTTGTTAACAGGGATACACACTTGCATTTTAAACACAGTTGCCAACCTCAGAATTTTCATTTATGATTATAACGTGACCTGCACAAAATCAAAGGGCGTTGGCTGCTTGGTCCATTTTTATATGCATATCATATATGGATAATGTTTAGATTTGTCATGGTATAAACGCTTGTAGTATAATTATCTGTGCATTATAGGGTTTGTTAGGCTTATAGGAACTTTATACATGTATTAATAATAAGTTGATCTGATGGAGCCACAGATCTAGTGTCGGCATGTCCCTTATCTACGTCTACAGTTTCCCGGAAAAGACCCACAAACAGGAGTGTATCCAATCTAACAAGTGACATTAAGAAAAAACGAGTTGCAAAATCACAATTAATTCAACCAGACCATGTTCCTGAAAATCGACTACCCACAGTGCAAACCAGTGACGCCGACATTGAAGACAACTCTGTTTTAATTGATGCAGATGAAGTTACTAATGTAAGTGATCGAATACACAAATCTGTCAACACAGACCCTGTTAACCCCTTCATGGAAAAAGTCCTTCGTGATGATGATTCTTGTTTCTTTTACACCGGAATTCCAAATTTAAATCTTTTACATTGGTTATTTGAATGGTTATTACCCGCGGCACTAGCAGTCAAACGTTGGGATGGCAAAAGGAGACAAAGGGTGGAAGAACACGGTCAAGGGAAACCATATTTAAGGAAATGATCATTTGCCTTGTAAAAATAAGAACTGGGTTTGATAACCAATATATTTATCTTTCTTGTTTGGTATTTTTGTTGGTCATGTATCAAAGATATTTATTGCCTGGGTGAACTTATTACACCAATGTTTGAAAGACCTATTGATATGGCCTTCAAAAGAAACTGTCAAAGGAAATTTACCATCAAGTTTCAACCAATACCCTAACACAAGGGCAGTAATAGACTGCATAGAGTACTGTATACAGAAACCATTAAGACCAGCAGCTCAAAAGGCAACTTGGTCAAATTATAAGCATTAGAACACTATTAAACAACTTGTTTCAATTTCACCAAATGGTGCTATCAATTTTTTATCAGACACATTTCCTGGTGCAATCAGTGATGTTGCTATTGTAAAGGAATCTGGATTTGTTGATTTAGTTGAAGAAGGTGACGACATAATGGCAGACAGAGGATTCAATATTAGACATTTATTGCTTCCAAAAAAGGTATGCTGAACATTCCCGCGTTTACACATGGCAAAGTTTTGACCCACAAGGCAGTTCGGAGGTCCAGAAAAATAGCAAGCGTGCGCATTCATGTCGAACGAGCAATTAGAAGAATGCAAACATTTAAGATTTTGAGTGGCATAATTCCTTTGAAATTTAGATTTCTTCTACGACAAATAACAACAATTGTTGCTGTTTTGTGCAATTTTCAGCCATGTTTAGCATAACTTGACAATCTTGAATACAAAGTCAAGCTGTGTGCACAGAGCCAAAAGGAACAAGGAAGCATTCATCATATGAACAATCATCAGTCTTCACAAAACTCTGAGATCCTCAGTCAGACATTTGGTCTGACTAACAAGAAAAATCTGTCAGACCTGCTGCACATTTGTCAGACCAAACACAATCAAACACGTTTGGGAATTATTTAAATGTTTTTACTGGTGTACCGGTACATCATTTATTCATATTGCATTTTATTTGCAATTACTTTTACACATTTTAAATCAATATATATATATATACGGTATGTATGCAATATTTACCACTCATATTCAGTCTCTGATTAATCTTCATAACTTGTTATATTTCACACAGTTAAATTCATAAAATGTTTTAATTTAAGTCTAATTAACACATACGTAGATCTATTTCACTTTATACAGTTTATATTTAAAATCCTAGTATTATTTTATATAGAGTCTTGTATATATATTTACATATTTTATACAATGTAATATTTTAATAGTCCAAAAACAAAATATAGTTTCTAGTGGTTAAAAGAAGGAAAGGAAATAAATAAACATTACATAACAAAAGCGAACGTCCAATTAATCTTCACCCAGGGACCTACTTCACCCCACCCACTATTTTAATCACAAAACTACAAATCCAATGCTTTGTGTCAAAAATCTTAATGTTTGTTGATTACCGGTTATGAAACAATTTAAAAGGACTTTATTCATTAAAAAGAAACAACAAAACATTTTTGATGCATTGGAATTTATTTACTTTCACTTTCACCGTGTACTGCCAATACTCTCGCTAACTTTCAAATGTTACCTCAGCCAAAGTTGTTGCATATAATTAGTGTACATGGATGATTTCGAATAATACTTTGATTAGTGAACAGTAGCTAATAGATGTAATCTTTTTAACAAATGAAGATGAACTTTTGACGCGATTGACGTACGCAATTTGTCATGTTACACAACTTCATATTAATTCTCATAATTAATATAATGTTCATATCGCAAAAGTAATAATTATATTGCCTTCTTTTAATTTGTAGTAATTAATTTATTAAATCCGTGGGAGTCAAAAACATGCACATCACAAAACGCATACCTAACGGGATAGTGTAACAAATCGCTTGCCTCTTTAGTGAGGGCGTGATAAACTTTCTATCGACGACGCTCATAAGCATATTGGAAAATTTACGCGTTCTCATTGGCTGACTGAAACTGACTCCTCCTGCGTCTATAATATATGGATAACTGATACACTGGTGCAGAATGGGAGTGTATTAATTGCCGAGTAGGCGTTCTTTGTCCTTGATAAACATGCGTACACAAACGGAAATGGTTGCATCCTAGAATCTAACACTTAATCTTATGGCGTCCTTACTATATTGACACGAGGTCATCAGTGTTTTTAAATTGCAATCAAAATACGCATCGTGTAATTCCGTTGAATTTAAAAATAGATGTTATAATGATAATGTACTGTTTAAATTTCGAATTTGATAGAACATATTTTAGTCGGACATTTTGGGTCGACGAACTTGAAATTTCTTTCGGACCTTGACAAATTAATCGGTCAGGTCCGTAGGTCCGACGGAGTTTCGTGAAAACTGCATACATGTGTTAGTTGTTGAATTTATTACATCAATTCACATAGTAAACAATCAATCTACAAAGTTTCAGTTGAAAAGTATATTTCAATAAAGTAATTGTGAAATATAGTTAATATTGAAGACATCATGCTAGTTTGAACATTCGTATTAAGTCTCAATGTATTAATACAAAAGGTGTTAACAGCTCCAAAACGTCTGCCTTTTTCAAAGGCAATGGACAAGTTTTACATTGCACAGTGCATATATCTTATAATTAATGCATGAAATTATTGCCATGTACTGTATACATCAACATAAAAAATGGATATATAAAACGGCAAACAATAAAATGAGTCATAATTTGTCTGTTTGTACCCCCGCACGCGCTCCAATATTGGAAAAACCCATAGCGCGTGAGTTCCGAATGAAATCTATTCTAATAACGTTGCCTTTATTCATTTAGTAAGACCCGACCAGTTCATGACTTTACATGCAGGTGCACTAGTTAAAGCATGTTTCGGTTCACCTCACCCAACTATCAACAATGAATACATGTGTGCCGATACCTAAACTAAATTGGTAAATATTAAAGGGGCGTATCGACAGTGGATCGAACATTGACAATAAAGTACATTTACAGAGAATACATATTGAAGAATTGTTAATTAAATACGACGAACTCGTTTCTATAAACATTTGACAAATCTATATAACTGTAATATATAAACAGTGGTCAACGACGACACGTTTGCGGGCGCAGGAAAATTAAGAGTAGTTGTAAAATCGAAATGAATGAAATGTACATAAAGTACCGTTACCTGCATGCGCAACATTTAACGCTGTGCAGCGAAAAACGGTTTTCATTGAAGTGCGCGATTTGGTAATCGAGAGTTCGAATATTGCTGGAACCGTGAATAAAAAAGGGCTTTGAATATATTTTCTTATCAATTCCATCAATATATAGTTGCTACTTGAAAAATATATTCGACAAAATGGGAATAGTTCTTGTTTTAATATGCGTCTATATGTATGGGAAATACAGTCAATAACAGTTATATACACAATCGATATACATACTACCGGTACATGTTTAAGAATAAATTGCGGGCTTTTCAATTGTAAAATCTTTCACCTACATTATAATTTCATATGTTGCATATATATGATATGATATGATATGATAAGATATGATATGATATGATAAGATATTATATTATATTATATTATATTATATTATATTATATTATATTATATTATATTATATTATATTATATTATATTATATTATATTATATTATATTATATTATATTATATTATATTATATTATATTATAGGTGGGAAATTGAACTTCATTTAAACAATTGTTTCCTTTTTAGCAAACATGCACTCCAACTTCACATGCTTTTAGTTCCTTTTGTTGCCAACAGTCTCTACGCTGTCAGCGTTGTGATTGTTTCTGCTTTCCAGATCAACAACGACTATTGCTACTAGTTGTCAGTCATGGTTTGTCATAGTTGTTTGTCCTCTGCCGTTTGTTGACAACATTTTGTATTATACTTGTAACAACTTCTCTGAAACCGGTGGAAGTTTCGAAAACTGGGCATGTATGTTCAGTTCTCGCAAAATCCACATTTCATACTGACTGTTGTTGATTTGCGTCAGACGACATATTTTTAGTTTCTTATTAATTGTAATGCCATAAGTAACTTGGTTTAATGAAAGCCAGTAATAAGTCAAATTTTGCATACTAATGGCAAGTTCCAGTCGAATAATTTTGAGTCAGTTATGCCATGAAATTTACTTGTCTGTGCTTGTTCCCCATAACTTCTTGGTACTTAGCAAGATGCCTTTTTGCACATATAAAAAGCGTGTTTCAGTCCAATCATTATTTAATGACATCATACCTCCTTACATAGTGACTTTAACTTCCTGCTTTCTGACCAGACATGTTTAAACTGGCAGTATGCCAAGCCGAAGATTAATTATTTCGTGTGTTTTGTCCATCGTGTGTGCGTGTGGAAATGCGTCTGTTAACACTGGGCGGAATTCTTGTCCCAACAATTATTTAGTGACTTGTGGCCTCCTTATTTAGTGACTTGTGGCCTCCTGGTTTTCCACCAGATGTGTGTTTTGCCTACCTGAGCACAACGTGCTCATGGTGAGCTTTTGTGATCGCCTTTTGTTCGTCGTTCGTCGTCAGTCGTGCCTCGTCAACATTTACCTCGTTAACACTCTAGAGGACACATTTATTGGCCAATCTTCATGAAACTTGGTCAGAACATTTGACCAAATGATATCTCGTGTGAGTTCGAATCTGGGTCATGTGGGGTCAAAAACTAGTTCACTAGGTCAAATTGAATAAAAAGCTTGTTAAAACTCTAGAAGTCACAATTTTTTCCCAATCTTCTTGGAACTTGCGCTGAATATTTGTTCTAATGATATCTCAGCCGAGTTCGAAAATGGTTGCCCACCGTGTAAAAGTATGGCCGCCAGGGTGCGGGGCAGTTTTCCTTTTATGGCTATATTGAAAACTTTATAAAGCTTTTTAACACTCTAGAAGTGACATTTTTTGCCCAATCTTCATGAATATTGGTCAGAGCATTTGTCCCAATGATATCTCAGCGGAGTACGAATCTGGGTCATGTGGAGTCAAAAACTAGGTCACTAAGTCAAATTGAAGAAAAAGCTTTTTAACACACTAGAAGTCACATTTTTTGCCCAATCTTCATGAAACTTGGTCAGAACATTTGTCTTTATTATATTTTAGCTGAGTTCGAATGTGGATCATGTGCGGTGAAAAACTAGGTCACTAGGTCAAATTGAAGAAAAAGCTGGTTAACACTCTAGAAGTCACAGTTTTTTGCCCAATCTTCATCAAACTTGGACAGAACGTTAGTCCCAATTATATCAGCCGAGTTCGAATCTGTGTCATGTGGGGTCAAAAACTAGGTCACTAGGTCAAATTGAAGAAAAAGCTTTTTAACACTCTCGCAGTGACATTTTTTGCCCAATCTTCATGAAACTTGGTCAGAACATTTGTCCCAATGATATCTCGGCCGAGTTCGAATCTTGGTCATGTGGGGTCCAAAACTAGGTCAGTAGGTCAAATTGAAAAAAACGCTTGATAACACTCTAGAAGTCACATTGTTTGCCCAATTGTCATGAAACTTAGTTAGAACATTTGTCCCAATTATATCTCAGCGGAGTTCGAATCTGTGTCATGTGGGGTCAAACACACGGTCACTAGGTTAAATTTAAGAAAAAGCTTGTTAACACTCTAGAAGTCACATTTTTTGCCCAATCTTCATGAAACTTGGTCAGAACATTTGCCTTAATGATATCTCGGAAGAGATTTAATCTGGATCAGGTGGTGTGAAAAACTAGGTCACTAGGTCAAATTAAAGAAAAAGCTTGTTAACACTCTAGAAGTCACATTTTTTGCCCAATCGTCATGAAACTTGGTCAGAACATTTGTTCCAGTGATGTCTCCGCCGAGTTCGAATCTGGGTCACGTGGAGTCATAAACTAGGTCACGAGGTCAAATTGAAGATGAAGCTTGTTAACACTCTAGAATTTACATTTTTTTGCCCAATCTTCATGAAACGTGGTCAGAACATTTGTCTTAATGGTATCTCGGCCGAGTTCGAAACGGGTCATGTGGGGTCAAAAATATGTTACTAAGTCAAATTGAAGAAATAGCTTGTTAACACTCTAGAAGTTATATTATTTGCCCAATCGTCATGAAACTTGGTCAGAACATTTGTCCCAATGGTATCTCGGCCGAGTTAGAATCTGGGTCATGTGGGGTCAAAAACTAGGTCAATAGGTCAAATTGAAGAAAAAGCTTCAATTTCAATATGTACTTCCCAAATTTTGAATGTCCGTTGTCACTTAAGTTTTTCAAACCATGATGATTAAGGCCGCATGTCCATCAGTCTGTATCAGTATATCCATATCCGTATAAATATCTAACACATGGAAAATTGTTGGACTAATGAAACTCATGTGAGCGACCCAGGGCCATTTGGCCCTCTTGTTTTTATTGTTTGATTCTTCACACCCTTGTTTTACTTGTTTGCTATCTGATTTGATAAAAAAATGATTATTGTACTTTCCGCGGACAAGTTGACAGAAAAAATGGACTCGTCCGACGATAACATTACCCTTGTCTGAAGAGTCGGGCATAGGATTTCTGCACCCCTGTATTAGTATCTGGTCAACTCAACAGAATACCTTAATTTTATGAAATATTTGCTTTATTAATTTTGCAATATTAGCTTACATTTAGCAAAATAATTGATATATTATTTTTTAATTTAACAGTGAATGTCAAGGACAGAGCTTGCAGTATAGATCAAAACTCAAGGGACCTTACAGCTCAGAGGATTTGTGTAGTATTGCTACATGTATTACACGTTTGTGCTGCTGCAATATCATACCACATTAAGAGACTGTCTGATATATTGTACAAAGTCTCCTGGCGTGAACTCTCATCAGGTGTTTAAAGTCTCAAGACATGGTACGGTAAGTACGGTATAATGTATTGCAACAAACACTTATAAATCTATCACAAAGTGCTCAAGTATGAGCTTTCGTGATTAGCTGTTGTCCGTCATCAACATTTTACCTACAATCTTCTCTGATTAACAGGTTTGGTTTATTGCCAATAGGGTCTTGGTTAAGTATTAACCGGGCTGGCAGTGAATACTTGTCAATGGTGGTCATTTAAATTTTGCTCACTCTGATTATGAATATTATATTTTATCAATCACTTTTCAAGATGCAGAAATGATACTACATATTGTAAAATAATGACTTTCCTATTATTTTAGCAATTTTATTGTTATATCACTACAACGCAATGAAAACACTGAGCAACTTACTTTGCCTGTGATCAGTCTTAATGATTAACCAGTGGACCATGGACCATGTCCATCAAATTTTTACCTGGTCCAGCAAAACTTATACATTAACTAGACTGACGGTCCATCAATTTAAGTTCCTTATGTCATTAAGTGTATCATAGTTAAAAAGAAAAACAAATCTTTAGGGAACTTTAGGGGCATACAATGTAGTAAGCGCAGCTTCCGTCTGTCTGTCCGTCCGTCCGTCAAGCTTTTGTGCGGAGCATAACTCCATTCGTATTTAAGGGATTCAAATAACATTTTATATAATGATAGAGGACAATGAGAGGAAGTGCTGAGCATAAAGACCATAACCCTTTCTTTAATATTTACAGAGTTATTGCCCTTTGTTTCATTTTCTAGTGTGGAGCACATCTCTATTAGTATTGAAGGGATTCAAATAAAACTGCATCTAATTATAGAGGGCAATGAGACGAAGTGCAGAGCACAAGGACCACAACTCATTCTCACAAATATTTACAGAGTCATTGCCCTTTGTTTTATTTCCTTATGTGAAACATTACTTTTCTTGTTCAGAGTATAACTTCATTAGTATTGAAGGGATTCAAATGAAACTTCATAGAATCATAGAGGACAATAAGACGAAGTGCAGAGTACAAGGACTATAACTCTTCAATAGTTATGGAGTTATTACCCTTTATTTAATTTTCTTGTGCGGAAACTTAATATATTGATAGAGGACAATAAGAGGAAGTGCAGAGTGCAAGGACCACAACTCTTTCTCCAGTATTGTTGGAGGTATTGCCCTTTGTTTTATTTTCTTGTGCCAAGCATTAATTACCACTAGTATTGAAGGAATTCAAATGAAACTTCATAGAATGGTAGTGAACAATGAGAGGAACTGCAGAGTACAAGGACCATAAACTTTTCTTCAATATTACGGAGCTATTGCCCTTTGTTTAATTTTCTTGTGCATAGCATAACTTCTTTAGTATTGAAGGGATTCAGATGAACCTTCATGTAATGATAGAGGACTATGAGAGGAAGTGCAAAGTAAAAGGACCATAACTCTTTCTTCAATATTTATGGTGTTAATACCCTTTGTTTATTTTTTTGCAGAGCATAACTCCATTAGTATTGAAGGGATTTTAAATGAAACCACATATATTGATAGAGGACGTTGAGAGGAAGAGCAGAGTACAATTACCATAACTCATTCTTCAATATTTACAGAGTTATTTCCCTTTGTTTTGTTTAATGCAGATAATTACTACCTTAGTATTGAAGGAATTAAAAATAACACATAATTATACAGGATGTTGAGAGGAATTGCAGAGTACAAGGACCATAACTCTTCCTGTAGGAAGCGTCATTTTTGCCAACATGTAACTGACATTGTGTTGCCCTTCTCTGAAAAGCATAGCTTCGGGAGCATACGTGACATCTTGCGACAAGTCTTGTTCACCTATTTACAGTCTTAAAGCCATGATTGTTTTTTTTTTATTTCTATAACAGATTGAATACAAAAGAGTGAAACAAAATCTACAAACTATGGTCCACTTCATTGTATCCTGGTCCAGTCTTTATAGCTGGCTTAGTGAACCGAGTCGGTCCGACAGTCCACTTATTTCAAATTTTTTCATGAAGACTGTGTGAAGACTCTGCCTAAAAAGCAGTAAGTGTTTAAATATCACCTACATGCCTTAATTTCAAAGCAATGACCCATATCAAACAAGGGGCTATAAAATAACTCCATTACGATTGATGAGGTCTCGATTCCAAAACATGAGATTGACAAGCGACTGGAAGGGGTAGTTCCATCCACAGCCATCTTGTAAGTGCAGTATTAATGACAATAAATACACACATGTACCAAGAAAATATGTGTGTGTGCCTGTGTCCAGTCAAGGTTAAATTTTTCAGTTAGCTAGTTTCTCAGGAATGGCTTGAGGGATTCATTCAAACTGAAAGCACTTATTCCCTGTATTAAAATGAACTCTAGTTTGAAATTTGGCAACATTGTGGAGGCCCACATCTTACACTTAGAAATGTTACATTCAAGTGATTGGGGTGGCAGTGTCAACTATTGATTTCCACTCTTTAACTCGAGAATGAATCTTCAAACCTAGATACCCTACAGTAATATTTTACTTGGGAATTCGTTTGGGGTGGGGTAGGTTTTGTCAAGGTCAAGGTCACTGTTACTAAAAATATAAAAAAAAAGTTTTAGCTCAATTACTCTAGAACAAATTAAAATATTTATAGTAATGAAATAATAATAACTTAATTTATTATATAGATACCGTATAGCGAGACATCACATGAGATTGCATATGGGGTGGGTGGGGTCAAGATCACTGTTTTGAAAATTAGCAAAATGCGTTCCACTCAGTAACTTGAGAACGAAATTATTTTTTTAAATTGCCCCTACTATCAATACAGTTTGTTTTTGAAGACAATGCCAGTAACTCTGACAAGCACACGAAAAGTCGAGTGTGCTGTCCTCCGACAGCTCTTGTTAAAATAATAGGGTACTGGGTGCTTTATCTGAGTATTTGTAATTTTGTTATGCCATTAATGTTAGTTTAATACCAAACTTAATCATAGTGACTATTAAAATACTACAGGTCTCGTGTCATAATTAGCTTGAATTAAATTGAATTCTCATTTTTTTCACTTTAATGCTACCAGTTTAACATTGACCAATCATTACGTATGCAATATGTTTGGCTTTTAATGTGTATTCAGTATATGAATTGAGTTTTGTCACTCATTAAATGTTTAATGAATTGAGTAAATGGTGTTACAGAATTGGGTATTATTTACGCAAATAAGCGCATTATCTGTTACTCTGACGTCCTTATTTAAATGGATTTAATAATCGATCACAATAGGTCATCAACTATGATGGTGCAAGGTACATTTAACAAATTGACAGTTCTGTGCGTTTTTTCAAAGGTATTACATGAATATAAATCCTTCTATTCTGTAAACTTTGTCAACACTAGCTGAAATACTAATTTATCATTATAATCATCACAGGTAATTTCTTGGCAATTTTGTATTGTAAATTATTGCATACACTTGGTGAATATGGTCATGACTCATACTTCTTATATTGTAATATCTCTTTATTTGAATGCAGGAGACTGTTCTACCCAGAGTGTTGATGGCATATGCAGTGTTCAGACATTGCGGATCAAAATTCAAGACCAGCTGTGAAAGTGGATTTCACGAAAACTGCCAATGGAACATTTATTTAATAAGTCGTGTTTGTTAATACATTGTATCTTGGAATGTAGAAAAAAAAACTGATTGTGGCACTACATCATTAGTTTAATTTCTTCCAACAGGACATAAGGTTGTGTATTTGACCTGACCAGCAGAACATTCATTGCAATTTCTTGTAAATACATGTAACATGAACAACATTAAATAATTTTTTGTGCCAACAGCAAAATGCTTGTTATGCTTTTATTAGGAGTCTTTCAGATTTTCAAGGGAGCATGTTGTCGCTGCTTTGTCCATCTGTCAGTAATCACACACTTCTTATCAAGGCTATAACCATGGATGGAGGGATTTTTTAATTACTTGACAACAATGTTTGTCAGAATGATACGGCGTGTTCCTTGCATGAACTGTGTCTGTAGGTCAAACGTTAAGGTCATATTTAGTGCTCCAAGGTCAAAATTTCCACTTTGCTTGTCCAGCATAAACTTGGCCATGTATAGAGGGAATTTAAAATGACTTGGTACAAATGCTTGTCTGAACAAGACAGCAAGTCACCCAAATGCAACAGGTCTGTAGGTCAAGATTATGTTCAGAGGTCAAATGTAGAAATTGACACTTAGCTTGTCCGAGATAATTCTTTGGCTTGGGAAGAGAGATTTTAAAATTATTTGGCACAAATGTTTGCCTCAGTTAGCTGGCGTTTTGCACACATAAACCAGGTCTGTAGATTAAAGGTCAAGGTCACACTTTGACTTAGAGTTCAATGGTCAAAACTGGAACTTCGCTTGAACGGGCTATAACTTGGCCGTGGATGTATGGCTTTTAAAGTTACATGGCACTCTTGGTTGCCATTACCAGCAGAACACATTAGGTTTGGTTTTCTTTAACCGAGAATACAATTGTTGGGATGCT
Source organism: Congeria kusceri (assembly GCA_027627225.1). NCBI lineage: Eukaryota > Metazoa > Mollusca > Bivalvia > Myida > Dreissenidae > Congeria > Congeria kusceri. Next base: position 25,059,548 of record CM051037.1, read on the forward strand.
TGTACCGCCAGTGGAAAATATTGTTTTGTTATTCAGAATATAAATGACAAGACTTTAGTACTGCCAGCGGAACACTTAGTTTGATTTTCTGTTAATCATAATATAAATGTTTGGATGCTTGTACCGCCAGCGAACAATCTTGGGTCAGTTTTCGGTTAAATCTTAATATATGTCAGGATGCTTGTACCGCCAGTGGAACAGTTTTAATTTGTTTTCTGTAATTTAGAATATAAATGTTGGGATGTTTGTACTGCCAGCGGAACACTTTTAGTTTGGTTTCTGTAAATCACTATATAAATGTTTGGATCCTTGTACCACCGGTGGAACGATTTTGATTTGGTTTTCTGTTATCCTGAATGTAAATAACAGAATGTTGTACCGCCAGCGGATCAATTGCTTGGTCTTGTTTTCTGTTATTTAGAATATAAATGTTGGGATGTTTGTACCGCCGGGAGAACACTTTTAGTTTGTTATTTTTTGTTAATCAGAATATAAATGTTGGTGTGCTTGTACCGCCTGCGGAACGAATTCGGTTTGGTTTTCTATAATTCAAAATCAATATTGTTATGTTTGTACGGCCAGCGGAACAATTTGTGTTTTGTTTTCTGCAATTCAGAATATAAATGTTTGGATGGTTGTACCGCCAGCGGAACACTTTTAGTTTGGTTTTCTGTAAAACACAATATAAATGTTTCAATGCTTGTACCACCAGCCGAACAATTTTTTTAGGTTTTCTGTTTTTATGAATATAAATGTCAGAATGTTTGTACCGCCAGCGGAACAATATGTTGGTCATATTTTCAGTAATTTAGAATATAAAAGTTGGGATGTTTGTACCGCCAGCGGTACAAATTTAGTTTTTGTTTTTTGTAAGTTAGAATATAAAGGCTACTTGTACCGCCAGCGGAGCACTTTTAGTTTGTTATTTTTTGTTGCAGTTGCAGTTTTATATGTAATTGCAACTTGTAACTCGTATTCCATTTCATTAAAAAATCGCAAGTGCAACGCGCACCTGTTGGTTGCAAATTTGTATTGAAACTTTGCAACTGCCCGTGAGGAGTTACAAATATGGCCGAACTTTTTGCATACGCCCATATGCAGCGTCGGTATAGGAGGAATGCGAGGGTGTTTCACCCCCGCATTCAATTTGGCAATATCCGAGATATAGATTTTGTATCTCGGTATAGAGTGGACAGAATTACAGCCCAAGAATTGCTTCGAATTGTCGGGCAGGATTTATCCCGCGGTTTGCAGGGTGGTCACCCCATACCTGCCGACACACAGGCAAGTGATATTGTCAAATGTAAAATCAGTAACGAAAAACACAGCTGTACGTTTCTCGATTCATCAACTTCATTGTATAGTAGTAATTAACCTTACCTAGTTTATGGATACTTCCGGTATTTTACATCCAGTCTTAAGTCAACAAAACACAAAAGTTTAACATGTTGATCCTTATCCCTATTCTGAGTGATATCCATGTCGGCGTATGGATTATAACACAAGGAAGTGTTCTTTTTATACTATATTTTAAAAAATTAAAAGCTTTTTCGTAATGAATATACTTTATCTTGTATGAAATAACATCTTTTGTTACATGGCGTAGAATCTGCTATATTCTTTTAATTTCTATATTATTTTTCATTGATTTAATGTATAAGTTACTGGTTATATGGAAATACCTACTGAGTTTGATAATGTTAAATGACAGCTTGTGTTTTGAAATGACATTGTCTAGCTGAAAAAGTTCTTCATTAAAGAGACTCGTTCACAGATGTTTACATTTTTGAAGTATGCGATTAAATGTCTTAACTTGACTGATTTAAGCATGGGAAAATCTTTGTATTTAAGCATCGGAAACTAAAACGCTGAAATATAATAACAATTTTTTTTTTTTTAATGTATATAAAAAAATTGGTTCCATCGGGTGTTCGAACCCGGGACTTCAGGATTAAAAGCCTATTGCTGTAACCACTCGGCCATTGCGACTTCTATATTTCACCAGGCATTAATTATTTTACATAAGTGTTAAAAAAAACAGATACATTCAAAATTATTCCATCGTTAAGCGTTACAAACGCTATATAATTTTATCAATTTAATATGGTGATTACTCATAAACAAAACAGTTTTTAGCATATTTTTCTTGGTCCGTAGTTTTACTTTGCTCCCTTGTGTACACTTGTATACACTGTTATTGTAGTTTTTGAATCAGCGACAAAAAGTAGAAAAAATGTCGACTCATCAATCTGTGAATAGGCCCTTTAAAAATATGGAATTCAGGTTGTTTTTTATTATTATTGTTACCGTAATTGTTCTCCATTCTTTTAATTTAAGCTTCTGCTCAGTTTGAGGTACTTAGCTAAGGGAGCCTTCTACAGTGAAATAGCAGACACTCATGGAACCAGCAGGAGTTCAGTGTGCCGAATAGTGGGAATATTTGTAAACAGTGTCAATTACAACATTGACAATATAAGGTGGGATACATTATCATTCTACATGTTGACTTCGTTTCGTAATTAAACAAGTACCGGAAATCATATTTTATTAAATTCTTCAAAAATATATCAACAACAAATCGTAAGAAATTTATTTAACTCTTAATGTACATGAATTAATTGCTGTTTATAATAATTACTATTTATTAACGTTATTATACTACAAAGACAAATATCTGCATGTAGTTGTTCATTTAGTACAAAATTGTTTCAACAGTGTATGGAATGTTAACTTGATCTCACATTATCGCAGGTAAAAGCAAGTAACAAATTAACAATTTATGTTCCATAATGACTGAAAATTGAAAAAAACATTACTTTTTATCATTCTGACTAGTCTTCAATCAAATCAATAATTTGGTAATTTAGATTATTTGCGACATGTACTATTATGGTACACTGAATATTATGATTGTTTTTTTTCTATTGTTAAAGCGTTTACTGCATAATGTGTTTGTGATGTATTTCCTATAATAAATACATTCATCTTAAATATTTGACAATTTTTACAGATTTCCTACGCAGCCACAGAGTGTGGTCAATGTAAAACGACTGTTTTACAGGAAGAGTATGTTCCGAACATTATTGGTGCGATTGACAGCACACTGGTACCAATTTTGGCGCCATCTGACCATGAGGAGGCCTTTGTGTGCCGCAAAGGCTACCACGCATTAAACTGTCAGGCAGTTTCATCACCAGACTTGAAGTAAGTTTTTATTATACCCCCACAAACAAAGTTTGTGCGTGGAGAGTTGATAGAAGTGAGCTTGTCGGTATGTCGGCCTGTTGGTTTTCATGGTTTCCTGATGTTAACGCAAGAAAGGCTTGACATATTCAATTAATTTTTGGTACACATGTGTAACAACATAGAATACAGGTCAGGTTCGACTTTGGTTAAAAAAATCACTACATTTTGATATATTTATGAACCTATTTGACTTCAATGCCCTAAAAACATAGTTTCCGGACAATAACTAAAGAATGGCTTGACATAATCAAATAATTCTTTGTACACGTGTAGCATCATAAAATACAGATTAAGATCTACTTTGGTTACGTATTGCTTGAGGGATTTCATTCAAACTTAAAACATTTATTCCCCACATTAACAATTACTCATAGGCCAATTTTGATAAATCTAGTTTGAAATTTGTCAAAATTATTGGCTTTTGTACAATTTTAAAATTTACATATAATCTATATGGACAGTTTTAAGTTTATCGGTAAGCTGGTTTCTCAGTAATGGCTGGAGGGATTTCATTCAAACTTAGAAAACTTATTTCCTATATTAAAATGGCATCATAGGCCAATTTTGAACTCTAGTTTGAAATTTGTCAAAATTATGGGCCGAATTCACCTGTCATATTGTTTGATTGCATTTTCTTGTTTTTAATTTAATAGGTTCATGGATGTTGTTGCTCGTTGGCCAGGGTCTACTCATGATGCGGCAATAGTTGAGAATTGTCGACTAAAGGTCAATAAGGTTGTAGTTAGGAATTTAAACATGTTAACAGATAAGTTTAAATGTATGGTTAATTGACAGTTAAAATACATTTTTTTTTAGAAAACAACACTTAGGCCTTAATTTCATAGCACACATTTTAGAGGGGTGGACTTGCTCATTATGTTAATAGCCCAAATATGCCTTTATGTTCTTCCAACTTATAGTCATTTAAATTCTTTGGATCCTAATGTGTTTTAGGACTACCTTGAAAACCATGAAGGACTTATCCTCCTTGGAGATAGTGGGTATGCTCTAAAGAGGTACCTCTTGACACCAATATCAAACCCACAAAACGAGCGGGAGCAACTGTACAACGGACGTCATAGACAAGGGCGCTTATGCGTTGAGAGAGCATTTGGTCTACTCAAATCCAGATTCAGGTAATGCATATCATTTTCATAATCATAATCATTTTCAAAAATTGGTACAAAACTTCCTTACATACATGACTTTATTGGTCTCATTATAAAGGACTTACTTATCTTAATAATGTGTGAGATGAACTTTAAATTTTTATTCAAAATGCTATGGATTTTTTAAGGAAAGCATTTTATGAATAATAATGCCCCATCAAAAATGGCGGGATATATTGGTATGCTAATGACGTTCAGTCTGTCTGTCGTTAAACAAATTTTTCGCTCTCTATCCAAGTTCAATACACTAAATCTGGTTATATTTAGAATGCATTTAACCAGCATAAAATAAACAGATCCTAAATAAATGTGCGGATAAAATGCTATATAATTCCAAAATAAACTCATTGAATAATCCAAATTAAAAATTATTCACTATAAGTTTACGTTTTAAATTATAACTCCTATCAAAACTTATTACATCGGTGATAACTGATGCATGGACGAAAACGCCATCCGCACAGAGGGTTGCTTTACATAAACTTTGCTAAAGTTTTATCCTGACCAAAGAAACCAATATTTTGAGACATCTAGTTTTTTGGTTACATAAGTTACAACAAAATACTCACGATTCCATTATAGCATTCATTTTCAAATCTTTGGTTTCCTGCGTCACTGTGCTCGAGAATTTCCCATTTATAATGGAGTTGTATTCGACATAACCATCAACCAAAACCTCCACCTCGGACTTCGACCAGTTTGCCGCTCGGGCAGCCATGTTTGTTTATAGGTCGTCTGACAGTCGCGCGCGTAAATTACGTCACGGAATACGGAATAAGTGGTGTTTAACCTATTGACATTTGCGACCCCATTGTTGAAACGCCTTTGTCTACGGGTTGCAAATCGATGAGAAAAACTTGCAACTTGCATTTGCAATTGCAACTGCGCTGCAACCATTGATGAAACGGCTCCCAGAACATTTATGTTAGGTAGCACTAACAAAGATAAACAAAATCTTAACAGACTGTGTCTCGAAGTTAAGAGATACATTTTCACTTGTAGCAAAGATAAAATAATACCAAATTACATTGGTCTTGTAAATAGTTTAACCTTAGCCTACACCATATACAAGTCACTTACACATTCAGAAAAAGAAACAAATTACTGGTCGCTGATAAGAGCAATATGCGAACCAAATACCGCTGTGCAGTAAGAACATAATATTAAAGGAAAACAATTCTATATAAGTACCGGGTATTCAAGAATAGGAACAAGTGATATTTCCTCTCTGTTTTTTGGTAAACTTTTGCAGCAAGTGTATCCTATGCTTTTTCAGACTTATGTTGTCTATGTATCTTTTCCATGCAAAAATGTAACCTACTTACTACGGATAAACCTGCACGGTAAAATATAAAAATATTGCCCTTTTCGTATGCATTATCATATTACTTTTATTTGTTTAACTATTCAATACAATACATTTAAAAATTTCAAACATACAATGCCATTATTTGCATGTATTGTATGTTTGTATGACTGTATGTTTATTTGTAAATGCATATTTATGACGGAAATAAAGAAAGGTTACAAAAATATCACAATACAGAAATAAATCAGTACATATATTTATTGTATACGCCTTAGCATTGCTCATTGCTATAACATTAAAAGTGCTGAAGAATATCACTTTTGTAGACATGGTCCGTTTAAACACTATTTGTAACTTTCACATTTTACACAAGTGTAATCAAGTTTCATTTAGTTTTCATTTAGTTTTCAGATACATCAAGCAATGAAACCAACACCATATGTAAGTACATTGTATGAATATTCCGCATTCTTCGCTTGCAATCAGAGTGTCCGACAGGGAGATAACCTCTCCCCTCTTTTGTTTTCCTTTTACCTCAATGACCTTTTAGAATACCTACAAAACAGCCACAACCAAGCAATTCAAATTCAGTATCAAGATGGTGAAACACTACGCCTACTTGCCCTAATTGCCCTACTTTTTGAAGACGACACAATTTTACTAGCCGATTCTCCACAAAACTTCCAAAATTGTCTAAATTATTTCAATACATATTGTAAACAATGGAAATTAACAGTAAACATAGAGACAACTAAGATAATAGTATTCGGCACCAATAAAAGGTCTTGGCGAAAATATTCATGTAAGCTCGACGGCAAAGAATTAGAAATACTAGAGTGCTATAAATATCTTGGTACATATTTTAGCCACAATGGAAGCTTCTTAAAATTGAGAACCCACATTGAAGAACAAGCTAACAAAGCATTGCATCTACTTTATAAACGCATTAATAACCTCGATCTTCCTTTAGACTTGCAACTATCCCTATTTGACAGTACAATCTTACCAATTCTAACCTATTCCTCCGAAGTAATTGGCTTCGAAAACACAAACATTCTAGAGCAAGTACACATCTCCTTTTTAAAGAAAATAAAACATGCACGGAAATCAACACCCAACTCATTTCCTTACGCTGAGCTAGGCAGATATCCCATACAAATATTAATTAAAACTAACATGATCAAATACTGGTCTAAAATTGTCAGTGGCGACCATTCAAAATATACATACATTCTATACCAATATATGTTGAATAGCCCACACTCTTTCAAATGGTTAGACTACAATAAATACTGGTTAACTAACCAGAAACATCAAACACGACATAATAATGTATTTTTTTCTTCCCAACATGTCATTTATCAAACGAAAATATTTGCATAACTTCATGTTATGAATCTTACATTCAATGTTTTACTGTAGCATTTTTGCAAACATTATAAACATAACTTGAACACAAAGACATTGCTTGGCGATTTATAATAGTCAGAATGAGGCGTTAAAGTATATATTGCCTCGTAAAAATAGATTTTAAATACATATCGCTATTGTTTAGTAGTGTTAGTTTTGTCTCTCAATTATGCCGTTTGGAATTTCATCTGTTCTCAGATGTGCAGCTGATGAATTGAGGTCCATTGTAAAACGTACGTCACTAATTAAAACATAAAACAAAACAAAGTCACTTACAGAAGCTTGATACCGTCTGTTAATTAAATATATCAGGTCTGTCAAAACAACTTTCAATTGCACATACACAAATCTGTCTAACAAGAAACCTGATAAACCAAATTCTTTGTTTGATTCTTATATTGGTCTTTCTTGTGGCTACAAACATTTTAATGATATTATATCAATACATTTTTTCATAACCAGTGACACATACTCCGAATATACCTATATAGTGAAAACTGATGGTTATCTGTTTTATTACCGGACATTCTCTGTGGAAGACAAAGCTATGGCGTTGAACAAAACTCAGTTTAAACCTTAAAAAAAGATGAATGTAAAGACAGTGTAAAATGCTTTTAAATTTAATAGCAAACGTGTTGTGGGATAATGTTTAGGAATAATAATAATAAATACTTAAAGGAAACTACCCACATTATATTTTTAATAATTCCTTTTTTCCCTTTTTTCAATTAATAAAGCATCTGGAGTAGCAAGCCCTTATATTCTGTAAAAAAATGTGGAGAAAAAACATGTAGGGCTATCAGGAATCTAACCCAAGACCGACTGTATGAGAGTCTGAAGCGCTAACCGCTAGGCATTTTTAAGAGTAATTTTCAGATATGACTAGTGTTGCCGGCCGCTGCCGGATAATATAGATACATATTAAAAAGGCTTGCATAACGCTTTGTATTGATGTTTGACTTTTACCAAAATATAAAGAAAAATGAGTTTAGTTTTCAAACAGATTGTGGATATAAACTGTGATCATCACAAATTCACGCTATGGCGGGAGCGCGAAAAGAGCGAAAATTAGACCTCAACGCGATTCCACAATACTCGATATAAGGCAAACACACGGTAATTTAGAACGAATGTAAGCCCGATACCACGATATTGAAACGGCCGTTGTGTGAATAAGAGATATGATGCAATTGCGACCATTTGATATTGAAAATACTAACAGTGATGCATTTTGGTGATGCGTTAAGTAGAAATATCCTACCAGAATCATACTCTGAAAAGTTCGTAGACGCTGACACGCACGTACAGACGGTATATTAGTCGGTGACTCATACAAAAATTCCTTGCGAAACGCTTAAAGGAACTATGTCATCGAAAAGGGCCTCAAGGGGGAAATTTCTTTACAAATTCTAAAATTCAGATATTAATACTGACATACAATAATGGTTAAAACATATATAATGAAAAAGGAGTGCACGCATTATGAGATAAAAATCAATTTATAATATGGTTCTTGTTTGTTTGGCCCTTTTCATGTTTACATTTTGACGTCATAATTTTGAGTATTTTATATAACCATAGTTTACACTCTACTTCTTACCAAGCATGATATCGCAGTTGGTTACAGCGCTGTCTACTGTCATCTTTGTATTACTCCTAAGTCGGGAGTTCGATCCCTACTTCGGGTTTTAATTTTCCAGACATTTTTTGCCTATTTGTTTTTATCATATATCTCACTGTGTAATATACTATGTTTTATTTATTTCATGCACATGTCTTTATAAAGCGCATTTATATCATATAATATCACTTATAGTGAAATAGCAATCCAATTTTTCGACGACATAGGCCCTTTAATGATGAAACCCTACAGGCCGTAAAACAAGTCATTTAAAAGGATTGACCCGAAGAGCGAAAACAGTGCCCGATTAAAGTTATGCATTCTAAAATCACCGTCACGGTGACGAGTTATCTTTCGAAAACGGTATTATCTTCAAAAGTCGTAAAGTAGTGTTTCCACAAGTGCTTCACTAGGATATGAATCAGACTGTTCACATAGGCCATTTAGGCAGCGAGTAAATTGGTACGCCGCGCTCATAATGTGACCAGGATGGTTCAAGAGATAACAGAATGTGTACGTGCATGTCCGCTTTGGGAGAAGATAAGTACCGACCGTAAAATGCGAAAAAATGCATGAGATTCCTAAACGCCCATAGCAGAATGTGTCATCTGAAGTTTTTACATTCGACGCAAATGAGTAAATGGTACTTGTTAATGCAAATAGCCGTCGTTTTGAGATCGATTCGCTTGCTTACACTTCAGGCCTCATTGTCATTGAAAAGCTAAAGTTAAAATTGAAACAATGATGATGATTATGACTATTTTGATGGTGATGGTGGCTATACTACTACTACTACTACTGCTACTACTACTACTACTACTACTACTACTACTACTACTACTACTACTACTACTAATAATAATAATAATAATAATAATTATTATTATTATTATTATTATTATAAGTATTAAAATAAAATCATCACCATCATCATCATTATCGTCATCATGATAATAATAATAATAATAATAATAATAATAATAATAATAATAATCATCATCATCAGCGTGTTTCAGAGTTAATATAAGAAATACGTGTTTCTAGTAGTGACTATGCCTATTATTCTACTGCTTAGTAGCAGCCAAACAATGGCCATTTTCTTCGTTATTTTATTACCAACCTCACTTTCTTCAACATTGGCAATGTTTTGAGGCAAAGAACTAATACTGAATACGAGCTTTTAAAAGGAACATGAATACAGGAATACGTAAAAGTGTGCTAGTCAATGTATATCTATATACCTCTATATTTAGCCACACACATACCAGACATTTTACACACATACCAGATAAAAATGTCCTTTTATCATACACCGTCATGAATGTTTGTATCGAAAAGTATCCATGTGTATAACTTGTGAAACAGATAAAGGCGCATCATAAGTCGAATTTCATTTGATCACAAACCGTCGTAGGCATTTGTAAAGGTAAATAAAAAATCCAGTTTTCCAACGCAACAAATATTTTCCAAGTAACCTGAAATAATAGAACATACGTATTTTTAATAATAGGCGCACCCATGGATGTGCCTACATGACTGCGTATAGGCTGCGAACGATGACATTTGGACTGACATTTGGACCGGTTTTCGCGTCCAATAAATACTGTTGTCTGCTTTAGTTTTAAAATGAGAAACCGATAAGCGCTATACTTAATATATAGATTTTTCACTACTAGTTCGATTTTTGTTAACCTCGCTAAATCGACTTGTCCCTATCCAGCACTAACCTTTAGTCAATTTAAATTATGTTGATAATAAGGGATAATGCATTTTACTGAAAATAGGGAAAATAGTGATTTTTTGTTAATTAACAAGCTGTAATCGTCTTAATTAAATTGTCCTTGATTTATCTACATCAATATTTAAAATATTCTCAATTACTTTCTTACAGACTTTTGTATTCGCTAAGTATTCAAATTTATCTTATATACATCATTTATTATCTAAAAGTTTTAGTTTCAATTCTTTTCTAAAAGTTTTAGTTTCAATTATTTTCTAAAAGTTTTAGTTGCATAATATGCAAAACATAGTCGACTGAGTGTATAGTACCAATTATCTAAAATTCAATCACAAATTGAAACGTCCTGTTTCGAAGCTTTTATTGATGGATGGTTCAACGAGTGTATAACGGATTAGATTGAGAGTCGATTCTCATCTTTGTCATTAGCAATAGTTGTTCAAAACAGAAGAAAATATAAACAATGGTGGTTTAATGTCAGGAAATCGATGCATCGATGCTTTGCTTTATACGTCGTGCAGATGATGCAAAACACACAAGTATTTCAGTATAATCCTCGATCAGCAATACTGTATGCATTGAACCTAAATTCACAATCGGTACACACATACTTGAACAACTTGTAAATCGAAAAGATAAATTTCTTGATATGTTCAGGATGAAGGAAACAAATATTTCTAAGTTCTGCCGTAAACAATTTGACTAAATTGTTGTTCCTGCTTTAACAACAAATAGATCTCGTGAAACACGTCAGGCAAACATAAAAAAAAAATTAATCAATTATTTCTGAATTTGTAATTTTTGAACATAATTAATACACACAAAACTATAAAATATATATTAATTTTATTCAAATGTATAAGCGTATTCTTTAACATAACTTAAGTGTCCACATTACTCAAATAAAGGTATCCTCTTTAATATAACTTAAGTGTCCACATCACTCAAATAAAGGTATACACTTGCAGATATGGTTTGGTGGGTCCACCGAAAATAGCAAATTTATCAAACGTGTTATTGAAACATATACCAAGTGGGTTTATTGTTTCTTTCACTAACGACAGCGATCTTATGTGCTGACCGTTAGCACTGATCTGATGTATATTCTTGTGGAACGATGTCACATAGATATTGCCACTAGGATCTACAGCGCATTGGCTTGGGGCAACTAGTTCTGTGTTTTCATAATCAAATACTTTTTCACCATTTAACTTTATACTTATTATTTTATTGGACTCAAATTGTGATATATATAATATACTATTTGTTCCATTAAAGACAAGTTTATTGCATACAGATGATAAAACACATTTTACCACTTCTGAGCTTAAATTTATTTCACGTAGCAAAGTTCCATCGTTATTAAGAATATCAATATGCCCGTCGATATTTGACAAACATATATACTGTGTTGAAGAGGTATCTCGACTAATATCGTGGTATTGGATTCTCGTTCTCACTTCTGTTACAACGTGCACGTTTCCATGGCGTAGCTGGGCAAATGCAATCTTGCAAACTTGCGGAAAACATATCACCATGTCAGTTGCACCTGTTTTAAAAACTGACCATGGTATAGACTGGCACTTGAATATTGATAATACTGAATTGTTGTCTGCATCTAATACTACTAGTGCGTATAAAGCTCGTAGAGATAAGATAATTTTATTGTCTATCCATATACAAGACCAAGGGCAACAACTACCTTCCTCCATCAGTTGAAATTTGCTGAGATCAATGACAGCATGAAGCTGTGAAATTCGTTCTGTATATGGTCGTGAATTGTTGATATCTGTGTCTGAACCAGTCACTATTCCAAAACAGATAACATCTTCAATTTGCAACACATTCTTTATTTCAATCAGCAAACTATCAAATCGCGCATTTAGAGTACATTTAAAGCTTGATTTGCTTCGACTGTTTTCTAATTCAGCTACAGATGATTTCAGACGACATACTGACTCTTTTTCAATATTGCGTTGCACAAGAACAACGTGTTCGTGTTTTCCAAATTTCTCAACATGTTCAATATAAGATGACTGCTGTTTAATGTCATTCATGTACTTGTGTAAGCTTTCTTTTTGTGTTGAAATATTTCCAGATATTATTTTCGTCTTATCAGCAATTGACGCCAGTACTTCTTTCTCGAACTGTTCAAACATGTCCAAGAGTTTCTGTTCGATGCCTTGAAGCAATGACAGTGTCTTAGTTTCCGTTTCAGTTAAAACTTCTTCGTGTTTGTTTTCGTGTTCTAAGAGCCGCTCTACGCTCATTTGCAAGTCATGCAATGCAGCCTTTAACCCGGTACAATCCTCTTTTATCTCATGCAGAATATCATGAAGTACCGTTACCTCCTCACACTTTCTGTGCTCAGCCACTGCACACTTACTACAGCATGTCACATCGTGGCCTTTGCACAGGTAAACGACTTGTTCCTTTTCGTGATTCGGACATGCAATTAAGCTCTTCAAGAGATCCTGTATCTCCTGGGGAGGTACATCAGCAAAGTCACACAATGTGTGGTGCCTTGAAACCTTTATTCTTGCATGATCCTGTTTACACTTGTCACAAAGTGGTTCTTCACAATCCTTGCAAAACACTACTCCCTCTGATTCTTCGTTGTCCTCATAACAACGTCCGCATAGGTGTTTGCGGTCAGCCATTTTTAAGAATAATCTAATAACATAGTATCCGCTGTTTAAAGCGAAATAGGGCGTATCGTACCGGAAGTATAATATAAATGCTATCACCGTTATTATCATTGTCACAGTCACAGTGTACATTATATGCTAGTGATAACCGGTTAAAACGTGTTTACCACGATAGATACAGATACAGTTTGAAATAAAAAAAATTCGGCGTAGCTGTCTCAGATCACTTTTGACCTAGATTTCTTGCGATAATTATGCAGCGGGAAAATTGAATGCCAATATAATTTGGCAAATTTTCTATTTTTAGGGAATGCAAACTTATAACAATGGTTTAATGTATACCAACAACTGTTGCATACTTTTGGGGATTAAAATGTACAAGATTGTTTACATAAGCGGTTGAAATATAGTTATAATCATTCCTTCGACATACACTCTAGAACTGAGCATAATTATGAACATATTTCCTCATTGTATGTCAAGAACAGAATATTATATTCGTTCTCAGAATTAATCCACTGTTTTGTTTAGCCTAGCGGCACGCTCTATAAATAAAAATTGATTCTAGCGAGTTCAACACACTCACGATCATTCTAAAATTAGCGTGCGTTTAGCTGCCGGTGTATAGCTGTTATAATATACATGCATCAATTACCGTCCAGAGAATCATAAGAGCGAATATTTCAATAAATGGGGAATTTATGTTTATAAACTTACTGCGCATGTTAATTTGAAATTGAATGGCGGTTGCGTTCTATTAAGAATTAAATAGAATTGCACATTCTATCTACTTCGCCAGTAGATGTTAATCAACCTATAAAAAGATATATTTCAATAAATAAAATGCGGTGAAATAAGTAACGGAATACGTCGAAACGTTATTCATGTTACTTTTACTTCATTTTCGTAGCATTAATACATTATTTACAATACCAATATACACAGAAACCCTTGGTACATCATATTCCTACCGAATATAATTTTAAATCGCCATAGTCTAATGAAATTGTATGTTTGTGTTATCAAAAATGGAAGTCATCATTATTTCAAATGCGCTGAATGTTCCCTGAAGATTGCTTTTCATAAGGATACACAGTATAAATGATTAACTGACTTCGAAATGTGTATGTAATATGGATAGATAACTTCCAAGATGAAGGTAGGGTATATTACTTAAGAATAACTATACGCGTCTGATACAGAATATTTTTCATTCATTCCTGCAATTATTTAGTACATTGTTAATTTGTTAAATTTGGCTGACAAATTTATATAATAATGATGTTAACGTACATTATTTAGGTTATTCATGTATCAATGGTGAAAACATGGGGCGGTATGATCGGTTTATTCACGGTACTAATATTAATAATTATTAAATTAATCCCACATTAAATTTGGGATATGAGAAGTTTTCATATGATGCTGAAAATATCTGGGGTCCGAGAAGTCGCTTAATCTAGGTGACGACCGAAAAATCTGGGGTCGGACAACCCACTTAACCGATCATCTTGGCCCTCTTGTATTATGTTTAGGGTAAAATGAAATCTCATTATTCATGTCAACGCCGATTGTCTTTTTTAAAAGACATTTATTGAGGCCATCCTGCTCCATACCTTACAATGATTATTGTTAGTTAACATAATAAATTTATATGTTAGTATATAATAATATGTTTAACATGCCTTTAAACAACTTGACAAATTACTGTGAATGTAGAGGTATATGGAATAAGTACATGATAAACGTAAAAACAAAACAGTGCAAACACACAAAGACGCACGCTTCACACACACACAGACACATACGACAGGAAAAAGAATGTTAAAAAAAATAGAAACACAAGTTTGGACTGTCAACAAATATGTACTTAAAATAATTCATCACCAAATTGCATGACTATGGTATTGGGTAGTTAAAGACAGAACACACATTACAAGTTATGTTTTTGGTTTGCGAAAAGTTCTAGAATTGCCCAGTTCTGCAGTTCCTTTTCTTGACATTTGCCAATGTTTTGAATTTCCCATGCTAAGCGCAGATAATCAAAGGTCCAGATAAGATGCGTATCTGCGTAAAATACGCATGAAAATTTTCTAAATACGAATGAATGTAAAATTCAGTGAGTAAAAATAATCATGGTAAAATCCACTATACGCATCGTGTGCTATTATCAGTCGTACCACCAGTGTCTACTTCGTATTAAATCATTCATTATTTTCATTGTCATACCTAAATCATTCATATTAACAATTTGAACAATCAATAAAATCCGTTAAAAGCACAGTCATTAATAATAACACATGTCACAACTTAGAAGAGTGATAGCGTGACGTCATCAATTAACCTGGCTTCTAAATCTCCAAGCCGTTAGCAACAGCCATAACAACGGTGTCGGTCTTACATCAAAGGGCTTTGATGTGGCTGGGGTCATTGTCAAACGGCTTGTAGTAGTGTGTAACACGCTAAGCACATGGTTGGTGAAAAGGCATTATTTTCTCGCTCACTGCGTTCGTCCGAAAATAAATTATTTCCTTACTTAAAACAAACGAAGCACCTTAACAACCATAAAAGACAAACACATAGTTCTTTAAGAGGCGGTCCGCTTTTCATTTATTTCTCTATAACACCGTTTTACTGTACAAACATATAATACATTAGTATAAAAATAGTGCAACGTGACTCGCCCAGGAAAAACCAGAGATAAAACCCTTTGAACTGCATTTGGGAAGAAACTCTGTAAACCTGTGCCCGTTTGAAAAATGTCACATCGCAGAGTGTCGGGCCTCACCCATACTAACAATAACAATAATTACGGATACATCTTATACATCGACGAAACTAGTTACATTGCAATATAAAAATGTGTATACATTATTACACATAATGAACAAAATGAACGACCTATATTAATATACATACTAACGTTATGAACAACAACAACAACTGAACTGAAAACAGACATACATATATTTGAATATATATTTTATCACCTCGTTCCCTTATGTTTTTAAGTTGCTTTTGCAATTTAAAAATATGTTGAACCACGTGTTAACTCCTGTAAGCGAACCTCGAATGACTCTAACCGCCAAATCGACGAAAAACTCGTGCGAAGGGAAATACCGAGTGCTTACTGAAGAGTGACGAAAATAGCAATTATTTTCTAATAAATAAATAATAAATAAATTATTTCCTTACTTAAAACAAACGAAGCACCTTTACAACCATAAAAGACAAACACATAGTTCTTTAGGAGGCGGTCCGCTTTTCTCGAATAAACAATGAAGACCGTAAAATGTAATAAAGTAATATAAAATAATATCACTAACATTCGTTAACTTCAATTGAGACTAGCTTGCTTTTTCTTTAAATCGCACGTGTGAGGACGCATGCTGTCTGCATCTATCTTTCTTAACTAACAGTATACGTAATATCTTAAATAATGCCTCTGCTATTCGCTGAGGCGGACATAAGGCGAATATAAAAATAGTTTTGGTTTCACATATCTACTGAATTTAACTTCTAAAATAACTCTCTATAATATAAGGAAGAACTCGTGCCACACAAAAACGTATTTCGCGTTACATGTTAAACATTCTTATGTAAAAAACTAATCATTGGAAAAAACACATGTATTCGATATCTACTGCGGCAATATACTACTCTAACCAAGATACCGGACATAGCTTACTTCCTGATTCATCCCAAGATATAAATACCCAATTCAAATAATACACTGATACTTGCTACTGACAAAAATAAACTGAAAACATGTGAAACTTGAAACGAAAAATTATCTTTTAAAAATATACAAAAGCGTTAAATCCAAGAATACACATAAAACATATAAATCTCATTTTGTTGCTTTTTAACTAATACCTACTGTAATCGACAGTCTTTTTTAACATTATTGGATATATTTTTGTTGCATAGATACAGGTTTAACAAAAACTTTTTTGCATCTTGCAAAAATGAAATTCACAGCTTATCGGCATACAGAAATTTAAAAGTAACACATTATATATCCAACGATGTTGAAAAGGCGTAGCGGCATTCATTCACGACCGCAGTCGACACATGTTGTGCATCAGGTCACTGAGGAACACATACACTGGCTTTCTTCTGTCAGGAGAGAATCAAATCTATGTTCATTCCACCATTTTACATTTATTTTCCTCTTTAAAATATTGCGATGTACTTGTGTAATCTTGGATTTGTGTCGCCCTGGCTATGTCCAGTATCTTCTGGACCGCTGTTCCTTACCTAGGATGTTAATAATGTCGTCTCAAACGCAGCTACAGCATTTTTACTGAAACAATATCAACATAATTCATTACATTTGCTATCTATTATTTGTATAAAGTTTAAACTATATATATACATACATATTAGTGTTTAATCTAGAAGGGCAGAGGGGCATGGCGCTTGACTTGGAAAAAGGGCATTTTGTGCGTGGTGACACTGCTAAAAAGGGCACATTAGGTTATAACAGATTTTATTTCCTGAAGTAATATTTCAAACCACTAATACATTTTAAATTACTGACTGATTTATTTTACCTGTTTGATGTTGTTTTTTCAGGTCAAATAATTAACAAATTTTCATTTTCCATTATTATTGCTTCGTATTATTGTCAAGTTATAGTATTGCAAAGATCAGGCAATTAATGTAGTATTC
The DNA here is from genome assembly GCA_027627225.1 of Congeria kusceri. NCBI lineage: Eukaryota > Metazoa > Mollusca > Bivalvia > Myida > Dreissenidae > Congeria > Congeria kusceri. Next base: position 25,077,363 of record CM051037.1, read on the forward strand.
ATAAGAAAATGTGCAAATTAGGCAATCATACATGAAAACTTATTGACAACTGTCAAACTAAAACTATTTATGGTCAAGTCACAATAATGCTTATTAATGGTAAAATACTTATACCCTGTTATTATTTGTCATCTACTTTTATTGTTTGAAATATTGGTATTGTTACTTATGGTTTATATGTTGTTGATGATGACATTGCTGCTAATATTTATATTAATGATGAAAACATTAGAAAACGAACTCTGCAATTCGGATTGAATACAATATCCGAAAATGTTTGTCCGAAATAATAGCTACTTCGGCAATTGGTTTTTTTTTTCAGGGATTTGTGTTTATGATTGGAAAAATATTGTATACACATGTATTTTTTTCATAATTAGTGATTACATACCACATTGAGTCTACATTTATATGCGTTTTGCCCTGTGTTATCACGTTGATCATAAATATTGAGGAAGCAAAAACATGTTAGAAATTGCATATGAAAACGAGGCAGTTAAAAGCAGACGATTTACGCACATTTTTATAACAAAATCAGCATTTTTTATTGTAGGCCTATCTTTACACTAACTGGTTAGCTGACTGCCCCTACTGCTGTTCTTATCAGTTGGTCACTGATTAATATACCATCAAATGCCATCACTAAGTGCCCTCATTAAAGGCAATACAGTCGATAGATAAGAGGGCACGAGGAGGGAATCGCCTTTGAAAAGGGCAGGATGGCGGATCAATAAATAGATAAATATGTGCGCCGCGCAGATTAGATCTAGATAAAACACTACATATACACATACACATATATACACACACATATACACACATACATCCGTATACATATATATAAATACCAACTATATTGATATATGTAACAGCACATCTCTACACAACCGTGTTTCACATAAAATATCATCCCAACACTGATCACCGCGGTTCCTTTATTACATACTAGTACATAACATATCCATACATTGATACACAAAATCTCACATCTCGAGACAACCGTGTATCACATAACTCACATTGACATCTCAACACAGATCCCGTGGATCTTTACTATATATACAACACATCCTGACATTGATACACACAACTCTCACATCTCGAGAAAACCGTGTATCATATCACATAATTCATATTAACATCTAAACACAGATCCCGTGGATCCTTGCTTTATATACAACACATCGAGACATTGATACACAAAAATCTCACACTGAGAGACAACCGTGTATCACATAAATCTAATCAACATCTCAATACAGATCCCGTGGATCTTTACTATATATACAACACATCCAGACATTGATACACAAAAATCTCACATCTCGAGACAACCGTGTATCACACAATTCATATCAACATCTCGACACAGATCCCGCGGATCTTTACTATATATACAACACATCCAGACCTTGATACACAAAAATCTCACATCTCGAGACAACCATGTATCACATAATTCACATCAACATCTCTACACAGATCCCGTGGATCTTTACTTTATATACAACACCTCCATACATTGATACACAAAAATCTCACATCTCGAGACAACCGTGTATGACATAATTCACATCACCATCTTTACACAGATCCCGTGGATCTTTACTATATATACAATACATCCACACATTGACACACAAAAATCTCACATCTCAATACAACCGTGTATCACATAATTCACATCAATATCTCAACACAGATCCCGTGGATCCTTACAATATATACAACACATCCAGACATTGATACACAAAAATCCCACATCACGAGACAACTGTGCATCACATAATTAACATCAACATTTCAACACAGATCCCGCGGACCCTTACTATATAACCAACACATCCAGACATAGTTACACAAAATCTCACATCTCGAGACAACTTTTATCACATAATTCACAACAACATCTCAACACAGATCCCGTGGATCTTTATATACACCACATCTGTACATTGACACACAAAAATCTCACACAGCGAGACAACCGTGTATCAAATAATTCACATCAACATCTCAACACAGATCCCGTGGATCTTTATTATATATATAACACATCCAGACATTGATAAACAAAAGCTCAAATCTCGAGACAACCGTGTATCACATAATTGACATCAATATCTCAACAAAGATCCAACCGTGTGTCACATAACTCACACCATCAGCTCAATGCAGACCACCGCGGCACCTTATTACATACAAAACAAACTACATCATTGACGCACCCAAATATCGAGAATTATTAACGCTTATCTCAATGTCCCTCATTAGGTTGCACTACAGATACTCATATGAAACAGGATATATCAAAATAATAACAGAAACCAGCCTATTGTTCAGCCCACATCAGTTAAAAGCGAAACTTGAGCACCAATTAAGAAAAAACATTGAACGTGATGCCCATTTTACGAATATGTCTACATTAGCGCGATTTTAAATGTTTTTGTGTGTTTGTTGTTGTTGTTGTTTTATTATTATTAAACAATATCAGATGCTTTCCAATGATCACATTAAAACCGTACTATAATCATCCTCAGCATTTAAATTCGTAGGAATCGGAGAAAACGCCAAGAAGAAAAACGAAACATACTTATTGAGAAATGATACGCGCCTACAATTACTACAAATAGCAAACACTTGGTCGACGTCTCCGGCATGCCAGGTGTTTTCTAAATCCAGAGGAACCAATGAATCTAGACGCTGAAATTTAATGTTTGTAATTTGTGTTTTAGCTGGAGACTGATTGATCCACCTTTGCAAAATCGGAAACAAAATCGGAAACAGTTTTCCATTAATATATAGCAGATTTGTACCATTATTGTATCTTTCCACACACTTAACATATCTTACATGAAATCGTCATTCCGATATAGAACGAACTCCAGTTATATAACGAAAGGCCGCAAAACATTTGAGGAAAGAAAAATCCGTTCGAATTGAAAACCGACAGGCAAAACCAAAAACACAAAGTACCTGATATTCTTAGTTATAATCTTTGAAAGCACCAAATAATTGTCAAAAAGTGAGTGTTTAAATGTTAACCTCAGACCCAGAGACACATGAAATGATTTACAAATTGATTAGTATGCCTTAAGTCTGAAAGTAGTCTTTCTTTTCAGAAAGGCTTACTAGAAACCCTCAAAGGCTGACAAATAAAAGGTTTATATTAGGCCACAGCTATACATACATTAAGCAGAATGCAAGGGTCCTAATAAAATGTGTTTTCCAAAAGATTCACTATTGTATTTAGTTCTTTCTTTTTAACCAGACAAACGTAGGATGTAAAAAGATGTATTTTTGTCCATTTTCAAAAATATCATGAATATTTGAAACACCTTTTAAGATATTTAACCCCGAATACGAATATGCGAATTAATTTTCTTAACTGTAAAAGAAATAGCCATAAAACTCAGATATTCATAACATGGCATACATATATATATATATAACAAAACAATATACTCATCTTTACAATGCTGTGCTTTAGCGATGCCGCTAATGGGGGTGTGTAAAGTGCCTCTTAAATAGCTAGCCTTGTCGGAAGTGGAACTGCTGCGGAACGAAGACTCTCTGTGTGTACGAACACGAAGTGTGGAAACTCAGCGCACTCACGAATCCCACGCATGTTTGTTTCAAAAGTTCTCTGTCCTACTGTTATCTACGTATGTAGCTTAAATTTTTGATATTTTTACAACAATAATTAACAAAAACTAGAATTTTTAAATCGAAATATGCTGAGCCACGTGTTAACTCCTGTGTACGCGAACCTCGAATGACTCTAACCGCCAAATCGACGAAAAACTCGTGCGAAGGATATACCGAGTGCTTACTGAAGCGTGACGAAAAGAATAGCAATTAATCTACTGTACCTGAAAAATGCATGTAAGCACTTGCGTTCTTGGGACAATGTCAAAGGCTTAGCGTTCTTGGGACAATGTCAAAGGCTTAGCGTTCTTGGGAAAATGTCAAAGGCTGTCAACAATTAGATTGTGTTTTTTTTGCATTGGATAAATTGGAGATTTGAATGGGAGTGCTGAAATATACATGTATTTGAATTAAAATGGAGTTGTGTAACGGTATAAAAACTTTTAAATATGAAAAAGGATTTTTACATTTAATTTGGACTTATATGTGTTTTGCACAAAAGGTAATTATGTATGTGCATCTGAAATTTACATTGATTATTTTTTTATGAAAGTGAATTTAGTGCAATATTCCAAAACAACAACAACAAAAACACGGACATAATTTGTTAAAATCAACAGGTCAAACTAGAGGCACTCATACGAATTTGCTGCTCTGAAAAACATCAGCTTATGCAGAGAGATATTGGCACTATAATAAAACATTTACTAGATTAGTACTATGAACATTGTCTTACAAAGATTGTAAATAATGAAAGGACCCACAACCTTCCCCTAAAAGCCCAAACAAGCTGAGCACTGAAGCCTGAAGGTACTACTAATGTACAGAAGTCATTGCAACTATTGAGCGTCATTGACAAAAAAATTGTGAATACAAATTTACTACATGTTATATTAAGTATATTAATAAGCAAGTTGTAAGTAAGTGTGAAGATATACTTGATATGCCCTTATTTTATAACCACAATTTTAAAATAGGTTTGATATAAGGACTAACTGACTTCTTTTCTCAAAACTGCGCGTCTATTATCAAGTATATAATAAGAGTTAGACATTTGGTATTAAAAGCTTAATGAGGAGTCATTTGTAAACAGAAAACAAAACCACATTATTGGATGAGTGATAGTTAAAACATTATTATCTATAATTTTGAACTGCATCATTTTATGTAGATTCTCAATTATTTACAAACTTCAACTTTTTGTTTGATGTCATGAAAAATAGCAGTTCAGATATGCATCCAAATATATATATACAAATATGGTTTACATCTAGCAAGTAAGTTTCTTATTTATAATTGGTAAGTATACATGTGATATTTTGGTGTACATACATGCATCATTTCTGTAAGCAGAATATATAGACACACAAATAACAGAAAAAAACATGCATTATTTCACGTGACAGATTATATATACACACACACATTCAGAAAAGAATATATTTATATCACCCTACTTTTTTTTGTTTTTAAATGCAATTTATGCTGCTTCACATATATATTGGCTCTAGGACACACAGACAGAAAAACATTTTACCTGTATACAAACTCAGTGTACTAAAGGTATTTTTTTATCATTCTTAAATAAAAGAGTTATAAATTATTATTTCGTAGAAATAGTAATTGACCAGATGGAATTTATATATCTGGAAGTTATATGGACTAAAATAGCATCACAGTGCATTATTGCGTAATTTGGTCATTGGTGGTAAAAACCTGTTCTATAAATAGCATGTAAACAGTCCAGCAGTTGGAGCAACTGACAGTTTCGTGAATCAATGCACATAAACTCGGCCAAGAAAACCGGTTTCAGTTTGAGGTATTATAGATTAGCATTGTATTAAATTTGATGACATGTAAACGAATTATTGCATTTAGAACAAATATATTCGAGCTACATATGTGATTCGCTTGCACGTTAATTAAAGAGATAATGTTAAACAGTAAATTATAGAAAATGATTGTCGTCAAAGTATATTGTATGGAAAGCATATTAAGCACTGTAATAAAAACAGATAATCGTAATATATACATAAAACTTGATTATAAACAATATTCTTAAAAGTCACAGTAACATACTGACTGATATTTAACTATGCCTAATTACCATAATTTCGTGGGTTGCCATAATTTCGTGTAGAATTTTCGCTCGTGCATCCGAAAAAACTTTGTCAGAATTACTATAACTGTTAATTTAATTGTATATTTTTGCAGTATCTGAAAATGAAATCATATTAAATGTCAACCAGTGAGTGACTTGGTCATTTAAATCACCAATTAATGACATTTAAATACACAAATTATTCACTACCCAACAACTACTTTAGAATTAAATTCATGAAATTTCGTTCTTTAAAAATCGTATATTTAGAACAGTTTTCCAAGGATAATTGCACATGTATGATTATCTCCCTTGTGTTTATTTCTCAATGGTTTGCTATTTTCGGTAAAAAAAATACATAAACAATCCCCCTTCCTTAAATTTGACTGACAGTTTAAAACTTTTAACTTTAAGTTAGTATTCCTACCCATGAATCGCTGCGTGCAATTTTATCATTTATTTAATATTTAAGAACAATAACTAACACAATAGAATATTTATAGATTCATGAAGCCTGAAGTTCAACCTGCACAACCAAAATTGAACAAGTGTATATTTCGTCAGGCCTATATTGTTACCTTTTAAAAAAATATGATAAGGAGTGTGTATTCATAACGATAATTTTTTTAAAAACACTAGTTTTCACCAAGATTTTCGGTTGTTGGTCAGCACAGGGTCCAGCACAAATAAAGTGAAACTAAATTGCTGCTGTAAACACTCTTTCACAACTAAAGTAGGTTGGCCAATCAGAACCCACGAAATTATGAGAAGCTTCCAAACGATACAGATCAGTAGGGTCAGGTACAATAACATAATATATACACGAAATAGCAACAAAAATCAGTCTTTTAATCACTTTGTTTGCAAAGAGGACATTGCAATTTGTTTTTTTTCCAACTCAGTGGTGAGATAACAGAATGTATTAACACGCATGCGTCACAAACGTAAATAAGACCCACGAAATTAGGGTGACACGGCATATTATTGATAAATGTGTATAGCTCACCGGATCAGCAGCAGTAGATTCCTGTGCAGCACAGTTTATCTCACAGTCACAGTGTCACACTTTACTCACTAAAAAAATTGTTTACTTCCGTTTGGCACGGTTTTCCTGGATGACTCTGTCAATATTGTCATACACGTCAAATTTAATCCGTTCCTGTCTTTTGGTTTGGGCAAATACAGAACCATTGAAAACCAGATGGATTCTATGTCGTTGTGGAGTTGTAGGCGACTCATTAGGCCTGTATCTACCAGGCTTTCCCTGGCTCCCTTTATCTCCTTGCGCTTTCTCATCACCGTGCTCTTATCTTCGTTATTTCTTAGATTTATGAGAACTATTCTTGTTTGTCCTCTTTTCGTATGGATCCCTTGAATCGCAACAATCTATTCAGGTTGGATGTGGATATTTTGATCTTGAAAGATAGTTGTTATTTTGGCCGAGAGGGCTGTAATGCGTTCGTTTGGTTGTTCTTTTACGTCCATGAGTTTGAAATATGTCTACCACAAGTACTAAATGGAGAGTACTAGGCGAGTGTTGAATGAACATACTGGTTATCGACCCATTTTCGCCCGGAAATGGAGTTTCTTGCGTCTTACGTGCGCGTCTTACTAAACAGTTTCAATGCACCTATATCCATCATTTGTGATTAAGAAGCAGATAGATAAGATAATTTTAAATCAGCAACAAATATGTTAAATTTTAGTACTCAAACACAGTCCTAAACTTTTTAGGTACGCTTAATGAACACAGTAACATACGTCACATAAAACACACATGTGCAATAATACACCAGAACGATTAACTGTGGAAAAACATTAATTTGTATTGCAATCGGTTTAACTTTTTTGTGACCGGTTAGGATTTTTCGTTGCAGGTTTGGCTCTGCAAGGGACCGGTTTAGCTTGTGACCGGTTTGACTTCATTCCGCCATTCTCAGCAAATGCAAGACGTACTGTTACGTTATTTCGCTGGGAACCAGACTGATATAACGTCTCGGGCACAATCTGTCGGGATCGGGAATCGAACCGCTGTCCGAAAACTGATAAAACTCGATACCTGAAAATAAACCAAGCACAATGTCCAAATGGTTATGCCTGTACCTTCTTGAAATTTAGGGAACATAAATTCCAAACAGTTTCTGCTACATATTTAGAATAGATTATGTCTAGACATTGGGTCAAACATTCTTCTAGTTTACGAATCCGAGCAGTCCTGATATTATGCTTTCATATGCGTAACTTACCAAGTACTTGTCAGAAACAGATACAACTGAAGGCGAAAGGATTAGATTTTTTAGTAAATTGCAATGTCCGTACGCCCTTTAAAATTTCCTCCCAAAATGACGACCCGAGCTAGCAATACACCTGTTTTCGAATTGCACGATTCTGATTTGCAATACAACTGCCTGGCTACCAAAAGCAACATTTTTGAAATTTTTAAACATTGATTAAAATCACCACAACTCAAATCTGACATTAATTATTACATGTATATAACATGTATTTAAACACTCCCAATGGTACTTTCTTGCGCAATATTATCTTTATTTTGAAATTTCTCCTTGGCCAATTCGAACTGTCTGCTTAAAAAGTTTGGTGTGCAGCTAACCCAGTCTTTGTTAATGACAAAGTGAGGCTTTTTTCTTGTAATGTAGCAAAAGTCTAACAAGCAAAATTAAATGTAACTAAATCTGATGGCTTATTTTGACTTTATTAAGGTTTTAATACAAGCACTGTTTGCCATATTTTGGGCAGTAATTATAGCTGTAATTAGATGCCATGGGGAAGTGGCAGCATTTCAAAAATAACTCACTGAAACAATTGTAGCTAATGAATGGGTTATAAATCACATTATAATGAGAAGTGACAGTGTCAATGGCTTGTTCTAAGAGACTTAAAGGTCTTCATTAATTAATAGACCTAGTTTTTGCCAAATAATGCCGCATGCTGTTCTCAATGTGTACAAATTTAACTCAAAGTGTATAAAATTGCTACTAAAATAAAAGTTAACATGATTATTTCATGCCTAATATGAACGTTCATGCTTATAATGCATAGTCATGTTTAATATGTTGAATACACTTTACATATTAGGTCCCGGTGCAGTCATCCTTTAATCTTAACGTACGCAATGGAGACAGTCCAATTTTCAAACAAATGACCAGTGCACAACCATTACAGAAACACTGTTGAGATGACAGTACTGACTGCCGGGAAACCTGACACTCGAGAGAAATGATACTCCAAATACCTTAAAACACAAAATAAATAATTGTTATTAGCTCAGATCACTGTAAGAGGCATTGAACGTGTTAGACACTGACATAGTCAATTATATGCATTGATTTTGGATTTGCATATACAAATATATCAGTTAAACTGCGTAATATAGCTAAAACATAAAAAATAAAAAATATGATAAGGAGTGTGTATTCATAATGATAATTTTTTTTAAAAACACTAGTTTTCACCAAGATTTTCGGTTGTTGGTCAGCACAGGGTCCAGCACAAATAAAGTGAAACTAAATTGCTGCTGTAAACACTCTTTCACAACTAAAGTAGGCCGGCCAATCAGAACCCACGAAATTATGAGAAGCTTCCAAACGATACAGATCAGTAGGGTCAGGTACAATAACATAATATATACACGAAATAGCAACAAAAATCAGTCTTTTAATCACTTTGTTTGCAAAGAGGACATTGCAATTTGTTTTTTATCCAACTCAGTGGTGAGATAACAGAATGTATTAACACGCATGCGTCACAAACGTAAATAAGACCCACGACATTAGGGTGACACGGCATATTATTGATAAATGTGTATAGCTCACCGGATCAGCAGCAGTAGATTCCTGTGCAGCACAGTTTATCTCACAGTCACAGTGTCACACTTTACTCACTAAAACAATTGTTTACTTCCGTTTGGTACGGTTTTCCTGGATGACTCTGTCAATATTGTCATACACGTCAAATTTAATCCGTTCCTGTCTTTTGGTTTGGGCAAATACAGAATTTTGATCTTGAAATATAGTTGTTATTTTGGCCGAGAGGGCTGTAATGCGTTCGTTTGGTTGTTTTTTTACGTCCATTAGTTTGAAATATGTCTACCACAAGTACTAAATGGAGAGTACTAGGCGAGTGTTGAATGAACATACTGGTTAGCGACCCATTTTCGCCCGGAAATGGAGTTTCTTGCGTCTTACGTGCGCGTCTTACTAAACAGTTTCAATGCACCTATATCCATCATTTGTGATTAAAAAGCAGATAGATAAGATAATTTTAAATCAGCAACAAATATGTTAAATTTTAGTACTCAAACACAGTCCTAAACTTTTTAGGTACGCTTAATGAACACAGTAACATACGCCACATAAAACACACATGTGCAATAATACACCAGAAAGATTAACTATGGAAAAACATTAATTTGTATTGTAATCGGTTTAACTTTTTTGTGACCGGTTAGGATTTTTCGTTGCAGGTTTGACTCTGCAAGGGACCGGTTTAGCTTGTGACCGGTTTGACTTCATTCCGCCATTATCAGCAAATGCAAGACGTACTGTTACGTTATAGTACGCTGGGAACCAGACTGATATAACGTCTCGGGCACAATCTGTCGTGATCGGGAATCGAACCGCTGTCCGGAAACTGATAAAACTCGATACCTGAAAATAAACCAAGCACAATGTCCAAATGGTTATGCCTGTACCTTCTTGAAATTTAGGGAACATAAATTCCAAACCAGTTTCTGCTACATATTTAGAATAAATTATGTCTAGACATTGGGTCAAACATTCTTCTAGTTTACGAATCCGAGCAGTCCTGATATTATGCTTTCATATGCGTAACTTACCAAGTACTTGTCAGAAACAGATACAACTGAAGGCGAAAGGATTAGATTTTTTAGTAAATTGCAATGTCCGTACGCCCTTTAAAATTTCCTCCCAAAATGACGACCCGAGCTAGCAATACACCTGTTTTCGAATTGCACGATTCTGATTTCCAATATAACTGCCTGGCTACCAAAAGCAACATTTTTGAAATTTTTAAACATTGATTAAAATTACCACAACTCAAATCTGACATTAATTATTACATGTATATTACATGTATTTAAACACTCCCAATGGTGCTTTCTTGCGCAATATTATCTTTATTTAGAAATTACTCCTTGGCCAATTCGAACTGCCTGCTTAAAAGGTTTGGTGTGCAGCTAACCCAGTCTTTGTTAATGACAAAGTGAGGCTTTTTTCTTGTAATGTAGCAAAAGTCTAACAAGCAAAATTAAATGTAACTAACTCTGATGGCTTATTTTGACTTTATTTAGGTTTTAATACAAGCACTGTTTGCCATATTTTGGCCAGTAATTATAGCTGTAATTAGCTGCCATGGGGAAGTGGAAGCATTTAAAAAATAACTCACTGAAACAATTGTAGCTAATGAATGGGTTATAAATCACATTATAATGAGAAGTGACAGTGTCAATGGCTTGTTCTAAGAGACTTAAAGGTCTTCATTAATTAATAGACCTAGTTTTTGCCAAATAATGCCGCATGCTGTTCTCAATGTGTACAAATTTAACTCAAAGTGTATAAAATTGCTACTAAAATAAAAGTTAACATGATTATTTCATGCCTAATATGAACGTTCATGCTTATCATGCATAGTCATGTTTAATATGTTGAATACACTTTACATATTAGGTCCCAGTGCAGTCATCCTTTAATCTTAACGTACGCAATGGAGACAGTCCAATTTTCAAACAAATGACCAGTGCACAACCATTACAGAAACACTGTTGAGATGACAGTACTGACTGCCGGGAAACCTGACACTCGAGAGAAATGATACTCCAAATACCTTAAAACACAAAATAAATAATTGTTATTAGCTCAGATCACTGTAAGAGGCATTGAACGTGTAAGACACTGACATAGTCAATTATATGCATTGATTTTGGATTTGCATACACAAATATATCAGTTAAACTGCGTAATATAGCTAAAACAAGGGTAAGACATAGTTACAAGTTTTCCAAAGAACGAAAAAAAGTTTGATTTAACCAAAGAACTAAAGAATTACCGAAGGCAACTGAAGACGCGGCTGGACATTCTGCAACTATGTCGGAAGCGTCTCTCTGCTGGCAAAGCTGCTGACGTATTCCACATGACAGCCGGGGACCAGTCACCAGGGACCTTGTCGTACATGCTACGGCAGAAGGCTGAAATAAGGGACATTCTGGACTCTACCAGTGCTGACGCAAATGTCAACATGCAATGCTTTAGAAATATTATACAAGTGCATCAGCAGCATTTTAAGAATGCGACGATCTCCATGGCTATTGTGCGCAGACTTAATATGTCCATTTGTGCAGAATGCAGTTGCTATCGTATGCAGACATGTAAAAGGTGCATTGTTCTCGTCAAAAATCATTTTCTTCGAGTAATGTAGAAAATATCAGAGACAGCGCAATACGAATCTTATGCGTTTTCCTGCGAAAATGTTACGCAGCACGCCATAAACATACTAATCCTGTTCACCAGCCCATAAAATGCATGGAACACGCTGTTGAGACTTGGAGTTGAGTTGTTCAAAAGATTTTCAACTGTTGCTACCGATGGTGAGTTTGAAAAGAATGCATAAGCCATGCGAAGTGCTAAAACAACATGTTATATTGGCATAATTTTGACCAATATTTTAATATTTAGTTTTCTAATTTTGTGAATAAAGTATGTATATAAAAATTGTAATTAACCACATGGATGCCAATGTTATATAACCAATGTAAAACACATACAATAAAACATGTTGGGACACATTATAGCGCACTTTGAGTAATGCTGTATATATATTTTAATAGCCATACAATGGCATAATGACTAAAAATTGTATTCAATAATAAAATGTAAGAAGCATGCACATAGAAAACACGTTTCAGTGGTTTTTGGTGAAGTTTGCTAACTGTCATTGTACCTTAAGGTGATACAATATAATGTCTTGTGTCTCGGAGACAGTCTGTCGGGTTCGGGGACCGAACCGCTGTCCGGAAACTGATAAACTCAATACCTAAAAATAAACGAAGCACATGTTTAAAATGGTTATGCCTGTATCTCCATGAAATTCGGGGAAAATAAATACAGTTTCTTGCGTCTCGGGCATGGTCTGTCGGGTTCGGGGACCGAACCGCTGTCCGGAAACTGAAAAACTCAATACCTATAAATAAACAAAGCACATCTTCAAAATGGTTATCCCTGTATCTTCATGAAATTCGGGGAAACTAATTTCCAAACCAGTTTCTGCTCAATCTTTAGCATTGATTATGTTAAGACACTTTGCTGCAAATCCGAGCAGTCTTGATACCATGCTTTCACATGCGTAACTTACCAAGTACAAGCCTGCAACAGAGAAAGCTGTGGGTCAAAGGATTAGATTTTTTTTTATAAATTGCAATGTCCGTACGCCCTTTCAAATTTCCTCCAAAAATGGCTACCGGAACTAGCAATACACCTGTTTTCGAATTGCTTGATTCTGACTTCATGTATAACTGCCGGGTTACCAATAGCAACAGTTTTGAAATTAAAAAAAAACATTCACTAAAAATCACCAGAACTCAAATCTGACATTCATTACTATTAAAACACTCGCAGTAGTGCTTATTTGCACAATATTATCTTTATTTAGAAACTTCTCCCTGGCAAATTCGCACTGAAGGCTTAAAAAGTGTGGGTGCAACCCTGTTCTAAGACGTTTCATTAGCAAAATGTCGCTTTATCCAATACATACGCGTTGGTAATGTGGTTGAATATAGTTCCGAAAATTAAATGACACAAAAACATTTTAAACATACATTTCTGCACTGGTTCATTATAACATCTGTTATCGTCGTATTCAGTGGTTTATACATTAATCGCCACGCCGGAAGAACGATCCACTTGGATTATCAAGGTCAATGCGATTAAATGCGATATCATCTCGACACACGCTACTCACAAGTTATTGCATAAATGTGTTATCAAACCTCAATTGCTAATCGCCTGTAAACATTCGTTTAGCATTGTTATTTAATGCTTACTGTATTGGTGTAAATAAAGAATCGTTATGTCCTTGATATTTGATATTAACTTTATCTTGCATATGTTTGACCACTTAAGGTTGTTATGGGTATTTTACCATGTGATGAGTTCCTGAACAGTTGACAATTCCTGTGTGTTCCTTGATGTTGGACCATTTACTTGAATATTTTTGCAAGATGTTCGACCATTCACCTTGATGGCATTGGAACAAATGGATACACATACTGGATTGCTGTGTGTCTATGGCGTTCAGTAAGAGATATAGGAAGAATGAAACTGCAAAGACATCATCAGGAGGGAAACACTTATTACCATCCGTTAGTCCTTTACTTGAGGCAAGTGACCAATTGCCTACACAATACAGGACAATACATACAACACAACACAAAACATACAAATGATTAAAACTGGGGTAACCGCCTTGGAACGGTCAATGCAGAGCATTGGGGGTTCAAAGCGGTTTAAAGGCATGACGAACCTCACACTTAGCCCAGAATTAATCACAAACACGCACTTGTAAATAAGCTTTAACCTCATAGCATTGCAATTCAAATTAAATAGTAATAAAAGATAATATTAATTCAATTGAATTACTATTAAATTACTCAATGGCTTAATGTTCACCAGAGCAACAGAATTGAAACTTTCTGAGGCACGATGAAATGAAGTAAATACAATTATCAGCTAAATCCTTTCTTGTTGACAAGATTTCCAGACCTATAATCCTATAGTACAAATCACCGATCATCGTCATAAATCTCAAAAAAAAGCCGTAATACGTGGTGTAAAAGGCCAGATTACATGGCTTGGTTGTATATGTTTAACATTTATAATTAAACTATTGAAATAGCATTTCTATATTAAAATAAAACGATCATTACTACGTGTACTTATGCAAAACGAAAATGAACTAAGCGGGAAATATACATGCCATTCGAACGACTCTTAGGAATATTACCATCTAAGAAAGGGAAATTAACAATATCAAAATTGAAATCATCACGTTTGTCATACAGACTAGTTTGCACTTTGTTGTTACTATTAGTTAGACGTAAGCATTGGTATTTAGTGTTATTTGTAACGTACTACTTTCTGGTTGTCGTAATAAAAATACATTCTTCATTTGAAAATATGTCTGTGCGTGTTTGGTAACTGAATTATTAAGTGAAACTACCCTGTAAGTAGAATTTCATCCCACTCAAGCTCTCTGAGGGCTTACTTTTATAGATGGACTGAATGCGACGATAGAGCCACAGTAACAATTGTTACATGTAATGTGTACATGTACATGTAATGTCATATCATACATACAAGTTCAGTTATTGTTTTTAAGAGTAAAGTTTTGATGGTATTTAATAAATGCATTATTTATTAGCATCTCCAAGTAGGTTATGTTTTTTTTCAAAACCAATTAGTATTACAATCAAACTAGAAATCATTGTTTCTACAATTATATACAAAAACATGAACAAACTCACACATCTTTATTTATGAATATAACACAAACATATTTAATGACAACGCCCGTATGTATCAGTTTAAGTAGAAACATTGCTATAGAGTCTGGTATATTGAATGATCATAGACAGGAAGAATAGATGTATTCATATAAGTAGGACTGACAATAGCCGACAACATAGTTACAAGTTAAAGTGACATTAATAACCCCTCAGTCTTGTAAGCACATACATTTATTTTACGTATATAATGTCTGATACAGATGTATTTTACGTATATAATGTCTGATACAGATGTATTTTACGTATATAATGTCTGATACAGATGTATTTTACTTTACACATGGTATTCAAATAATAGTAAGTTATTAACTTAAGTAACATATTCTATACAATTTGGAATCTCTTAAACAATAGGTTAACTTATTTTTTCTATGAAGTGTACAATTTAAACACATTTCATATCTAAATGTATCACATAAATAAAAATGTTTAATTATTGCAATTTGTTTCAGTTGACATAAACTTTCAAGTACAAATTGTACAATGCATTTGTTTTCTTCGAGAACTGGATGCGGATCTTTAATATGAATCATAATGCATTTACGTAATAAACTTTAAAATTAATTCACGAAATATACATCAAAATACTGTAGTTTAGAGTATGACGCCACTATTATATACAGATTTTCCATTTATGTCGTTGAAATAACTGGCATCAATTCATTAAATATTACAACACATGGTAAAAAATGCTCCCCTTTTCAAAATGTATTAACAGTTTACATTTACTACATACGAATTGTTTTTTACTATTCCAATGTTATATTTGTCTTATTTTTAGCATTCATAATCATGAATTATTTAAAATATAATATATTGTATTATCTGTTTATGCTTAATTACACACATTTATACCAATATTCGAACGTCCATATTGACATGACCTTGAACATGTCAATGTGCCTTAGATAGAATTGATGGTTTAAATCAATTTGTGTATGCTTTTTCAATAATGTCTAAACGAACATATGTGTTATATGTCAAATCCTTGTGAAATAGAACATGCATCATAAATAAATGTAAAGAAGTATGGTATCATCCAGTTATCTTCCGATCTTAACTCCGGTTCATCAAAATCAGCTGTTATCAGTACATGTATACAAATTTCAAATATATCTATATAATCGCAGATAGTAATTGGCGATGCCACCAACAATTGCGAGTTTATCAAAAGTGTCATTGAAGCATATTCCATCAGGGGAATCTATTTCCCCTGCCAACAGAGATCTAATATGCTGACCGCTGGGACTGACTAGATGTATGTTACCCCTGTATGATGTCACATATAAATTGCCACTAGGATCAATTGCGCATTTCCTTGGACCAAACAGATCTGGATGTTCGTAATCGAATACTTTTTCTCCATGTAAGTTTATTGCAGTAATTCTTTGGGAAATAC
Organism: Congeria kusceri; assembly: GCA_027627225.1. Taxonomy (NCBI): domain Eukaryota; kingdom Metazoa; phylum Mollusca; class Bivalvia; order Myida; family Dreissenidae; genus Congeria; species Congeria kusceri. The sequence continues at coordinate 25,094,106 of CM051037.1, forward strand.
AATTTAAAATAAAGAGCATACGACTCGTACAATTCAACGCAATATACCACGATGATTGTACACATTTTACTATTTCTAAGCTTAAACTAAGTCCATGTAGCAAGGTACCGTCATTAGTTAGAATGTCTATATGTCCCTTACTTCTTGACATACAGATGTACTGGTCTAATGAGGTATCCCTAGTAATATAATGGTAAGGAACTCTCGTCGTGAGTTCTGTTACAACGTGCACGTTTCCATTACGTAGCTGTGCAAATACAATATTGCAAATAGCTGGTAATGTAATCGCTATGCCAGTTGGACCTGAAACAGAAATTGACCAAGGTTTGCCATGGAGCTTGAATGTTGATAATATCGACGTGTTTTCTTCGTCCACAACAACTAGAGCGTGTGATGCACATAAAGACAATATGATATGATTATTAATCCATATACACGTATCAGGGCTACAATTAGTTTTGTCATGCAGTTGCATTTTACTGAGATCTATGACAGTTTGAAGCTGTGGTATTCGCTCTGTAAATGATCTATATTGGTTGATATCTGTGTCTGAAACTGTATCTCTTATATCACAGCCATCGTCTTCAATTTGCAAAGAATTCCTCATTTCCATCAGTAAACTATCAAAATACATACTTTCAATGCATTTAAAGATCGACCGTCTACGACTGTTGTCCAACTCAACCACAGATGATTTCAGACGAGACATTGTATCTCTTTCAATTTTACGTTGCACTAGAGCAACGTGTTCGTTTGTTCCGAATTTCTCAACTTGTACCATATATGATGATTGTTGTTTAATTTCATGCATGTACTTGTGTAAGCTCACTTTTTGCGCGGTAATATTTTCACATAACACTTTCTTCTTGTCAGCAATGGACGATAATACTTCCTTCTCAAGTTGTTCATACATTTCCGAGAGTTTCTTTTTTATACCTTTAAGTAATGACATCGCATGGCTTACGGCTTACGGTTTCAGTAAACATTTCTTCATGTTGGTCTTCGTGCTTTAAAAGACACTCGCCTTGCTTTTGCAAGTCATGCAATACTGCCTTTATCCCGGAACAATCCCCATTATTGCTGTGAAGTAGACCTTTACCTCCTCACACTTTCTGTGTTCAGCCATAGCACACTTACTACAACATGTCACATCGTGGTCTTTACACAGGTATACCACTTTTTCCTTTTCGTGATTAGGACAAGCAGTCAAGCTCTTTAAAAGGTCCTGTATTTCCTGGGGAGGTACATCCGCTAGGTCACACAACTTGTGGTGTCTTGAAACCTTTATTCTTGCATGATCCTGTTTACAGTTGTCACAAAGTGGTTCCTCGCAATCAGTGCAGTACGTAACTCCATCTTTCTCTACGTTCTCATCAAAACAAGGTCCGCATAAGTGTTTTTGAGAAGACATTTTCAAGAATAATTTAATTACAACAGTATCCGCTATCCAAAACCGAAAGCGGGCGTATGTTACCGGAAGCATTCATAAAAGTTATCGCCGTCTTTATCAGTGTCAAATGGATAAATAGTGTGATACTGATAACGGGTTTTCACCACAGCAATGATGATGGATACATATTAGGTTTGAAATAGTTATCTATCACAAGTACTTAATATACGTTATAGGGATACAACTAATAATAAACATTTATATCGTATATTTATCGTATAATAATAATATAGATTATCATTATCATGATAACACATTGGTCACTAACAAATTTCTTATTATCATTCGATCATTCGATTGACAAAATCTGTTTCCACAAGTTGAGACAGATATACAGACAAACGGATTCGGGCTGGCAGACAAGCGGAAACTGTATTCCATATTTAAAGTAGTGGATTAATACGGGGAGTGCACATATTGTTTTAATTATCTTAAAATTATTCTCACACATTTGATTATACAATTTACAATTTTACAAATATATATTTTAGTGAACACTGAACAGGAATGACAATTTCTGCCTAAATATGTTTATATGTAGTATTATTAAGGATTATGATTATGAGTGATTTTCAAAGTCTTGTTCGTCATCATCATCATAATCATCATCATCATCATCATCATCATCATCATCATCAAAATTATCATCATCGTCATCATCAATAGCATCATCATCATCATTATCGCCATCATCATCATCATCGGAATTAGCAGCAACAGGACCATCATCATCATCATCATGAACAATTTCAACACGACAATTACAACAATACCATCATCACGTAAGTTACCTTACAATGAAACTTCTTGATAATATCAGTGTTGATTAGAGTTTGAGTCTGGCAGCAAACTATAGTAAATACGGAGATTGATTAAAGTTTCAGCAATCATCATTTATTCATAGATCTACTTGCAAAATATTTATAACATAATAATTATATTCATTTCGGTTTATTCAGTATGTCGGTGATGACGAACGTTTGGCGAACAGTTGCTCTGTTTTAAAATATTTTTATCATAAAATAGTTCTTAGAAACTTTCTTAAGTATATTGACTGTAACTTTAATAATAATCAGCTGTTAATAGAATACATATATTGCTAGAACGTTAGAAAATAGTTAAGTGCGTTTTTAATTTTTAAGCGTAACCATAGTCGACGTAGCAAAGTCCCATCATTATTTAGAATGTCTATATGTCCATTACTTCTTGACAAACATATGTACTGTTGAGACGAAGTATCTATTGTAACATCATGATAAGGTACTCTCGTCGTGCGCTCTGTAACAACGTGCACGTTTCCATTACGTAGCTGTGCGAATGCAATCTTGCAAACATCTGGTAGAGTGATCACCATGTCAGTTGGACCTGTCTTAGAAACGGACCAAGGTTGAGACTGGCACATGAACTTTGATAATACAGTGTGTTTGTCTTCATCTACTACAACTAGTGCGTATGCTGTTGCTAATGATATTATAATGTGATTTTTTATCCATATACACGCATCAGGTCCACAACTTTCGTTGTCAGTTAGTTGCAACTTACTGAGATCTATGGCAGTTTGAAGCTGTGGTAGTCGCTCTGTAAATGGTCGAGAGACAGCGTCTTCTATTTGCAAAGAATTTCTCATGTCTATCAGCACACTATCAAAATACATACTTTCAGTACATTTAAAGGCGGAACGGCTTCGATTGTTGCCCAAATCAACTACAGTTGATTTCAGACGAGACATTCTTTTTCTCTCAATTTTACGTTGCAGGAGAACAACGTGTTCGTGTGTTCCGAATTTCTCAACTCGTTCAATATAAGCCGACTGTTGTTGAATGTCATTCACAAACTGGTGTACGCTACTTTTTTGTGCGGTTATTCTTTCACATATCAGTTTCTTCTTAGCAGCAAGGGACGATAAAACTTCCTTCCCGAGCTGTTCATACATGTCCAATAGTTTCTTTTTTATACCTTGAGGTAATGGCTGTGCTTTACTCTCGGTTTCAGTTATAATTTCTTCATGTTTGCCTTCATGTTCTGAAAGGCTTTCGCCTTGCTTTTGCAAGTCATGCAATTCTGTCTTCAACCCGGGTCAATCCCCATTTATGTCACTTAGTAAATCAGAAAGTACCTTTACCTCCTCACACTTTCTGTGGTCAGCCATTGCACTCTTACGACAACATGTGACATCGTGGTCTTTGCACAGGTAGACCACTTCTTCCTTTTCGTGCTTCGGACAGGCAATTAAGGTCTTCAAAAGGTCCTGTATATCCTGGGGAGGTACATCCGCAAGGTCACATAGCTTGTGATGCTTGGAATCCTTTATTCTTGCATGGTCCTGTTTACACTTGTCACACAGTGGCTCCTCACAATCTCTGGAGTACACAACTCCCTCTTTCTCTACGTTCCCATCAAAACAAGGTCCGCATAAGTGTTTGTTAACAGACATTTTCAAGAATAGTGACACAGTGTCGACTACGTTTATTGATATTCTAAATCGAAAGTAGGAGAATCTTTCCAAACGTGTACATACCTGTCTGTGTATTCGCGCTTCAAACCATACGCGCATAAACGCGTTATCAGGATTACAGATAAATAGATCGATATGTATCTGAGTTATATATATGGTCATTAATAACGATGTGTTCAATGAGGTATTTTGAAAAATATTACATTAATGCATGAAAGAAAAAAAAAGCAAACAAATGTTCTAAACAAATGAACAATAGTAGAAGAAACGTTCATTTTTAAAACTTTTATCGTACCGTTGTATAGTAAATTTGGTATGGAGTGCCCGACATGCAATAACGAAACTATTAGTATTATAATAGTTCGTTGTCCGCTTTAATGAGGAATGCTCGATTTTACAATGGTATTGATATATTTGTGTGAGGACTTAATACTACGTGTTCGATCCATCTTCAGTATGAATCGTGCCATGTATAGTGTACATGGATTTATTATCAGTACATGCCATTAATACCATCTGAATGATTGTAAATTTTAGTTCAACGTTGGTATTCAATTTATTTCAACCTCCAAGGAGGTTGTGTGTTTGTTATCGTTGCTGTTTTATCTTTTATCTGTAAGAGACTTTACGCAATAAACTAGTACGGATTTGCATGAACTATTCAGAGATGGATAGAAATGGTTCATTGAACAAACAATTATAGTATGGTAACAATCCGTATCACCGTCTAGATTCTGAAAAAGTATAGTATAATTAGTAGAGATGACATGTGAGGTCACTGATTAATAGATTGTGTAGCCTGATACCTATATTGGCAGAGGTCTCCGAGTGCTGTCTAGTGTATTGTGTTTTTTTAAAGCTTCGCATTTTTATATGTTAATGAAACTATTTGCAATAAATACCATTAAAAATAACAAAGTCATATATTATTATTAGTATTATTATTATTATTATTATTATTATTATTATTATTATCGAATAAGTTATAGTATTAGTATTATCATAATCAGCAGCAGCATCATAATTATCATCATCATCATCATCATCATCATCAACATCATCATCATCATCATATTCCAGTACATACACATACAATAATAAACTGTTCTAAACTTTTTTATTAGTAGTATTAATAATAATAATAATAATTATTATTATTATTATTATTATAATTATATAATAATTATTATTAGTAGTATTAGTAGTAGTAGTAGAAGTAGTAGTAGTAGTAGTAGTGGTAGTAGTAGTAGTAGTAGTAGTAGTAGTAGTAGTAGTAATAGAAGTAATAGTGGTAGTAGAAGTAGTAGAAGTAGTAGTAGTAGTAGTAGTAATAGTAGTAGTAGTTGTAGTAGTAGTAGTAGTAGTAGTAGTAGCAGTAGTAGTGAAGTAGTATTAGTTGTAGTAGTAATAGTCGTTATAGTAGTAGTAGTAGTAATAGTAGTAGTAGTAGTAGTAGTAGTAGTAGTAGTAGTAGTAGTAGTAGTAGTAGTAGTAGTAGTAGTAGTAGTAGTAGTAGTAGTAGTAGTAGTATCATCATCATCGTCATCATTATCATTGGCATTGGTGCAAATATTACCAGTGTGATAAACACATCTTCAGCAACATATCTTTATATTTAACAAATTGTTCTTTGTTTGGATGTAGAAAAAAATATTGGATGGAATTATATGTACAAAAGTAATGATAAAACGATAAACTAACACTATAAAACTATTAAAATATAAATGATAAAAAAATTCCAGCTGCAGCTAAGACATATATGTTAAGTGCAATAAATAAACTAAAATCCTACTGTGGTGGCATACTTCTGCATAACATAACCTCTTAGTTGTCATGGCACTCTAGTACATTTTCAAAAAAATCGCGAAACTTCATGAACATATTATATGGTGTAAAGACAAACAGAAAAATTAGTGACCACTACAACATAAGATAATGTGATTTTGTTTTCGCGAACTACTGTAACTTATCGCGACAAATATAGATGTTCATTTAAAAAAAGTCAACTATTCTGTCAAGATATTTATCATTTTTGCGTGAAAATCGCAAAAGAGGAATTGTTTCTTTTCAAGAGTTTAACTATTTCACACACACTAGTTTCTACCTTCCCATTTACTACATTCACACGATCAAGAAAATGCACCACAGGCTTGCTTTTGTCACCAAGGCACTTTACATACACGTTGAATTTTTTGTGTACAGCTATGTCCGTGCTTTCGTCCACAATAAGTCCTATGTACTCAGACTGCTGTATCCGTGCATCCGTCTGCTTTTCTATGGCAGAGTTTATCGCCTCCAGCATCTCTGATCATGCCTCCTCGCTGGTGTATAACTATCACTCACAGTCACTGAATCAGCAACCTTGTCTCTATCAGTTTCCTCATGCTTCCGTTTTATTCCGAGTGAAAATAAAGTCCTTTGCGGCATGTTCAGTCGTAAAATAATGTAATCCACGAGATGCACAATGTTGAACAATACTATTAACACTATTGTAAAAACGAATATGGTGATTACAGCACAGTACAGCCCTATTTATACCACAAGATTCAGTTGTTGTTTTAAGAATTAACGAGTTTGTGGCAGGTCAAGTGTCAACGGAGATGCCATGTTACCCTCTTCCTGTGGTCTCACGGGGTCCTATTATGGGATCTTGGAGCCCTAACTTGACACCAGAGGTACTTTCCGTGAAAGGTTTATACAGGTGGGAAAACGTGTCAACGTGTTACCTGAACTGACATAAACAAATAATTAAATAGGTTGTTCATTAAAAGTAACATTGATGTAGATCAATGACAAAACTAAACGTGTTTTTCGTGGTCGAAGATTATTCTAAGCAATTAGTAAAAGGCGATACAATCATCTATAATAGTTTATTTTTACTATTAATAGGGACTGGTATGTTCACGAATGCAACACAATTATCAATATTTATGCTGTCCGTCATCCGAAAAGGACCATTCCGTTCACTAATCTATAATGAAATAATTTGCACATATAAACTACAAACGATAAAATAAAAAAAGATGTTTATGTTTGCGTAAAGAGGAGTTTTAATTAAGAAACAAATCAATGTATTTATCGTAATTATTGCCGAATTGTTATTCACAAGTACCATTTAAGTGTTATATATTCATGGCAAACAAAAGGCCGACGTTAATTTTAATTCATAACCGACGATTTAACATCATTTATCTTGAAACTGTCAATCATCAAACACAAAACAATTAATTGAATTAAAGAATTGTCCCATTTTGATTTCGGATTGAAACTTTATTCTAATTGGTTACAATCAAAACTTGGTATGCGTCCGAGTAGACAGTATGCAGAGTTTACATGTCGCTATTGTAGATTGGGGTAGTTACCGACTGTCGCAGCCAAATGCCTCGAGTGGGTAAGTGTACTCGGCACACAGCATTGTTTATTGCGTCATACGCGGTCATGAGAAAAACATGCGTCCAGGGGACTCTCGATTGGTTTGCGAAAAGCGTCCTTTTTCTAATCTATGCGTCGAAATACGCTTAATAATGCGTTTTTGAGATCCCTGGATTGGGCAACAAACATCAGAGTTATGGCCCCTTTGTTAGTGAAAAAACGCAAAAATCACTTTTTCGTGCAATGAGATGTCATTTTTCATGCAATCTTGATAAAACTTCCACATGTTTTGTATGGTCATAAGATCTCAACACAAGCAGAAAATTAGGCAGGCCACGAACACTGTTATTTTCCCTAAATTGTAAAAATTAAATCAAAATTGGATTTGATGCAAGACAGGGATTTCATTTTCAATCAGTCTAGACGAAACTTGCACAATTTGTTTATGACCATAAGATCTAAAGCAAATTCGAATATAGAATGGGTAAATGGCAATACACTCTACACTTTGAAACAAGCGGGCAAGCATGACATGACCTTTGCGCAGCCGTCGCCATTATCGTTCAGAACTGCAGCATAAACACTATTCCTCCGAAATAGCCTGCGAAAAGTTCGATACCAGGGTAGAGAAAATATATCAAGGTCCTAACTTATTATATGTATGAGAGTAAATCAGCTAGTCAAATTATTGAAGGACATAATGGCGTACATTCACACAAGCCTTTCACAACAGTAACACTTTCATCTTTGCCAGTACTCAGGTGTGCCCTTTGGGCCATCATGGCCCTCTTGTTTTGCTATTCAAAATACAAATGTACCACCAGTGGAACTTTTAGTTTTTCTTCTGTAATTGTTTGAATACTTTTTTCGCCAGCAGAAAAAAAAATTAATTTGGGTTTTCTGTTAATCACAATGTATTTAAGGCTACTTGTACCGCCAGCGGAACACTTTTAGTTTGGTTTTCTGTATTTGAATACTCTAACCGACAGCAGATTTATTTTGGTTTTCTGTAAAATATCAAAATCAGGATGTTTGTGCTGCCAGCGGAACAATGTTTGTTTTGTTTTCTGTAATTCAGAATATAAATATAAAGACACTTGTACCACCAGTTGAACACGTTTTGTTTGTTTTTCTGTAAATCACAATATTATTGTATGGGTGCTTGTTCCGCCGGCGGAACAATTTTGTTTAGGTTTTCTGTTATTCTGAATACAAATATCAGAATTTTGGTACCGGCAGCGGAACAATTTCTTGGTCGTGTTTTCTGTAATTTAGAATATAAATGTTGGGATGTTTGTACCGCCAGCGGAACACTTTTTGGGGGCGTTAAACATACAATTTATGTTGATATGCTTGTACCGCCAGCGGAACAAATATAGTAATCCACGAGTTACACAGATAAAAACACATACCCAAAATATTAATTTCAGTTATACATTTCATAACTTGATTTTGAGTGTCAGGACCGCGCAGGTGACCATAATTATCCGAATGAGGATACCAAAGCTAGCAGTATAATCGGGATTGTCTTTCTTTTAAACTAAAACGTCCAATATAAACGTTTCGTAAAATGTAATAGTATTTACTAGCTGCGAACCACGTGCAAAAAGGTATATCAGGTTACTCTGAAGATCATAACGTACTCTATAGAGGATATTTGTTGGTTTCGGTAGAATATCGATATTGATTCTCGAGTGATCATAGGAAATAATATTTTCACGAGGGGCGTAGTCAGGAGTGAAATTATATTTTTTATATGATCATGAGTGAATAAAAAGTCTATATTCTACCGAAACCAACACATTTTCTTTTTTTTATGCTTTTTCCACCGTTTTTTTTCTTTTCATTTTAATTGATATCTCAGTGTGTTTTTTATTGAAAAAAATCGCGGGACTCATTTAACATTTTGAGTTTGGCATGGTTGACGGTCCGTTTCATTTACTGTTTTAAATCGGGAACCAGTATGAAACAGTTAAAATTATCAGAGTGGTGATTACCACTGTTTTAAAAGTGAATTACCAATTTTATTTCACTGATCTTTCCCTATAAATTACTGGAAAGCATAAAATAAAATACAAATATCGCCTTTACTAAACTCGTAACCAGATAGCGCATTAGCTCTACTTGTAAGCCCTAGGCAAACTCTGATATACATTTTATATGGCCAATGTTTGCTGACGGCGAATTTAGCCCTAAATCAAAATAGCACTACATTCCCTGCACGGCTTATTAATTAGACTAATGGCACATGAGTTAGGCAATTGTGATTTCTGAATACTCGTATGAAAATAGATTACCGTTGCTCTTGTAATTAGTAAACTTGTTATTCAGACATTGCGCAACGTTGTTTTGGTTTCTGGACTTATTTAACCTAATTACTTGTTAATATGCAATTTATAGCAAATACACTACTAACATCTCTTAACGTCTTATGAATAAAACGCAATCGAGCAGTTGCCCTTTCTAAAATGCACATTATCTTAAAGGACCTTCACAGTCTCTCGCATACGGGTATAAGCCTCGTTCACATTTGTGGCTTACATATATAGACGTTAGTTGATAAAACTAATAGAGTTTAAAGAACATATCTGAGAATATAACGACAAAAATATAATTTAAATATTAATAAATACATTCCGTTTAGTATGTGAATTTCAATGATATGAAAGTGTTCTTTTTATTTGCTGAATATCAGCGCATTTAGTAACATAAGTATCTACGTAAGGTTTCGTATCGCATGTCCACATGACTATGCATTGTTTTACAAAACATTAACATCGTGAAATACGATTACTAACTAAGGGAGACATCAGCAATATTCAAATGAGCTATCAAGTTACAAAGTTGAACAATACAATAGGAACGTATATATTAGTCATATATATTTAAAAATACACATTATTTAGATATATGTATACAAACGCAGATATTAATTGATTCCGATATCAACAATTGCGAGTTTATCAAATGTGTTGTTCAAGCATACACTAAGTAGGTAGCCTATTTCCATTGACAACAGAGATCTGATGTACTGCCCTGTGGGACTGATTTGGTGTACGTTGCCCGCACATGATGTCACATACACATTGCCACTAGGATCCACGACACATTTCGTTGGAAGACGTAGGTCTTTTAGTTCATAATCAAATACTTTTTCTCCATTCAAATTGATCGCAGTCATTTTTTCGCCTGTAAAATTTGAAATAAACAATATGCGGTTAGTGTTATTCAATTCAATATAATAAGATGACTTTACACATTGTACTATTTCTAAGCTTAAACTAAGTCGACGTAGTAAAGTTCCATCATAATTTAGAATGTCTATCTGACCATTATTTCTTGACATACAAATGTACTGTTTGGATGAGGCATCTTTAGTAACATCATGATAAGGAACTCTCGTAGTGCGCTCTGCACGTTTCCATGACGTAGCTGTGCACATGCAATATTGCAAACATTTGATACCATGTCAGATAGACCTGTCTTAGAAACTGACCAAGGTTGAGACTGGCACTGGAACTTTGATAATACAGTGTGTTTGTCTTCATCTACTACTATTAAAGCGTATACTGTTTTTAATGATATTATAATGTGATTATTTATCCATATATTCGTATCAGCACTGCACTTTCCATTGACAATCAGTTGCATTTTACTGAGCCCTATGGCAGTTTGAAGCTGTGGAATTCGCTTTGAATGTGCTTGAGAATGGTTGATATCTGTGTCCGAACCTGTCTCGCTTACATCACAAACAGTGTCTTTAATTCGCAAAGAATTTCTCATTTCTATCACCAAACTATCAAAATACATACTTTCAGTACATTTCATGGCAGACCGGCTACGGTCGTTGTCCAAATCAACTACAGCTGATATCAGACGAGATATTGTTTCTCTTTCAATTTTATGTTGCACGAGAACAACGTGTTCATTTGTTCCGAATTGTTCAACCTGTTCAATATAGGATGAACAGGTTCTTTAATGTCGTACAAAAACTGTTGTAAATTTTCCTTTTGGCATTTAATATTTTCACAAATTACGTTCTTCTTATCAGAAATTGATGACATTGTTTCCTCTTCAAGTTTTTCGTACATATCTAAGAGTTTCCTTTGTTTACCTTCAAGTTATGTGATTTGCTTGGCGTTCGGTTTCATTTATCATTTTTTCGTGTTTGCCTTCATGTTCTAAAAGACTCCCGCCATGCATTTGCAAGTAATGCAATGTAGCCTTCAGCCCGGTACAATCCACAGTGCTGTGAATTATCTCGGATAGCAGCTTAACCTCCTCACACTTTCTGTGGTCAGCCATAACACAATTACTACAGCATGTCACATCGTGGTCTTTGCACAGGTAGACCACTTCTTCCTTTTAGTGATAAGGGCAAGCAATCAGGCTCTTCAAAAGGTCCTGTATCTCCCGGGAAGGCACATCCGCAAGGTCACACAACTTGTGATGCTTGGAAACCTTTATCCTTGCGTGATCCTGTTTACACTTGTCACATAGTGGTTCGTCACTATCTTTGCAGTACACAACTCCTTCTAAATCGGTGTTCTCATCAAAACATGGACCACATTAGTGTTTGTTAGCAAACATTTTCAAGAATTATCTAATAACGTTAGTATCCTCAGTTTAAAATCGAAAGTGGGCGTATCGTACCGGAAGTATAATATAAATGCTATCGCCCTCATTATCTTTGTCACACTTAATTGGCCCTGTGGAATTGTAAAAAAATATGTTTGACAAACCACAAAAGAATTGGTATCATTCTAGAGATAAACATCTAATCTGTCACATTTAAAAGCCTTTTTGACACAATCTTCTTTTAACAGTGTATAGTTTACCAAAATTTGCCAAATGTCGATATTTTTAGTCCAAAAGGGACAAAATAAAACATGAAGGCATAAGTTCGACACAACGATATTTTTACTAATGATGTATTTTTCAAAAATAGGTTCATGATAAAAATTGCTAGGTTTCGAATTACTGCCTTCATATTTAATTTTTAACTTTACTGAACTGAATCAGTGAATACTAATACTGTGATGTAGCCCTGTTCCGTGGTATTATCCGTCATTTCGTATAATCGCCATTCTACTTTAGTAGAAATGTACGTCTCAATCTAACATCGTTTTCAACGTTATTGGGGCTTTATCATAGCTAATAACTTTATAAAGTTCAACCATATACTAACTTGTGTACAATTTAAATGTTCGATAGCACTCATGGTGACACGTTTTACAAATTAATTTTGGTTAGTGAAAAGTTTATAATCACTGACTTCACATGTTGAATATGTTGTATTATGTTATGAAAGTATGTGACAGTGCCGCTTATACCATTATTTGATGTTTCGTTTTATTTTGTATGTGTGCTGCGGTTCCTTATTCTGTAATATCATATATGTTTCCATATAATATATTTAGGTATATGAGATGCATTACCATGGCAACATGTATTTCCAGCACAGTATAAATAATATTTTCCCTTCATTTGAAATCGGACTGTTTTGATAAAGTGTGCATGAAGTATGGGCAGCGTATTTGTATTTTCTTTTACTATTCTTTATTGAAAACTGTTACCATGGTAACCGACCATTAATTAAAGTTGTATGTTTTGTAAAAGGTCTTCCTATTAGTTGTGTTTTTTTATATTTTGTTTTGAAATCGTAATTGATAATGGAATTGTTTAGTTTATTTCCGGACAGGAAAGAATGATATCATCCTTATATTGTCTACATATTAGTTTTTTTTGTAAAATAGGACAGTTACCATGGATACCTATGGTATACTTATACACCATATTTGCATAATATATATGCAAATAAGCATATTGGTGTTCACATATATTCTAAAATGTATTTTGTTGATAAAATTGCATATATAGACACTTATAATATAACTATTTAAACCAAATGACAAATTACTACATATTTAGAACGTTGCCTTAGCAACCATAATAACGTGATAGAACTACTAAAAAAAGTTATTTTTATATATCTGAAAGATTGTCCTTTTAGACAAAAGTATATGTAATAACTTTTGAAACAGGGCATATTTTCGCCCTTCGTGAATCTAGCGCTTATGTGATAGTTAAAACCGCTTGAAAGCACATCAATGACGATACATGTCATGTTTAAACTGTTAATCTATTACAGGTACTAAATCTACTATATGGGGATGTCAACAAGTACTAAACATCTTTATATTCATCTTGTTATAACGTGCAATAGTATCTCCATCATAAAACATCGGTCACTAATAATCTAGGTCCTGTTGATCAATGTTTTTGTAGTCTGTTTTCACAGAGACAGACAGACAGACAGACATTATATCCCATATTGATATTAGTGGATTAACGTATTATTATTCCCGTATAGCATCTCAATATCGCCGTCAATATTATTGGCACAGGTTAATATTTGTAAGCGATAACTGCTTTAAAACTATCACAACAAGACTATGTCTACTGATATTAGAGTTTCAAGATAACTATTTGTCTCGTAAATATACTTCTTAGGGATAGCAACTAATTAAAACATATTCATATTTACCAGTCGGTCTGTCTGTCTGTCTGTCTGTCTGTCTGTCTGTCTGTCTGTCTGTCAGTCTGTCTGTCTGTCTGTCTGTCTGTCTGTCTGTCTGTCTGTCTGTCTGTCTAGTACTTGTAATAGATTAACAGTTAAACATGAAATGAATCTTCATGTGCTTTCAAGCGGTTTTTACTATCGCATAATTTATCTCGTGACAAAGATAATGAGGGCGATAGCATTTATATTATACTTCCGGTACTATACGCCCACTTTCGATTTTAAACTGAGGATACTAACGTTATTCGATAATTCTTGAAATTGAAAATGTCTTCTAACAAACACTTATGTGGTGAATGTTTGGATGAGAACACCGATTTAGAATAAGTTAGGTACTGCAAAGATTGTGAAAGCCAAGCAATCACATTATATTTGCAACAGCATACGCACTAATAGTATTAAATCAAGACAAACACAATGTATTATCAAAGTTCAAGTGCCAGTCTCAACCTTAGTCAGTTTCTAAGACAGGTCCAACTGACATGGTGATCAGCTTACCAGATGTTTGCAAGATTGCATTTGCACAGCTACGTCGTGGAAACGTCCACGTGGTTACAGAATTGAAGACGAGAGTCCCTTATCACGATGTTACTATAGATACCACATTAAATCAGTACAGCTGTATATCAAGGAAAAGGGGACAGATTGATATTCTTAATAATGACGGGACATTGCTACATGGACTCGGTTTAAGCTCAGAAATAGTAGAATGTGTAAAATCATCGTATTGCTTTGCGTTTCATGTTACGAGTCGCATATTATTTCTTTCATTTTTTTCCAACAGCATGACTCATTTTTTTTTTCCAGCAGCATGACTGCGATACAATTAAATGGCGAAAAAGTATTTGATTATGGCCACAAAGATCTGTTTCACCCAAACCAATATGCCGTGGATCCTAGTGGCAATTTATATGAGACATCCAACAAGTCTAAAATACACCAAATCAGTCCCACAGAGCAGTACATAAAATCTCTGTTGTCAAGGGAAATATACATCCGACGTGGCATATGCTTCAATAACACATTTGATAAACTCGCAATTGTTGTGGCCGAAACAATCAATATCTGCGTTTGTATACATATATTTAAATAATGTGCAATTTTAAATGTATGACACAAAGCATGCGCGTTACTATTAGTATATTATTTACAGCATGTTGCATTGCAACACTTTCATATCATTGAGACTCTTTTACTAAACGGAGTGCATTTATTAATACTTACATGATATTTTTTTCGTTATATTCTCAGATACGTTCTTAAAAATATATTACTTTTTCTCAACTAACGTCTATATATGTAAGCCAAACATCTGAACGAGGCTTATACCAGTACGCGAAAGAATGTGAAGGGCCTATTAAATAATTAGCTTTTTAGAAAGGGCAACTGCTCGCATACGATTTATTTATGAGACGTCCGAATATGTTAGTGGAGCCTTTGATATATATATATATATATATATATATATATATATATATATATATATATATATATATAATCTATTTACAAGTAATTAGGTTTAACTAATCCAGGACAAAACAACGTTGCGCAATATTTGACCAACAATTTTACTTCTTACAATAGAAATGGTTAGCTGTTTTAATACGGGCATTCGGCTATCACAAGTGCCTAGCTCATGCGCCATGTGAGGTCTCGATATAAGATATGTGTCACTAAAATATCGCAATGCGTTCTCAGGTTATTGAGCGGAAACTGGTTTTCTATTTTCAGTAACAGTAACCTTGACCCATCCCATATGCAATCCCAAGCAATGTCTCGATATAAGGTACTTATGTATTAAGTTTCATTAAAATAGCTCAATGCGTTTTCAAGATATGTAGCGGAAAACATTTTTCTATTTTTAATTACGGTGACCTTGACCCCACCCACCCCATATGCAATCCCAATTGAGGCCTCAATATAATGTATGTATGTATTGAGTTTCATTAAAATATCTCAATGCGTTCTCAAGATATTGAGCGGAAACCGTTTTTCTATTTTTAGTAACAGTGACATTGACCTTGACACCTCGTACCCCATATGAAATCCCATGAGAGGTGTCGATATAAGGTATCTATGTATTAACTTTCATTAAAATATCTCAATGCGTTGTAAAGTTAATGAACGGAAACCGTTTTTCTATTTTTAGTAACAGTGACCTTGACCTTGACCCACCCATCCAATATGCAATCCCAATCGAGGTCTCGATATAATGTTTTAACCAAATATGAAACCTCTGGGCCTTGTGGCTTCAGTGAAGAATTTTTAATGTTGCCATTTACGTCTATATAAACCATGTGAGCCCCGGGATGTGGCCAGTTTTGACCCCATGTTTTCAGGAAAGAAGATTTTTAAAGTCATTTTGCTATTTAAGTCTATATAAACATTGTGACCCCGGGCTGTGGCTAGTTTTGACCCAAGGGGCATCATTTGAACAACTTTATAGAGGACCACTATACAATGCTACATATCAAATAAAGAAACTTCTGGGCCTTGCAGGTTCATATGACCCCAGTCACATATCAAATATGAAACCTCTGGGCCTCGAGGTTTCAGAGAAGATTTTTAAAGTCATGCTGTTATTTATGTCTATATAAACATTGCCCAGCTTTGACCCCAGGGGCATTATTTGAACAATCTTTGACAGTTAACGTTATCCTGGATAGGTTGACCATTTTAGGTGGTTTCGGATGTTTGACCATGTAACGAATTTCGGGAAAGTTGTCTACATTGATGAGTTCCTGAATAGTTGACAATTTTTGTGTGTTCCTTGATGTTGGACCATTTACTTGAATATTTTTGCAAGATGTTCGACCATTCACCTTGATGGCATTGGAACAAATGGATACACATACTGGATTGTTGTGTGCCTATGGCGTTCAGTAAGAGATATAGGAAGAATGAAACTGCAGAGACATCATCAGGAGGGAAACACTTATTACCATCCGTTAGTCCTTTATTTGAGGCAAGTGACAAATTGCCTACACACTACAGGGCAATACATACAACACAACACAAAACATACAAATGATTAAAACTGGGGTAACCGCCTTGGAACGGTCAATGCAAAGCATTGGGGGTTCAAAGCGGTTTAAAGGCATGACGAACCTCACACTTAGCCTAGAATTAATCACAAACACGCAATTGTAAATAAGCTTTAACCACATAGCATTGCAATTCAAATTAAATAGTAATAAAAGATAATATTAATTCAATTGAATTGCTATTTAATTACTCAATGGCTTAATGTTCACCAGAGCAACAGAATTGCAACTCTCTGAGGCACGATGAAATAAAGTAAATACAATTATCAGCTAAATCCCTTCTTGTTGACAAGATTTCAAGACCTAGCATCCTATAGTACAAATCACCGATCATCGTCGTGCATCTCAGAAAGAAGCCGTAATACGTGGTGTAAAAGGCCAGATTACATAGCTTGGTTGTTTAACATTTATAATTAACATAATTGAAACAGTATTTTAATATTAAAATAAAACGATCATAACTACATGTACTTATGCAAAACGAAAATGAACTAAGTGGGAAATATACATGCCATACGAAGGACTCTTAGGAATATTACCATCTAAGAAAGGGAAATTAACAATATCAAAATTGAAATCATCACGTTTGTCATACAGACTAGTTTGCACTTTGTTGTTACTATAAGTTAGACGTAAGCATTTAGTGGTATATGTAATGCACTACTTTCTGGTTGTCATAATAAAAATATGTTCTTCATTTGATAATATGTCTGTGCGTGTTTGGTAACCGAATGATTAAATGAAACTACCCTGTAAGTAGAATTTCATCCCACTCAAGCTCTCCGAGGGCTCACAGAAAGAGAAGCGCAATCAACACCAGCCAGTAACGGTAATAGTTGAGAATGTTTGCGACAGGGAAAGGTAAAAATGTTGTTGTTTTTATCTAAATTTCCAAACAACAATTTAGAGAGGGTACTGGGCGGGTGTGTGGATGAATTTGCACAGAAACATATTTCTGTTGGAGCATCGGACAAGCATTCAGGTCCTACCTTTCTTTTTATTACAGTTGTACAATTGTTGCAAAATATACTAAACTGTGTATGAAATGTCTGATAATGATTTTTTGTTGTAGGTTCTTTGGCCGATTAATTAAGATACCCCGATTTTACACCC
Source organism: Congeria kusceri (assembly GCA_027627225.1). Classification (NCBI taxonomy): domain Eukaryota; kingdom Metazoa; phylum Mollusca; class Bivalvia; order Myida; family Dreissenidae; genus Congeria; species Congeria kusceri. The sequence goes on from CM051037.1 coordinate 25,112,123, forward strand.
GATGATATTAATGTATTATGTTTTACTTTTATAGATGGACTGAATGCGACGATACAGCCACAGTAACAATTGTTACATGTAATGTGTATATGTACATGTACGTGTAATGTCATATCATACATACAATCTCAGTGATTGTTTTTAAGAGTCAAGTTTTGATGGTATTTAATAAATACTGTACGATTCCGTCGACATGTATTATTTAGTATGTGGTTTTTGAAGTATGTTGTTTATGATGCGAAGAAAATAAACATGTATATAAACATTTATGCGGCTTGTTCTAAATATAAACAAAGCGAAACTCCAGTTGCGACAGCAGGAGAGAACTCTTATTAGCAGCCCGAGGTCCTTTATTTATGGCAAGTGACCAATTGCCAAACAATTACACAGCACATCACAAAAACACGTACCAAACACAAAACACACATGAATAAAACTGGGGTTTCTGCCTAGGAACGGTCAATGCAAAGCATTAGGATTTTTGCTCAACAGCTCAAGAACATTCAAGTCATTTATCTCAGCCGACCCATACAGACGATGTAATGTTTTCAGTAGTCCTAAACGCTAGTTTATATTAGATTTTAGATTAGAGTATGGCCTCTGTTTGACTTAAATTACCTAAAAGCACGGTTTCAGGTCAGTTACTCATGAAAGGCTCCACATATTTAAATTATTTTTGGTGGATAGGTGAAACACCATAAAATACAGGTCAGGTTCGACTTTGCTGTTTTTTCAATCGGCCATTGCGACTTGTTGCGCTTATCTGTCACGGTATGACGTTTGAAAAGTTGTGTGTGCAGTATCAAACAACTGTGACAGTAATACTTCACACATTCCTTACAACGCCATTTTCTTCGCAAACAGAACAGCAAATGTTCCCAACAATATCCGACGTTGTCGGTTGAGGAAAATCTAACAGCTCTTTCATTAGAGAATTGAGTCTGTGACACATTGCCTATATGTAATGTCTGGCTATGACTGTGTTCAATCAGCTGATAAGATTCTGACCTTCAAATGTACACTTTAAGGTTAAAGAGAGTAAGCTGTGTTCAATAACACATACTAATACCCAGTGCAACAAATAATATTCGTTTAGAGAAACACACCAGTAAACCTATAAAATAGAATTTATTTTGATTAATAATTATTAAAGAAACTATATTTTATCAGGTTATTTGGATACTATAATAGTGATCCGACTTTGAATAATTGTCATTGTCTGTGTCACGAATGCTTGTTGTAATGTGAAATTCAATGTATTAAATGTGACTGATCTGGTAGTAAATAAAAATGTAATTCTTTATTCATCTAGTTAATGAGGCATTGTATTTTTATCTTTATTTAAAATATATTTGCACATATATACATATTCTTGTGTGCGCACGTACCTACATGCAACACGGTTATAAACTGTTTGTTTGTTTGTTTGGATTTTTCGACGTATTCAACAGTATTTCAGTCATATAACGGCGGTCAGTTAACCTACTCACACTTTTCCTGGGTAAGCTGGTTAACCAGTACTAAGTGCACATACTTATGCCAATAACTGACAACTGCCCTACTTGAATCAGAGGTAGGGTGAGAATGGCCGTAGAAATAATTTCATGACCAATCCCCACACATGTTATGTGGCCGGGCTTGGAATCAAATCCGCGATCCTCGGATTTGTAGTCCAGCGCTCTACCAACTGAGCTAGCCGGCCCGGCATACGGTTATAAACAGATTTATGTCCACCTGTTCCAACGCACTTGCTACTATATTTAAACAAGACAAATACTGAGAATGTATAGTGTAATAATAGCGTCATAAACAATTGCGAAACTACTTGAACGTTCTACTTGTCCTAGGTCAACAAGTCATATGTCAATTTTTTTCTTCACACTAAATCGTCGCCAACGGTATTTTACTGTAGACATTGTCATTTTTTAACAAGAAATGCTTAAAGTTACTAGACGGCTAAACTAACAGAATGTTACAATAGCTAGTTAGAGAACTTGCCAATTGAGCCAAGAGGAAAACACAAAAAGGAATATGCGCCGTTAAGAGCGTATCGCGAAAATCCTTGTCTCCGTTAATGCAGTTGATTTATTCCTAACAATTCCTTGCAAATTGTCCAGCTGCTTGGGAACAATAATTTCATGCCATCTGTGAGCCGGTTGGGGGTTAACCGCATGTGACACGCATTTTATAATAAAAACAGTATCAGAGTCACCGAAATATAATATAATTCGTGCAAGCACCTGTATGATATTGATAATAAATCCAAATATAAATGCATTTCATTGGTATAAGCCTGACATTCGAACGTAACACCACGCTGTACATTTAAACACGCAAACATACTTTAAGTACAACATATTCAGCGCAAAACATATATTGCATACACGCTAATTGATTCCATTTACAAAAGAAAATTAATTCAATTTATAATACAGACAAGGTATAATGTAAACAAGGTATACAATAACATGCTTTTTTTTCTTTTTTTTACCTTGGTAATAATAATAATAATAATAATATATATATATATATAATATAATAATAATAATTCACGATGAGTTACAGAGATGAACACATACCCCAAATATTACGGTAATTTCAGATATACATTTTAAAACTTGATTTTGAATTTCTGAATTACTCTGACGTAAACAGATAAACAACAGACGAGTTTAAACTTTAATCGAACCGGTGTTTACTCAATTTAAAATTCTGCTTATTCAATTTACATTCGATTTGATTTGTTGTTCTGTTGTTTTTTTGTTGTTTTTTTAATTTTCCTCTAAACATTAACAGTTGACATGACTTGCTTAAATTCAGGAACAAATATCTATAAAAACATGAAAACGATAGGTATAAATCGGCCACGATCTCGCAGCATAAAGGCAATCTTGATCGTTAATCATATAGAGCTGAAGACGAATCTTTCATTGTCGATCTTAAATTTAATAGGTACAGATCACATTTTATGTATTATAGCATCAGCACAAAATATATATCAGGAAATCGCGTTATAACAATAATAATAATAATAATAATAATAACAATAATAATAATAATAATAACACCGTTTATGTAAAAGAGAAATATATTGCTCTGTATAGTGCTGTTAAATCGATCATTAAAGTGTGATAATGCAATATTACTGTAAAAAAAATACCATGTGAGTTATTTTTTAAATTTCTTATAGAAAATGACCAAGATGGGTCAAAGTATATATACATTTCTAAATTAATAGGTACAGATCACACTTTATGTATTAAAGCATCAGCACAAAACATATATCAGGAAATGGCGTTAGAATAATTATAATAATAATAATAATAATAATAATAACACCGTTTGTGGAAAAGAAAAATATATTGCTCTATATAGTGTTGTTAAATGTGTGTGTATTTCGAAGTTTATGAAGTCCTTCCGCGCCTGAGGTTGCATTACCGGTATGTGAGAACCCGGAGTGAGTCCCAGCACTCCTACCTAATTAACTTACTGGAGACTCACGAAAGTTGGGACGAATTTTGAATCATAGCTATTTATCTTTTTATTTTTTACTGAAAGATATTTTAATTTTGGTGTGGTCTTGTGCTGTGGTGGGAAACGGGAGTACTCGGAGGACCACCAACCAAAGTCACATGCCCCGCGAGGGGGGAGCAAACCCGGGACGCCAAGGTGAAAAGCGACTGTACCAACTACTGCGCTAGCCGGACAGCCTGTTGCTAATACTAATGTACTGTATCTTGATAGTCGGCAAGGCTATATAAACATTGTTAAAAGTCTCCTCCACAGCAGTTCTATATTAGTTTTCTTGTTAGCACCGTGTGGCACAGTTGTCACGAGGCGTGTTATCAAGTGGTTCTCACGTATTTGCCTATAGTAGCGACCTTTTTTCTTAATCACCTCCAAAACACAGTTATTTTAACTACTACTGCAGTAACATTAGCCAACATACATCAAGTACCAAATGAAGTAAATAACACGTGAAAATTCGCTGAATTCTGCAAAATGGATGCAACCCGAATTACCCGGTACACAGACCGCATTTTAAACGCAACTGAAAGCGCCCGGTGTTGCTGTCAAGTAGCCCAGACGAATGTTTGATGATAAACAGATCGGGTAGGAAGTGGCATTAATCTTGTTTGATAAAACATCTAATACTGGGAGGTTAAAATATTAACAGCAGAAAAGCATGCTTAATAAGCTTATCCAGACAAACCAAATACAGCGTCGTTTTCTTATCATTATTTCCTAGAGTTTGACAGTTCGCGTACAAATATAGGCTACACACCACCAACATTAATAGTACAATTTATAGAGACCTTACCTCACACGTCATATGTTAAACAGGCAATATTCACAACTGTTTATCTCTATTGATACGTTTCTAATAGTGTTAACAACAAATTTGATGATATCAACAAACTTTTCAAAGCCTTTGCAGTGTTTTTATGGCCAATTTGGGGCATTTCGGCCCCATTCCACTGCTTAAATAGTGTATAATTTTCCCCTATATTTACCTTAAAATTCCCCTCAGAATGTAAGCTTTATTTTGAAAAAAACTTGACCAAAATCGGACAAAAATGTACTACGAGAGAGGAATATTCTTAAACTATCCCAACAATTTTTTATATCGAATCAATTTTGTGCATAATCTAAGTAATAATTTGTAGCAAAACAATTGATTAATGTTTTATAACAAAATAGAATATAAAAATGTAATAATGCTTTTATACAAAAACGATTCCCCTATTGCCATAAAATTCCCCGTCTAAAGGGCCCCACCACCTTTCCCCAAAAGGCGAAAAAAACTGCTTTGATGCTTTGTACTGTTAGTAAAGTAAACCTGGGAGGAAAAGTGTGTTCGGTTCGATGCTGGAACCCACGACTGCCGGAACACCAGTCTTTGCGAAACTGGCTAAAAAACGCCGGTCATCCGGACAGGCATTTTGTAAAAAGTTGCCGGTCCGAACAAAAACTTGCCGGACCGAAAAAGACGTGTACATTTTAAACTTTTATCATTTATTTATTGACCAGGATTGTGTTGACAGCACTTATTTCTACTATACACTAACTATACATAGTATAAAGTGTTAGTTTTCTTTAGTGTTAGAGTTTGATGGACTGTGATGCTTAATATTTGCTTAATCATTGGAAGTACAGGTGAGCAGTTTGTCAGCATTTAACAGTTCACTTTAAAAGTCTATGCATTCATCATCATTTTCAAGAGAATCCAGTTCATCATCGACATCGCACAGGCTTTCGACGTGTTTCTCAAAGCTTACGACTGGCCCCACAGGCACAACCTTGACTGGCACTGTTTCGTCCTCCGACTCTGAATCCAGACATATCGATATTGTTGCACTTGAAGCTGATGTAGATGGGGCAGCAATGTCACTTGTTTCTTGTTCAAGTTTACGCTTACGTGTGTATGATATCCACCTTCCGCCAATCGGCTCAGCCTTGAAAAATAAATAAAAAAAGCGAATGATTATTTTAAATCAACAAGGTTGAAACATTAATATAATGGTAAGTATGTTGAGCCATTTGTTTTTGTCATACTTTATAGCCTATAATATTTTTTCAATTAATGAATTTCAATAAACTTAATAATAGTTGGTCTGTTGATTGTTGTAGTACTGAACAACCAACATTTATTTCCAATTTCTACTGATGAACATAAAAGGGAACTAATTGTAACTCTGTGTCTGATGAAATGGTTTCAAAACAATAGCTGTACATAATTATCCTACCAGCCATGAGTCAATAGCAGCTTCAGGGTCAAAAGAGGTAATGGATGGAGACAACAGTTTAACCGTCATCAGATCTTGTAGAACTGTTTCCGATAGTTTTGACCGCCTGCACGTCTTCAGAAGTTTCAGCTGAGAAAATGCTGTTTCACACCGGACGCTGGTAGATGGCAGTGTCAGCAACAGATCGATTACCAGCCGGATGTTAGGAAGATCATCAGCCCCTGGGCCTTCACCTTGTAGCACCAGGTCCCAAGTGAGATCTGCTAACTCGTTGCCATGTCTGTAAACATATTTGACTTATATATTGCTAACTCATTGCCATGTCTGTAAACATATTTGACTTATAGATTTTTTCAGCCTAAAATTTATTAACTAAAAGTTCTAAATTTTCCTAGACTTGTTACTACACGTATAGAAGAAACATAATTTATTAAATGAAAATGTTTAAACCAATAATTCCTTACTTCTTCTGTACCAGTTTCTTTAGAAGTCTCCATTCACTTCTTGATGCTTGTGTTGAGAACTCCGTGCTAGTACGAAGGAGGGTTTGCTCGAAATGGGAACATGCCAGTCGAATCTCTTCATCACCAAAGTCTGAAATTGATTTGATTTAAGTAAATGATTTCATCCTCAAGTACAAAATGATATTGTTAAATATTATATAATTACAATAATAAATATGATTCAGATGAATTTTAGGCATAATTCAAGGAATTGTAATGTATTAACTATATAATTTATTTTGTTGAGTGAAAGTATTAATGTTTAAGCTTTAATATTAATAAAACCCAGCAATGTTGATGAATAAATATCTCCTCAGTCTTGTCGAATAAAATCAACTCGAAACTGGTCAAACTAGGACAACACTCTCCATCCATTAAAATGTTTATTGAAATGCTAGCAGTTAAATTTACTTATAACAAACTGACAGTATGTTGCTTCTCAGTTTTGAATATCAGATTATCTTCAAAAGGTTTCAGATTTTTAATCGGTGTTGGGCGAGGAACAATAACTAATACTATCAACAGCAAGTAGCAAACAACAAACAAAAAGGAATGATTAACAAGATGCAACGAGAAACTTTAAACAATAACATGCCTACACTCAAACTTCGAACTGAAAAAAAAATCAACTTCAGTCTTAGTAACAGGAACTTGGGATCAACAGAACAGTTGAACCTGTCAATTTGCTCATAGGCCAACTCTTTAAGTGAAGAATCGTAGTAGCATTTTGAATGTCTTTTGTCGCTGTTGAAAACCGTGTCCTAATGGCTTCTACCAGACCATCAATAATCGCATCTGCATACTTCATGTCAGAAGCATTACCTCTCAGACACACACCCTCGAATATTCGATTTTGCAGAAGCTGGTCCACAGCTTCAGGTTGCCTTGCAAACCAGCACAAGCTATTATTTTCAAGTGTGTTGTGCAAACAATACTGCTTGTATATATCCTAGTAATAATTAAAATGTATACATATTATATTAACATCTCATCTGATGTGACCAATTTGAGTATGAGTTTGTTCAGTGACTACAGTACCTTCCTTTCGTTTCTTGCAGGAGTTCCATGGTGCTCTCCACCCAGCAAAGACTATCTGACAACGTCACATCTGACCTATGGAGCTTGAGAGACAGTCGCATCGCAGGTTCAAGTGCGTCCTGAAGAATCAAGATCATATTAATATGTAATGTATTGTAATTTCGAAAATAAAGCTCAAAATGTTTGCATACATTTATCATTATTAAAATTCTTAGCCCTGTAAGAACTAGATTACTAAATAACCATTTTGGTTTTCATAATAATAATTAACGTGACAAAATGTCACATTGAAATGCTTAAAGTTACTTTGAAACTTCAAAGACGATCACATACACATATATATTTTCTTACCAGACGAAAGACACTGAAAGCCAGCAGATTAATATCAGTCATCAGCTTATAAAGACCTTCAGCTTTCGAGTTGCTGTGGCTAGCAGTGGCTAGATGTATTTCCAGTGCCCCAAAAGTCTTTATAAGAGCTGTTGTAGCTCTGAATAAGTGCGGTAGCCACCTAGTGCCTGTTACTTTAGGTGGAAGCACACCCTTGCCGATAGTAGAAATGGCTGCAAGAAGTCCCGTTTTGCTTTTGTGGCTGTTTTTGTACAAGTAGTGCAATCCAATTAGCAAGGTCATAAGCTTTTCATATTGTTTGTTTTTCTTGATTACATCCCTGAAGGCCAATTCCAACCTACATGTGTATGTGACAAGCAATGAACATTTACTAGTTCCGAATTTATTCTTTGCTTCAATAAAGTTGACAATCCTGATCGGGAACCGGTCATGTTAGAAGCACCATCACTCCCCATACCCACAAGTTTGTCTGAAAAAAGAAAAATGAAGAACAAAATTAAACAAGAGCTGTCACTATCTGATGACATATTCCCCCGACAAAGCTCAAGTTGAAAAATGCAAAGAACAATAACTCGAGCAAAAATGTCCAAATTAATATAAAAAGCGTTAGAATTTGCGCTTTAGTGCACTTGATAATAATCATTGTGTGAAAGTTTGATGAAAATCGCATAAGAAATGTAGGAGGAGTAGGAGGAGTTAACCGGACAAGAAATTGGGACAGACAGACAGTGTGATTAGTTACTATAGTTACTAGGGGCATACGAATTCAATTCGTGCCTAAGCCTGGTATTGTCATCATCTCAGAGTATTTTATTCTGATTTTTATTCAGAGTATACTGTTTAGTGTTAATACATTTTAATATTAAATAATATGTAAATTATCAAAAATTACTTAGATGAACTTAACTATTGTAGTTTTAATAAATGAAGTTATTTTAAATTAGCAAATTCTTTTTATAGTTCTGTGTCATACTGATATAATTTTAATAAAAATTACTACACTAATTTGTATTTACTTTTGTCAATATCTGCTTGCTGGAAAACATGCATAACATGCTCATACAGGTCTTCTGATGTTGTTGATTTGAGGGAACTCATGTTTAAAAACCTTTCAGTAACATTGCCATGGATTCAATATCTGAGATACAACGTTTCTTGCTCTGATCCTGAAATATCAGTAGTTCCGTCCATGATGAAGGACACAAAAGGTGCAGTGTTGCACTGTGTTACTGTGCTTGAAAGCTCAGTCTTTGCAATGTGATGAATAAAGTTCACAACAGCATGACCATTTATATAGGTTGATCCAATATCAAGTTGCTTAGCATGATCTAGTTCACACAACCACTTAAAATCAGAAATTGGTCTGTTATTCTTGACTACTGCATGAGCGTTCCTAAAAAGGAAGCAAAGCCTGTGGCGTTCAGATGCCTGTAACATGCGCAAAGCACTTCCAGCCTCTGTATCTTTCAGTTCTGAAGGTGTCAATGGCTTTTTTACGGACGTCATGCGTTCAGCTCTTTCATGAGGAGCCGATTTTTCTCATGATCGACAATCGCCGAATGCCTAAAATTATTGTATCCATCTACACAAGCATTGCCCTTGACTGACTGTTGATTCGCCTTACAGAACTTGCAAAACATTTTATTTTGATCTTTATCATATTCCAACCAATCCCTGCCGTTTTTCCAACGATCCTGGAATGACCTGCCTACCCTTCTAGATTCGTATTCTTTAGCCTTTTCTTTCTTTTCATCGTCAGTTAGTTTTTGTTTTTTATCTGGTGCTGCACCAGGGTAATATCGCAAAAACGACATCTTGGAACAACAACAGAAATTTGTTACAGATAATCTAATTGGACTAAGAATAATAAACTATCCAATGAAATAGCGTTTTTCAAAAGACAAACCAATTTGATGAAAAGTAGAAAAGAAACGAACATAAAATTGAAGGTTATGGTACACTATTAAATTTATCAAGTTCATGTAGAATATTCAAGAAGAAAATGATATATTAATTTACTTAAATGTTTGCTAAATGTAGTTTGTTCGTATGACCTGTAAAATGTTTTTATTAATAAATTTTTAAGTTTGGTGGTTGGGGGTCATTGCGCGCAAAATGTTATCGACTTTACACATTTGCTAAGGTTTGAAATAAGTATAATGTAACCTTGATATTTTCGGTAATTACATTGAGAAAACGCTGTGTACTCACCGGTTAGACGTGTGACGTCATCTTTCAGAGTGTAAACATGTCAATCAAGTTTTTGGTTATTTTGTATTTTCCCATTGCATTTTTCGGAACAATTTAAAATTTCGCCGGTCGCCCGGACCGACATTTTCAGAAAACATGCGGGTCCAAATGAAATTTTGCCGGTCAGGACCGGCGGACCGGCAATTTCGCAAAGACTGGTGTAACACTAGCACGGCGCTCTACCATCTGAGCTAGCTGGTTCTTACACACACTGCACTCCTCCTCCCATTAACCTTTTTTTAGCTGACTCCAGGGTCTTTTGCCTGAGAGGAAAAGTGCACCCTGTGCGGGGCTCGAACCCACAACTGCCGGAACTTTAGCACGGTGCTCTACCATCTGAGTTAACTGGGCGGCCGGTTATTAACTGGGCGCACTACATAAGCTCTGTCATTAACGATAACAATTGTACGTACTTAACTTTTGTATATATAATATCTTTTTTGTATATTACAGTATATCTTTTATTATATTTTTTGTATAACTTTTAAATCAATAAATTAATAAAGTCTTAACATTTCCATCATTGTACAAATACTGATTCTGATTATTTGAATATTCAGATAAATCAAAAATTGAAATTACCAATTTTAGTATTCCTTGCCATCCCTAATTTTTACTGGTAAACTGTTATTGATATGTACCTTGATAGGCTGATATGTGGCGCGTCGTGGGAAAACCGGTCTTAATGCATGTGCATAAAGTGTCGTTCCGGATTAGCCTGTGCAGTCCGCACAGGCTAATCCAGGACGGCACTTTCCGCCTACAGTGGATTTATGTTTAGAAGAGACTTTCTTGAAACAGAAAATACCATAAAAGCGGAAAGTGTCGTCCCGGATTATCCTGTGCGGACTGCACAGGCTGATCCGGGACGACACTTTACGCACTAGCATTAAGCCCGGTTTTCCCACGACCGCCTCATATCATGATTGTAGTTGATTTATAAATCATTATAATGCCTGTTTGTCATCCCTACTTTTTACTGATGAACTTTATGGATATGTACCCAGATAGACTGATAGCATGATTGTAGATAAGTTGATTTATTAAGCCTGATTGTAGTGTCCCTGGTGCAATGGAGAAGAAGAAAGAAAGCTTAGCATTTGAACAGAAGTGTGCAGCAGCCACTGAGAAGATGACAAAACATCACAAGTCATACCTGCACGAGGACATGCAAAGGTAGGCATGAGGGTACAAGTATATGTAAACAGGTAAGACATTGTTTAGTGCTTAATTATATTGTTGCCAGAGCTGTGTCATTTCATAGGCAAAATATTTGGGGAAAAATATCACAGGCAAAAAATATTTGTACTGTTCATCTCAGTCATCGATGATCGGATATCAGAAATTGGGGCAATCAAGCCTGAAATATTATAATTATATAACTAGAGTGTTAGAGAATGCTACAAACCCATCTAGTCTATATCACTAAGCATGTGTCAGACATGGCGAAAGACCGCAGGCCCGCCGGACATCGCTAGTGAAAATGTTAAAAGTCCGACGGGAAAATCCAAGATGCTGGACTTACTGTCGTGTAATTAGTTTTCGTATCCGTACATGTATATAATATGTATTTCGAACTTGATTTAAGCCAGTGAAATTAACTGGCCTGTAATTTTTTCCCATTCGTAGGACAGTCTGGCCTGTAAATTTTGACGGTCGCCATGTTTGATATGAGCAAGCCCAGCTCATGGTTTTCAGGCTGGTGCTAATATTGACCACTGAAATCTAACTTGGACTCTTTCCTGTTCATTGTTATATCCGTTCAAGCCTCCAGTCACCAGTTAAATTAAAGCATTGAAAGGTGCATATGACTTTCTAAATCATGTCTCTTATGCTGAAAGCAAAAGCCTTAGGTCAGTGTAAAATATTTTTTTACCATGTAGATATTTTTGGATTAAAAGGAAAAAAATCAACAACAACAACAAAACAACAAAAACATGAAAACAGTGCCAATGTTTCCCTTATTTTATTAGGATGTTAGACGAAGCAGAAAACAAGTATGGTGACATAAGGATCCTTCTATCAGGAACTTCCATCATGCTTCACAGCTGCGTTATACGAGCAAGGTATCACTTCTTTTTCTCAGGATTAAAGCATGAGGAATATCTGTTTGAATTTCATACATGCCTTTCATTTAAGAAATGTGTTTACTTTCACTCACAAATACTCAAAAAATTCTTTACATAAGTTCAAGTGCCAACTCAGCCTTGATCATCTTTATACGATATTAAATTTGGAGAGCAGTATGTAAATCTGCAACCCAAAATATACATGTACATCCCAACTGTCTTAATTGTATCATTGTAACATAACATTGGCATAATTTGCTAATAAGTAGCTGGTACTATAGTGTGATAAATCTAAGGCTATTAAAGGTATCATTTTCAGATGTGATGGTTTGTGGGGGTGGCTGTCAGAGGTTGGTCAGTGCATAGAAGGTGTAACAGTGGTCAGTCTTCAAACTCTTGACCAGGTGTGGTCAGCAGAGGAAACCCAGGTTGTGGTGGACAGTTTCAGGTGGGGACTTAACGTACATGATATTATGTTGAATAAGTATCATAATTATATAAATATTAACTAATATCGCAATTATTTTAAAACACAAACATGTTTGAACATGTATATGAATGTAAACTAAATATATTTTTCAGACATCAACTTACAAATAATGCGTGGCAATTATATGAAATTTCATTATTGTAAAGAAATTATTTATGATTGTTATTATCTTAATGCATATCAACATTTATACATGTATAATTATATTCAGTAATTGTTGCAAACATGTTAATAAGACTTTATGATGTCTATGGTGGATTGTTTGAGGGTTCTCCATGAGCCAAGATTTGTTCAGAAGCCACATTTTTTACAAATTTGCATAATTTTAACAAAAAAAACTGCCAAAGAACTTTAAAAAATGTCAGAACTATTTGGAAACCCATTTCAGAGCTCTGTACACTGAGGATGATGTAGGACCTGCTCTTCAAAACCTGCAGAAACTCCTTGATCAACATCTGACAAATGAGAACCAACCATATTTGGATTCAGCCAATCAGAGTGTCCGAGAGAAATTCTTTGAGTCCAATCTCCATCTGAGCGATGAAAACCAATCTTGTTTGGGTGTAGCCAATCAGAATCTCAGAGAGTCTGACACAAGGGACAATGAACTTCCTTTGATAGGAGGTGGCGAAAGTGGAAGGAGCCAAACATTTGTGTTACATAGAGGTACTGGTTTTAATGGTGATCTGTCAAGACATGAAGCTGTTGGCGGTACATTCAGACATAATTTTGATGATAATAATATTCATGAGATATCGGAGAATATTACTAACACGAGTCTCGATAAAGCAAAAAATGAAACAAGGTATTTAAACCAGCTTTCAGAAATGGTGGAACAGAGTCAGTCCGATGAAGTTGGTACCAAATGTGTTGACTGTTTGGGATCCTGTAACATAATTGTTCAACAAAATTGTTCTGACTTGATAGGTGGTGATTTTGAAACAAAAGGTTTTAGTTGCAATCATATGGAAGATGAAGAAGAAAAACTTGATTATGTGTATAAACAGAAAGCACATACTATTGTGGAGAAGGCAATTGAAGAGGCTAAAAGACTAGTGACAGCCACCTGCAATAGCTCAGGTCTCAGTAATGGTTCCTGTATTTTGAATGGTTTTGATCATGAAACTGTAGGCTCAGAATCCTCACAGTCAGTGTTGCAGACAGTGACTGGGCACAAGGATGATGAGTTAATAGATACTGATACGAAATCATGTGCTTCCTGTGATAGTCTGAGCAATGGGAACAAAGCAGTGATGAATGGCGAGAAATTATCAAATGTGGTTCCAGGTTGTGTTTCGGACAAACATGAACTAGTGTTAAGAGTAAAGGATTCTCATGCGGGTATGCAAGCTTTGTTAGAGACGAAGTTGGGCATACAGAGGAAAGTGACAGCATGTTGTAAGCTAGGAGAGGACTTGCTGAGACTGTTGCTTGATGAAACGAACTGCGATTTCGTCATTGAAGTAAATGGGACCAGAATGCCTGTTCACAGGTAAAATAAAATTTGTCCATTAGAGTTTACATTGATTTGTCAATAGATGTTCAAACCATTACATTAATCATATTCAGATTAACTGTGTGAGTGAAATCCAACCATTGTACTTGGATATTATCTTTTTTAGTTGATATCCAGGGCTTATGTTGGCTAAACAATTATGTAGCCAAATTTAACATACTATGTTGTTATCGTAGTTATATTTTTGGTACTTGAAAAAAAAGTTTTAGCCAGATGTTAAAGTTTGTAGCCATTTGGGAATTTGGCGAATGGCAGCAGCGTTTTTCCTTACTACTTTGGGAATGGTACCAGTACCAGTGCAATTGGGAAAATTCGCCTCGTTTTCAACCAAATTGGGAATTTTATCACTTTCTGCAAAAACTGCCAAAAAGAATTAGAAAACAATAAATAAACTCTAAAGCTGCATTTTCATTTATTCATTTACTTGTACTTGTGTTTCCAGGAGGTAAAATGAAAGTTACATGCATAATTTATAGTGAATCTTTTTAGGATCGGTATCCCAGATATTTGGGATTTTTTTATCTTCAAATTGGGAAATTTTTCAGGTAAATTGCATTGGGAATGTACCTTTTTAGGGTACAAAGTTTATATAGAGGAAAAACGCTGGGCAGAGTGGGTCCTGGGAGCCGACGGTAGTTAACACAAGAGCGCATGTGGGAATGCCGGAAATAAATTATGTAACAGTAGGTTAAGAGGAGTCTGAATTACTTGTAGAAACACTAGGAATTTATTCTTGAATATTGTAAAGTGACCTCAATTTAATGTAAAGTAAGGGTTCTGTATACTAGCCCATAATCTAATGCAAATGATAATTAAAATGATAAATATTTGAGGCATGTTGTGGGAAAACTGTGCTTAATGCATGTGCCAAAAGTGTTGTCCCGGATTTGCCTGTGCAGTCATGGATTTATATTTAGAAGAGACTTCCTTGACACAGAAAATACCATAAAAGTGTAGTGTCGTCCTGGATTAGCCTGTGCAGACTGCACAGGCTGATCCAGGACGACTCTTTACGCACATGCATTAAAGGCCGGTTTGCTCACGACACGCCTCATTTCAATTATAAAAGAATATGAAAAAATATCAAATTTATACATGTATTATGTAACTGAATTACAGTTCACAAAAACAGAATACATGGTAAATGACAGCAGGAAAAAAATGTCTGTGACAGTAATAATTTTAGGTGACAGTAATATTTTTAGAAGAAAATACAATGAATACAGTTTTTGCTTAAAATATTAGCAAACTTTATTGAATAAGAATGCATTATCACAGTATATAATTTTGATTTTGTTTTTTCCACAATTTTTGTAAAATAATAATATCATTACAAATAATATATACCATAAACTAAATGACAGTGGTTGCTTGCAGGTGTGTTCTATCCACAAGGTCCGAATACTTTTCTGCCATGCTTAACAGTGCTTGGAAAGAAGCTGGCAATCAGATGACTCGAGTAGAGGAAGCCAAAGTTACAGATGTGAGGTAAATCACTTAAAAGATCTGTTTAAGAGTTTTAAAAGAAATAGTGGATGTAAACTTATTACTTTTCCATTAACCATGCAAAACACAAAATAAGCTACAAGTTATTGTATAATAAGGTGGAGATATTTGTTAACATTACTGTCAATGCATTTTGTGATCGCCCGATGTCCGTGGGTAAGTGCGTCCGTCGTCAACTTTTCATTCAAACGACTCCTCCTCCTAAACCGCTATGCAGATTTTCAAGAAACTGCACAGGAATGATCCTTGGGGAACCCTCTTTCAAAGTTGTTCAAATTGTTACGGTCCGCTGCATATGTAGGTCACCAGAGCTAAAAATAGATCTAAAAAGTGTAAACTTTAAAAATCTTCTCTGAAACCGCAGGGCCCAGAGGTTTCATATTTGGTATGTAACATCCTATAGTGGTCCTCTACAAAGAGTGTTCAAATTATGCCCCTTGGGTCAAAACGGGACATGCCCCGGGGGTCACATGGTTTATATAGAATATATAGCAAAATGACTTTAAAAATCTTCTCTAACATCCAATAGTGGTCCTCTACAAAGATTGTTCAAAATATGCCCCTGGGGTCAAAACTGGCCACGACCCGGGGGTCACATGGTTTATATAGAATATATAGCAAAATGACTTTAAAAGTCTTCTCTGAAACTGCAAGGCCCAGAGGTTTCATATTTGGTTTGTAATATCCTATAGTGGTCCTCTACAAATGCTGTTGAAATTATGCCCCTGGGGTCAAAACTGGTCACATGATTCATATAGACTTTAAAAATCTTTTCAGAAACCGCATGGCTCAGAGGTTTCTTATTTGGTATGTAACAACAAATTGTCGTCCTCTACAGAGATTGTTCACATTATGTCCCATGGGTCAAAACTGGCCACGCCCCGGGGGTCACATGGTTTGTATAAACTTAAATAGCAAAATGTCATCAAAAATCTTCTCTGAAACTGCAAGGCCCAGAGGTTTCGTATTTGGTATGTAACAACCTATAGTGGTCCTCTACAAAGAGCATTCAAATTATGCCCCCTTGGGTCAAATGTGACCACACCCCAGGGTTCACGTGGTTTACATAAACTTAAATAGCAAAAAGACTTTAAAATTCTTCTTTTCTTAAACCGCAAGGCCTAGAAGTTTCATATTTGGTATTTAACATTAATAGTGGTCCTCTACAAATAATCATCTAATTATGCCCCTGGGGTCAAAACTGCTCACGCCCCGGGGGTCACATGGTTTACCTATATAGACTTAAATATCAAAATGACTTCTTCTCTGAAACGGCAACGCCCACAGTTTTCCTATATTTGGTACGTAACATTGCATAGTAGTCCTCTCCAAATGTTCAAATTATGCCCCTGGGGTCAAATCTGGCCACAGCCCGAGGGATCACATGGTTTATATAGACTTAAATAGCAAAATGACTTAATTTTTTTTTACCTGAAACCGCAAGGCCCAGAGTTTGTTTCAAAATGATCAAATTATGCCCTTGGGATAAAAATAAGCCACGCCTTGGGGATGCAAATTCGAATTGGTTTACAAGGTCTGAGATGAGCGTCCTAGGGCCCTCAGGGACCTCTTGTTTGTGATTGTTTTATTTTATAGGGTCACATTTGAATTGGAAATTATTTCAGGCAAATACTGCTATACATATATGCTGGTTGTGTTGATGTCATCACGGGTGTTGACATTCACTCCATGGCAATACTGGCCGATATGTACAATTTTGACAGACTTAGGGACGTTGTGGCTTTCAACCTCACACGTGACTACTGTCACTTCTTCCACAAGGTATGACAAATATATATTTATTGTTAAGGTACCATCATGGAGAACGTTATGTGAAGTGGTTGAACATTTTAGTTGTTGTGAATTTTATATTTAAAAACAGTTCGTTTCAAAGTGTACAATAACTTCTTCAATCATAAGTTCTTACATTAAAATCATTACAGTCATTTTTAGTAAGTATTTTTCTTTCCATCCTTTATCTAGCTTTGTGTGAACTTTTAAATCAAATATCAACACAGCAATTACAATTGTGGCCATTGAAAGAAAATCAACCAGTACTTTGTTCTCTGTGTATTGATATTGATATGTATGTATGTTTTCGTGATTTTTGCCATACATCTACTGCTAGTATTGTTGATTCCAAAAGAGTTGAACATTTAAAAAAAAACATCCTTGTTTTTCCTTTAAAAGCCCTGCAAAGAGTGTACGAAACAAGTGCCATACGCCCTGGCCTGTGCAGCCAGTTACAATATGGCGGAACTGCGAGACAAGTGTGTGAAATGGATCAACAAGCACTTTGCCCAAGTCTGGAACACCAAGGATCTGCTCACGTTGCCGTGGGATATACTGGACATGTGCCTGAAAGTGGCTATAGGTGACCTTGTAAGTTTTTCCAATAATTGTATTGTATAAATTGAGGCTTGAGAGTGAAACTGTTGTGTCTGCTTAACATTTCTATATCAGATACAATAGTTTCACGCTCAACCCCCAAATTGTATTATTCTGCACTTGTAACTTTTTAGCTCAGCTGGGCTTGCTCAGATCTGAGATATTATTTTACAGGGTTGTAACATTTTCTTGCTCTCAGGAAATAATAGAAGAATTCAGGGCCCGTATTCAAGAACCGATTCTTAAACTTTAAACTTAGGAATAAATAATTTTCTTGAAACTGTTCTGTTCTAAAGAGGCAGTTTGTTTGACTTGTACTTTGTATTCATCGGTGCTAATTTTAGCATTCTTTATTTACATGTAAAATGATTTACGTGTAATAATGACAGAAACAGCATTTGAACCTGGCATATTTGCAAACACACAAGTATTGTTTGTTGAGTCTAAGTCTATTCTTTATTCTTAAGTCTAAGAAGAGTCTTAGTCTATTCTTTATTCTTAAGTCTAAGTAGAGTCTAAGTCTATTCTTTATTCTTAAGTCTAAGTAGAGTCTAAGTCTATTCTTTATTCTTAAGTCTAAGAAGAGTCTAAGTATATTCTTTATTCTTAAGTCTAAGAAGACTCTATTCTTTATTCTTAAGTCTAAGAAGAGTCTAAGTCTATTCTTTATTCTTAAGTCTAAGAATGGGTTGGTGAACATGGGCCCAGGCTTACTTGGCCAACCTGCTCATTTCGATGACTGATGTCTTGATAGCAAAAGTTCTTTTTCTTTCAGTCGGTGGACACTGTTATTGACACATTATTGACATGCTGCCAGTTGAACGAGAAGACTTCTAGAAGTATCAAGTGGATAGAGCCTATGTTTGGAATGATTGATGAACTGAAGGAAGCTGCCATCAAGTTTTCAAGTTCTAACTTTGTCAATCTTATATCGGATACCAATCTGCGAAGGCTTGATCAGGTGAAGATTTAATTAGCAGTGTTTGCACAGTTAAGTCTAAGATATACAAATATTCCTACAGAACACACTATTACGTGAAGTTAGAATAGGACATCAAACATATAATAATTTTTTTTTATTATACCAATGTTTAATATGCAGTAAACCATTTTTAATTTTTTAATTTGCCGAGCTATTTGTGTAACAGACACCTGCATATATAATTGCTTTTATCACAAAACTGTATACTTGTTTGCATTTCCAAAATTTTCACAATAATATAGAACCGTGTCCATGCATGCATGAACACAGTTTTTAAATACAATAAAAATGATTGAAGATAAAATCAGTTTTAATGAAAGAGTTATGGAAAATGCATATAATACCATAAGTATTGACAAAATATTACAAACATCCTTAAACAACCACCAACTGCAAAGTTTTATGTCAAAAAAGAAACATTTCATGTCCATTCTATGTTTGATGTCTTATTCTAACTTCACATAATAAAGTGTTCTACAGGTATATTTTCCACACTGAAGTCTTGGTTTTACAATGTTCTAACAGTTAAGCTTTAGGTTTGAAAGTTTTTCTACTGTAATTGTAAAGTCTTAAATAAAAAAAAAAAAATCTTCATATTGTGAGTAAAATCTAAGATTTTTTTCCACAGTTTAGGACTGTGGGTAAATTGAAAAGTGTTACTACATATATAGGTAGCATATCATAGTCTTTGGTTTAGATGGGTTTTTTCTAGGGATGTCAACGAATAATCGAATATTCTAATAATCGAATACTTGACCGAATATTTGAATATTAAATGAGTATTCGAATGGCAAATTATTTTTTTTTCAATAATAAACTAGTTTAATTCTATAATCCGTGATCATTATGTATTCACAGTTACCTAATTTGACAACGTTGACATGTTATTTAACACCATTGATACCCATATGCGCAGTGGGAGATAACAGATTAAGCAAACTGTGACATTCGAGTTGTAAACGGACCCTAGGAAGAGACCGATATTTGCGCAGATTGTACGTAACATTATTTGGGTGCTAAACTGAAGCTAATTGGAGACCGATGTTTTCACACTGACGCTAATTGAAGACCAATGTTTGAACAATGTATGGTGCATTATGCGGTTTAGGTGTTACTATTAATTAAAATTCATTCTTTTACTTAGCGGTGCATTAACAACAACAATTTTCATGCCGACCTTTAAGCATTTATTCGCTCAATATAACAAACAAAAATGAGTAAAACAGCACAGGTCTATATTCTATGTGTTTCTCGATGAAAGTCTTCTCGTTCATTAAAGTATTTATTGAATTGTCAGATTGCATTAACAAATCATCATGCCTCCGCATAAGCCTTCAGCTCTGTGGAAGCATTTCTCACGGTCAGCCGATAAAATGTCGGCAACATGTCAGCTTTGCGATGAGAAGTTTGTGTACACATGATGATGATGTGATGATGATGATGATGATGGAAACATTTGTATTAAATTCATAGCGTCGACAGCGATAAGAACGGTGTTTAACGACACATTAATGCGTTTACCTATTATACATCCTATATAAATGAACAAAGACTCTGACATTCTATACATAGAGTGTGACATCACTGCTTTCGTCTAATCTCTACACTAGGAACTGATTACAGTCCATATTTGGCTAAATGGTACATACACAAAGATATAGTCGACGTAGGAATGAAATAATTTCAAAACAAGCACAATTTCGGTATATTCTTACTAAAACCATGTTTAACCATGATAACTATATCATCATTATTAACTTTAAACACTCAAAGCATTGTGTTTATAACTGTTCGTGCAATAAAATGCGTTTTACTTGCGTTGTCATGCACTTTCTACTTTCACTTTCGAACATTATTAACAAATGAACAAATAGAGATAAAAACTTTTATTATTGAAAACAACGGCGGATTATATTTTCAAATTGAATTAAACGATGCACTGATTGAGTTACTTGCACCAAGTTTCGCCTTACAAGACTGTATGACGATTTTGCTACTGTTTAAGAGAAGCATCTCATGCTTCAGTTGGCGCCATATGAATATAGTGCTTGCCCATCATGCACAGCGCGAAATCAAACAGGTTGCCAGAAGCGACACCTGGTGGACACAATGAGACTCGGACATTTAAAAAAAGAACGAATATTCGAATATTATTTGAATATTGAATTCGAATATTCGAATAGCGTTTTGGTATTCGTTGCCATCCCTAGTTTTTTCCACAATGTGAGTAAAGTTTAGATTTATGAGTTTCCCCCAGTATGGGTTAAGTCTAAGATTTAAAATTTATGTCACAGAATGGTTAATGACTAAGATTAAGGAGTTTTTCCACAGTATGGTTAATATCTTAGATTTAGAAGTTTATCCACAGTATGGTTAATACCTTAGATTTAGGAGTTTATCCACAGTATGGTTAATGTCTTATTTTTATAAGTTTTCCACAGAATTGTTAATATCTTAGATTTAGGAGTTTCTTCACAGTATGGTTAATATCTTCGATTTAGGAGTTTTTCCACAGTATGGATAATGTCTTTGATTTAGAAGATTTTCCACAGTATGGGTAAAGTCTTAGATTTAGAAGAAATAAACATTTTGGTGTGCTGTATTTTGCTAGCAGAGCATTTTTATGATATGAAGGTATGTATTATGGTGAAAACATGAAGACAAACCAATCGTTTTCGATGTTTCTATGTATGGTAAAGTTTTTCCCTCAACTCAGTATATTTTTTATACATTTCCAGAAGAGTCTAGCCTTCAACAAGCAGCCAATTGAGGACATCTTCTCCATGATCATCAAGACACTTAGTCCAGAAGTTGCTTGCAGGTAAGTGTGTTTCTTGTTGGCAGTTTTTGTGAGTCTAAATAATTTGAGGCGCATTGTGGGAAAACCTGGCTTAATGCATTTGCGTTTAGTATCTTCCCAGATCAGCCTGAGCTGTCCGCACAGTCTAATCCAGGACGACACTTTCTGCCTACATTTCATTATGTTTAGAAGAGACTGCACAGACTTATCCAGGACAACACTTTACGCATGCATTAAGCCCAGGCTTTCCACAACACCCCTAATTTTTAGCTAGACTTTTCGAAGACAAAATGTCGAGTTATTGTCGTTGCTCTGTCGTCTGCATCAGCATCTGTGTCAGCATCTGCGTTAGTTAAGTTTTTTGGTTAGGTTTTTTTGTCAAGGTCCATTTCTCAAACACTATCAAAGGTATCCAATTGAAACTGTCAATACTTGTTCACTATCAAAAGGGTAATTCATTACAACAAGGCAGGTAACCCTGTGATTTGTATTTCCAGAATTATCTGCCCTTGTTTGGACTTACAAACTTAGAAATATTTGACTTTTTTTTTTCAATATAACATTTCTCAGTAACTATCAAAGACATTAAATTGAAACTCAAGATACTTGTTTATAATGCTTATTGCATTCTACAGACATGAGGAGGTAACTCTTTCAAGGATTTTGTTGGAGTTATTACCCTTTATTTTCAACACTACTTTCATTTTAGGTCAAATTTTCTCAGTACCTGTATGAGGTATTGACTTGAAACTAAAAGTAAATCTATCAAGGATAATTGCCCTTTTTTAAACTTCGAATTTGTGCTTTAGGGTATATTTCACAATAACTATAAGAAGTATTAACTTGAAACTCAAAATACTTGATCACAGTTATGAACCCATTATGTAGACAAGATGAGGTAACTATATCAAGGTTTTGGTGGAGTTATTGTCCTTTTTTCAACTTTGAATTTTAGCTTTAGGTCAAATTTATCAATAACTATGAGAGGTATTTATTTGAAATTTAAGACACTTCATCACAGTGATTAACACATTATATTTACAAAACGCCAGACTACTATCAAATACAAGCAAGCCGAGCGTCCAGCACCCATAGGCGGTGCTCTTGTTATCTGATGATATAATTTTATTTCATCGAGATTTTATTATTCTTGTATCTAGACAAAAAATGTTCTAAGAATTATTTGTTAGTGTCACAGAGGATACTGTCATGTGTTGAAAATCCAAGATCCTTTTAACTTATTAGCACCTTTCCACTTAGATTGGTAGTTTCACCAATAAAAAGCTTATAGAAACATATCAGTGTGAAACTGTGTGTAGTAATAAATGTGTTTGAATGCAGAAATATTTTAATATGGCTTTCTTTAGTCGAATTCTCAATATAAATTTCAAAAACTTTGTAAGTCTTTGTAAGTCTTGATTAGTTTATCATTATATTTTAGTATACGACTTGGGGTAAGTATTTCATATGATTTTCGTTTCATGCCGAAGCTGCATTATGTTGGGGCCTGATGTATTCACTGCATTTAGTTAAACGCCAACCTTAATCCATACTTAATAAGTACTATCTCTTTATCAGACAATAGTTTAACAGCTTGCAGAAAATATGTGTATTTCTTCTTTAAGCCTTGCTTCTGGGAAATAGAGCATTTATTTTACTGACAAACTGTGTACTTGCGCTTGCTTTCTGCGTTTTTAAACTTACAGAAAACGCAAGGTTTTTGTAAAATGCATTCACGCAGAATTTATGAAAATAAAGCTTGGTTGGTTGTTTATTTAATGTCTGCCATTTCAGGGCCTATCTGGCAGTGCACAAGTGGGTGAAGACTATAGAGACTGTGAGGAATGACACGGAAGGTGGTCAGCACTTCACTAAGGTAAGAATGACACGGAAGGTGGTCAGCACTTCACTAAGGTAAGAATGACACGGAAGGTGGTCAGCACTTCACTAAGGTAAGAATGACACGGAAGGTGGTCAGCACTTCAATAAGGTAAGAATGACACGGAAGGTGGTCAGCACTTCACTAAGGTAAGAAGTTTTCATTTCAACTGGGTCATACCTACCAGATATTTTACAACATTTGGTGACATTCTTTATTTATCACTTGCTTGAAATAATGTAAGTATATAGGATTTCTTTCTTCATTTAATACTATTGAAGTTAAGCAGTAAACAATGTAAAAATAATCAAAATGCCAAAAATTACCTCATAAAAATGGTAATCTAATTAACAAAACGTAATGGTGTAACAGTGTGATTAACTTCATTATGGTGGCATGTGGAGTCTGTTGCAGTATCGGTGTGTTAAACATGGACTTATTTGTTAACAAGCATACAGCTGCTGTTCCTTAGTACTTTGACAAATATTTTCTAAATCACTGCTAAAGCAGCAGTCCAGAAATGATTTCTATAAAAATACAACTTTGCAGAAATCGTTTCTAATGGACATCTTACTGCTCAAAATACAAAAAAACGCATTGAAATCGGTAAGATAATGAAGTTTTGGTAACTTTTTATCATATAGTTATCTGTATGCAATAGCTGGTGATGCCTCTGGAGTAAATCAGCATGTACATTAATGTATATTTCATCCGTACCAAGCGTTTTCGAACATAGACATTATACAGTTCATTTTGTAAATAAGAAACAGTTTTCTGTCGAGTAAACTTCATTCTCGTTCATCAGAACTAATGCCAATTTATGATGTATCGAATTATATTCTATGGACTGTGGCTTTAAGCATTTACTATTTGTAAGGAAATAATACATTTGTGGCGCGTGGTGAGAAAACCGGTCTTAATGCATGTGCGTAAAGTGTCGTCCCGGATTAGCCTGTGCAGTCCCCACAGGCTAATCCGGGATGGCACTTTCCGCCAACAGTGGATTTATGTTTAAAAGAGACCTCCTTAAAACAGAAAATACCATAAAAGCGGAAAGTGCCGTCCCGGATTAGCCTGTGCAGACTGCACAGGCTAATCCGGGATGACACTTTACGCACATGCATTAAGACCGGTTTTCTCACGACGCGCCACATTTGCTTTCAGATGTTTGACCAGGTCCATGATGGGTATTTTCCACAACTCATTAGCTTCACATTTCAAATCAATGAATGGCCCGTTCTAGGTTCATTTCAAAACCAGTTTTTCACAGAATTATACTACATTCACAGGGGGACTATTTCATGACATGCACATTATTGTTCTATATTATATTGTAGTAAAGGGAGGTAACTTAAGAAATAATTTTCAATTTATCGTTGTTCATCGGCCAATAAACAACGATTTGGAGTTCTGATGCGTAGGAATTAAACCACAAGGGCCTTAGCCCGAGTTGTTGAATAGTCATCCATCAGAATGACAAAGAGTTGTTTATTAGCCTATAAACAATGATAATGGGAAATTACTTTTGATTCTACATGTAAAATGATTTGACATATATTTGTGCAATTGTAATTGGAACTACTTTTTACTATGCTCTGCTCAGAATCAAAACTTCTTTTCACGATGTTGATGGGTAGTTTAACAACGATAATTTTGTTCTATAGTGAGTATCATGTTAGAATAATTCATTGCACAAGTCAACTGCCATCTACTGGTAATATTGCCATTACTCCTCGCAGAGGTTACTTGTCCCTGGCAGTTTACAGTAATCAAGTGTGACCTCAAATGATTTATTTTAAGATAAATTTTTTATATTTGTTTATTATTGTATAAAACGCCTTAAGAAATATTGCATTGTTAGCTCGACTATTCGTAGAATAGATGAGCTTTCCTACTACCGTCACATCCGCGTCCACGTCTGAATTTGGTTAAAGTTTTTATTCAAAAGTCAAAACTTCAAAACTACATAAGTTATTCACTTGAAACTTAGAATATACCTTTGTCATCAATTCCAGTGTCAGGGGCAACATTCCCCATAACTATGTTTTGTATTTTGACAGAGTAATGCCCCTTTTTCACTTAGATTTTTTGGTTAAGTTTATATTCAAAAGTTTTGTAACTTCAAAACTACATAAGTTATTCACTTGAAACTTGGAACTAACCTTTGTCATCAACTCCAGTAATAAGGGCAACATTCCCTATAACTCTGTTTTGTATTTTGACAGAGTTATGCCCCTTTTTCACATAGATTTTCGGGTTAAAGTTGATATTTAACAGTTTTGTAACTTCAATACTACAAAAGCTATTCACTTGAAACTTGGAACTAACCTTTTTCATCAACTCCAGTATCAAGGGCAACATTCCCCATAACTCTATTTTGTATTTTGACAGAGTTATGCCCTTTTACACATAGATTTTCTGGTTAAAGTTAATTTTCAAAAGTTTTGTAACTTCAAAACTACATAAGTTATTCACTTGAAACTTGGAACTAACCTTTGTCATCAACTCTAGTATCTGGGGCAACATTACCCATAACTCTGTTTTATATTTTGACAGAGTTATGCCCCTTCTCACTTAGATTTTCTGTTTAAAGTTTATATTCAAAAGTTTGGTAACTTCAAAACTACACAAGTTATTCACTTGAAACTTGGAACTAACCTTTGTCATCAACTCCAGTATCAAGGGCAACATTCCTATAACTCTGTTTTGTATTTTGACAGAGTTATGCCCCTTTCTCACATAGGTTTTCTGATTAAAGTTTATATTCAAAAGTTGTGTAGCTTCAATACTACAAAAGCTATTCACTTGAAACTTGGAATAAACCTTTGTCATCTACTGCAGTATCATGGTGAACATTCCCATAACTCTATTTTGTATTTTGACAGAGTTATGCCCCTTTTCACTTAGATTTTCTGTTTAAGTTTATATTCAAAAGTTTTGCAACTACAGAACTGCATAAGATATTCACTTGAAAATTGGAACGAACCTTTGTCATCAACTGTAGTATCAGGGGCAACATTACCCATAACTATTTTTTGTATTTTGACAGAGTTTGCCCACTTTTTACATAGACTTTGTGGTTAAAGTTTTGTTCCAAAAATTCATAAACTATACAAGGCTTCACTTAAAAGTTTTGTATTTTAACAAATTGATGCCCCTTCCACTATCCAAAATATGTACCAACTGAAATACTTCGAAAAGTTGAGTTCGCTGTCCTCTGACAGCTCTTGTCGGTCTAGACGTATACAGTGACGGTTATATTAAACAAGAGGGCCAAGATGGCCCTAGATCGCTCACCTGAGTGTAAAGCATCATAATGGCTTTTAACAAAAAGATTGATTAAGATTTCAATATAGCCATATAAGGAAAATGGCCCCGCCCCCCGGCGGCCGCTATTTTTAACGAATCAAAATGATTTCCAGGAATTTGGTAGACGGTCACCCATGAAACATGTATGTGAAATTATGTTGAAATATAGCCAGTGGTTTCAGACAAGAAGATTTTTAAAGTTTTCCATATAGCCATATAAGGAAAAATGCCCCGCCCCCTGGCGGTCATGTTTTTTAACAAATCAAAATGATTTCAAGGAATTTAATGGAGGGTCACCCAAGGAACATTTATGTGACATTTTTTTGAAATCCAGCCAGTGGTTTCAGACAAGAAGATTTTTAAAGTTTTCAATATAGCCATATAAGGAAAAATGCCCCGCCCCCTGGCGGTCATGTTTTTTAACAAATCAAAATGATTTCAAGGAATTTAATGGAGGGTCACCCAAGGAACATTTATGTGACATTTTTTTGAAATCCAGCCAGTGGTTTCAGACAAGAAGATTTTTAAAGTTTTCAATATAGCCATATAAGGAAAACTGCCCCGCCCCCTGGCGGCAATGTTTTTTAACCAATCAAAATAATTTCAAGGAGTTTGGGAGAGGGTCACCAAAGGAACATTTCTGTGAAATTATTTTGAAATCCAGCCAGTGGTTTCAGACTATAAGATTTTAAAAGTTTTCAATATTAGCCATATAAGGAAAACTGCCCCGCCCCTTGGCGGACATGTTTTTTAAGGAATTTGGTAGAGGGTCACCCAAGGAGCATTTCCGTGAAATTATTTTGAAATCCAGCTTTTGGTTTCAGAGTAGAAGATTTTTTAAGTTTTCAAGATAGCCATATAAGGGAAACTTCCCGCCCCCTGGCAGCCATGTTTTTTAACTAATCAAAATGATTTCAAGGAGTTTGGTAGACGGTCACCCAAGGAGCATTTCTGTAAAATTATTTTGAAATCCAGCTTTTGGTTTTAGACGAAGATTTTTTAAGTTTTCAGGATAGGCATATAAGGGAAACTTCCCGCCCCCTGGCAGCCATGTTTTTTAACAAATCAAAATGAGGTCAAGGAATTTGGTCGCCCAACGACCAATTCTGTGAAATTATTTTGAAATCCAGCCAGCGCTTTTAGACAAGTTTTCAAGTTAGTTATATAAGGAAAACTGGCCTTCCCCCCTGGCGGCCATGTTTTTTAACGAATCAATATAATTTCAAGGACTTTGGTAGAGGGTCACCCAAGGAACATTTCTTTAAAATTATTTTAAAATCCAGCCAGTGGTTTCAGACAAGATTTTTATTAAAGTTTTCAATATAGCCATATAAGTTAAACTGCCCTGCTCCCTGGCGGCCATGTTTTTTAACAAATCAAAATGACTTGAAGGAATTTGATAGAGAGTCACCCAAGGAGCATTTCTGTGAAAACTATTTTCAAATCCATCCAGTGGTTTGTGACAAGATTTTTAAGTTTTCTAGTTTTTAAGCTTTTGGTTGCCATGACAACCAGAGTTTTCAATATATTTTAATAAATTGAAGGAATTTGGTAAATGACCATCCCAGGAACATTCCTGCCAAGTTTGGTTAAAATCCTCCTAGTGGTTTCAGAGAAGAAGTTTTTTGAAGTAAAATGTGGACTTCGGACACAGACTGACCACAATAGCTCACCCTTGAGCACTTTGTGCTCAGGTGAGCTAAAAAAACGGTACAAATGGAACTTAAAAAGTAAGCACAGCAGCGCCTTTTACGGTGTCCACGTTTTTTTTCTTCTGCTTGTCTACAATTTTAATTTGCACCATCCCCATGTGATTCGACTATGGTCTTGTGCGAGTTTGTGCCAGCTGGGATTTAATATGAGCAATGCTCGGAACTAGTTAAATCTCTGTGTCGAAGTTGATTTTCACCTTTCATGAGTTAATGTTCCAGATTGTGAAGGGAGGTAACTTCAATTCCTGACTATATTTGCCTTTCAGGAGTTCGAGTCCCTGATTGACAACCTGTTTACGAACTGTGGAGACCAGCTGTGTGCCAATATACACCTGGTTGTGAACACAGCTGAATGGGAACTCTTGTCTGCGGAGATGCGAGACAAAGTAAAACAACGTACGTGATGAAATGCTTAAGTTCTCTACGTAAAGTCATATGCAGTCTGATTTAAATCAGCTCCTAAAAACATGCTACAAATTAGGATTTGGGCCAGTATTCACAAAGCTCCTAAGGACATTTTTTACTTAAGTTGTACTTAAGAGAAACATTTCATATCAAATTTTGTGTGATAAATCGAATGATTTCTGTTAACAAAAGGTTAAAATACTTATCATCAGGGCAATAGTAATAAGTGTAAAACATTTGAATGTAATAATGACCTCTTCATGGAACAGCCACAGACTTGAAGAATTTTATGTCGTAGAAATTTACTTAAGTTTTCACTAAGAAGCTTAAACATTTACTTAAGTTTTCACAAAGAAGCTAAACATATTTATATAAGTTTTCACAAAGAAGCTTAAAAATTTACTTAAGTTTTCACAAAGAAGCTCTGTGAGATATAAATAACCTATTTGGGAATCCTTGATTTCAAAAAGAACTGTGTATAGGTCATCATCAGATCTTACAGACTTTAGGAGAGAGATCATGCACTTACTGTTAAATTTTATTTCACTGTGGTCAAAATTTTGCATATTTCCGAGCATACAGTAGCGCAAATTAAAGACTATGGAAGCGTTCTGGTGCCATGTGTAAAAAAAAATAAAAAAAAATAAAAAAAAATACTCGATATTAGAAACGTGATTACGAGATAAAAAGACGTAATTACGACTTAAGAGTGTAGTGATGACGCATAAGCCAAGTGTGATATAAGCAGGCTATAGTAGATTGAAATAGTACCAATAGTACACTGCCTGTCTGTCTGAAAAAAATACATAAGATATAAGTCTTATGTGGATGCCTTCATTTAATAAAGATTTTTTATATTATTATTATTAGTAGTAGTAGTAGTAGTAGTAGTAGTAATAGTAGTAGTAGTAGAAGTAGTAGTAGTAGTAGTAGCAGTAGTAGTAGTAGTAGTAGTAGTAGTAGTAGTAGTAGTAGAAGTAGTGGAAGTAGTAGTAGCAGTAGCAGCAGTATCAGTGGCAGTAGCAGTAGTAGTTGTATTATTATTATTATTATTAGAAGTAGTAGTAGTAGTAGTATAGTAGTAGAAGTAGTAGTAGTAGTAGAAGTAGTAGTAGTAGTAGCAGCAGCAAAGCAGCAGCAACAGTGGCAGTAACAATAGTAACAATAGTAGTAATAGTAGTAGTAGTAGTAGTAGTAGTAGTAGTAGTAGCAGAAAGAGTAGTAGTAGAAATATTAGTAGTAGTAGTAGCAGTAGTAGTAGAAGTAGTAGTAGTAGTACTAGTAATAGTAGTAGTAGTAGGAGCAGGAGAAGAAGAAGAACTACTACTGCTGATTTTGCTGATTCTGCTACTGATGTTGTTATTGCTACTGTTACTGGGATGTACTTTGATTTAATAAATAAAAACATGTCTTTTTTTGTGATATTAAGGTCAACGCACTAGCAGAGGTGACTTGAGAGGTAATACTCTAAGTGTTAATACTAACACTAATTCGTAATTACGAGATAAAAAAAGACGTAATTACAAGATAACAAGTCATAATTACGAGATACTATGTCGTAATTACGAGATACTATGTCGTCATTACAAAATAAATTGTTTAATATTCAGTAGTTTTTATTTATTTTTATTTTTACACCTGGCACCAGGAGGCTTCCATACATAGCTATACACTCTACTTAAAATAAATGGGTATAAGCTCATATTTGACCTAACTGAAGATGGAGATCCAGGCCAATGTCTTTTGCAAATTAAACTTATATAGCGCACGTCTTATTCAATGCTATTTATCTTTGTCATTCTCATCATTATTTTTTGTAATGCGTGGCAAGCAAATATTTTTTGTGCAAAAAAATTAAAAAGCAAACATAGTTATTGCATATAAGTCAATCTACAACGGGTCAAAATAGTCGATGAACCGCATTAGTTCGAATCAATGTTCAGTGCTTTTTAAGCGCTATGTATATACCAATTAAATTAAAAATAAGTTTAATAAGTAAAATACATTCAAAACTCTCTTTAGAAGCCTGTAGAGTAAAGAACTAGTTCCCTCAAGACCGATTTCTGAATACAACTACTAAATCCTGTTGGCTTGTGCCATCAGTCTAAAAATATGCAAGATTAAGACCATGCAAATAAGCCATTGGTTGAAAATGCGCGAAATTTAGGCATCGCGAAGTACAATGATTATACAGTAGTCAAATTCAGTCCCGCGTTTTGTGTGTGTCCAGGTTCTAGTATTGTGCCTTAAATAAAGGACGTTTACTTATATAATTGTAGTCATCATTTTATCTACTGCTGATACAGCTGGGCTGGTATTCAAAAAGCTCTTTAGGGAAATCTTTACTTAAGTTGTACTAAATTGGAAATTTCTGATGAAATTTTCTATGTGAAATCCAATGATTTCTGTACAAAGAAGGCTGCAATACTAAACATATAAGCAATATTTGCAACTTTACAATATTTTCATGTTAAAAGACATATACATGAAACAGCCAGATATTTAAGGAATTTTATGAATTTACTTAAGTTTTCCCTAAGGAGCTTTGTGAATACGGGCCCTGGAGTTTAATTTACTTTTACATTTATACAGAATTTGTTTGCCCTTAAATTTTCTTTGAAATTAATATGAAAGTATTTTTGTCGCTTATCATACAAAAGAACTCTTGAATGTTGTTTTATACTTGATCTTTGATCATATGTGGTATTTTCAGGCATAGAAATAGATCTATGTGTACATGAGCTTTTTTAAATGACATTCAGTCATACTGTACGACAGGCAGATGAACAAATATTGCAGAATAACTAACAAGTGTTTTCTTAACTGAACATGTAGTTGTGTTATAGATGATATTATGTTAAAACAAGTAGAAATGACTAACTCTTAAAAAGTTCATTATTGTTTCATGCATAGTTGCTGGTTACATTCAAATTGGATCCACTAAACCAAAGATGGGAAGACCTAAACTAAGCAGTGACAACAGAAAGGTATAAATTGTTCATGGCATAATTTTGGTGTCAAAACTCCAAACACAGTAGTTTTGTTAAGACGGGTGCTTTCAAATAAGTCTCCAAATATTTATTCAACGCTCTCATCTTCTGGGTTTATTATCGCACGAGTAATTTGTAGAGGTAATTAAAGGGACCAATTCACTGATATGAAAATTGAAAGTTTTCGAAAGTTTTGTAATTGAACGAAAACTACACTATAATTATAATATAAAGGAGTGAAATAACACCCCTGGTACAGATACATACTAAAAAAGTGTGTTGTGTATAAATAAACATAGCACATAAGCCTAGTGGGTTTTATTGAAAAATATTAACGACTCATTTTGACAATTTTGAATCTGGCGTCATTGATGATCCGTTTCATTTACTGTTTTAAATCGGGAACCAGTATGAAACAGTGAAAAATATATTAGTGTTAATTTTCACTGTTTTAAAAAGTGAATTACCAATTTTATTTCACTGATATTTCCCTATAATTTACTGGAAAGCATACAATAAAAGACGCTATAAAACATTTCTAAAAGTACGAAAAGCTGTTAAGTCCTTTTAAGTTAAGAAAATAGGTTTGAAGTATAAAGCTATATTTTACACTCCGCAGAAGACGTCTGAAGTGAAGGGGATGTCACTAAAGGAGTATTTTGAATGTCATACCGGTCACTTCCAGATACCTCAGCCTGCCAAAGAACAACTTAACACAGCACAACAGAACATTCAAAGCCATGAAAAGTCACAAAAAGCTATAAAGTCCCAGTCTGCTCGAGGCTTTAAACAAGAGGAATCCATAGCCACTAAGAAAATTCAAGAGGCACACAAAAGCAATAACAGGTCAACATCTAAAACTGTGAATGTGAATAAACAATCAAAAGCTCCTTCAAGTACGAAAGAGAAAGTGATGGAAACGAAAGAACAAGAAACTATTGGTAATTCTCATGAAAGTGTGCCAGTTCAGTGCAATCGTTGTCACAGAGAGGCGGCTGAGGTTGCAGTGGATATTGGTCTTACCCAGCCATTTCAAGTCCCAGACCCAATTGTGTTTGAACCCGACATTTTGCTGCCAACTTTTGAAGTTAGTTTCACAATTGGGTAATCACGGGCATACAAGAAGTTGTCCGTATTGATTCATTGGTATCTATTATGACTTACTGCAGAATACGTTAAAGAATTTCTGCATGATATGTATACTATTCCAACATTTCTTGGTACAATATGGCGAGTACTATATATGCGATGGTTTATATAACTTCATGTATTTTGTTTACTGACATGTGAAACAAAAATGCTTCAGTTTGAGGGATTTAATCTCAATGACAATTTCTGTGTGGTGTGTTGACTGTTGCAACAGCGAACTCTATTTCATTTTAAATTAAAATGTTGCAAAAATAATAAAGACCTATAGGATTGTTTATACAGCCATGCTGTGTTCCAAAAAAAAAGCTCAAGCTGGGAATTAAAAGCATACATTTGGTAATAATGTTCCTATTTTATTCCTAAGAAAAATCTTAACTGAAGACATAAACGTGAAAGTTGTCCATGTGAAGTTCAACAATATATGAGCACAATATGGTTAAATATTCAGTATACATTGATTTTTTTTGTTCAGTCTTTGCAATCATAAAATCTTTTATTCAAATTTAACCATAACGTTATGGTAAGTGAAACTCAAATACTAAAGGAATTTAAATATTTTAAGAAATTAATTTTTCCTAATAAGTGTCTCATAAATGGGTTTAGGCTTAGAGATGTGGATGTTTGCAGTAATAAGCTTGACTTTGTATTTAATAAATTTATGATCACTTAATGAAAAATTGTATACATAATTATTCATTGTTTTAGTATTGTCGTCTTTTGGGCACACTTTATGTGGTGTCATTTCAAGTTTTATATCTGTGATTTAACAGTACTTTCAACTTATTTGTTATGGCTTATTTAGATCATTTCATCATCAAACGTTTTATTTGCGTATTTGTATTTATTTGTTGATAATCATTTACTTCTACATTCATAATTGTTAGTTTTATGGGATTATTTTGTATGTATGCAAATATTTTAGTAGTGTACTGAGTTTATTTTGTATGGATGCATATATTTTAGTAGTGTTCTGAGCAACATTTGTTGAGTGTTGAGCGTCAAACGGTTATATCTGTTTAACAAGGTCACAATGGCGTAGTGGATATGGTGTACGCCTTGCGACCGGGAGGTCCCGGGTTTGATCCCCACACAGGGAGCGTTCTCAAGACCTTTTCAAAGACGCTAAGTACTGGTTTTTCCCAGGAATCGGACTCGAGAGTGTCTCTATAAGCCTAAGGCTTTTGATGCAATCGAGCTAAAATAAATAGGTTTAAACTATAACATTTCTACATCGGATACAGTAGTTTCGCACTCAACCCTCGATTTGCGGTTTAGATATGTGTTTTACAGAGGAATTTCAAGCTTTAGTTGTTTTTTCTAGTCCAGTGTTGCAAATAACCAGTATTTAAAATGTCATCCTGTAATGTTACCTTCACTTATAGTCTTGAAATATGATTTTCTTCAGTATGTGTAAAGTACATGTAAAACCACATTTTTAGGTCTGTGCTGTTGTTTAGTGTTTAATTTGTTACACTTTATTTTTCAAAAAGTATTTTACTTTACTTTTAAGAATGTAACAGTTCCATGTTAAACATCAGATTCTAACATGATACTTGCTAGTTTTACTAAAGACAAAGAACACAATTATCGTTGTTAAACTAACCATAAACAACAGAAAAAGAAGTCACGATTCTGAATGGGACATAGTCAAAAGTAGTTCCAATTACAATTGAAAAAATATATGTCAAATTGTGTTAGAATCTAAATATTTTTCGCATGATCGTTGTTTATCGGCCAATAAACAACTCTTTGTCATTCTGATACGTAGCTATTAAACAACTCGGGCTAACGGCCAATAAACAACTCTTTGTCATTCTGATGCGGAGCCCTCGTTGTTTAATTCCTTTGCTACAGAAAGCCAAATCACTGTTTATTGGCTGATAAACAATGATAAATCAAAAATTATTTCTTTATTAATGGGCGTGAATAGACGATGGTTAATTTCCAGTTCTGCCCAAAATGGTGCAATGAAATGAATTAACATTTCCAAGCTTTGAACTAAATAATCCAACACGTAAACTAACAGGTCGCAGTGGTGAATTCAGAAAGGAATAATGCGTCTGCTTGTGATCTGGAGGTCATAAGTATAATCTTCATTCAGGTAGCATTCGAGTGATGTTTCATGAAGACATTAAAGCCGCAGTCCATAGTATATAATTTGTTCCATCTTAAATTGGCATTATTTCTAATGAACGTTGATAACGTTTATTCAACTTAAAACTGTTTCTCATCACGAAAGGCATTTTATAAGGTCTGTGTTCGAAAACGCTTGGTACGAAAGGAATATACACAAATGTAAATGCTGATTTACTCCGGAGGCGTCACCAGCTATCGCATACAGATAATTGTACGATTAAAAGTTACAAAAACGTTGTTATTTTACAGATTTCAGTGCGGGTTGTTGTTTTTTATCGGTAAGATGTCTTTTAGAAACGATTTCTGCAAAGTTATATTTGTATTAATATATTTCGGGACTGCTGCTTTAAGTAATGATTCTACACAAGTTGAAATTGGAAATCGACTCATACTCTAAGTTTTCTTTTTTCACTGTTCACAATACGGGTAAATACATGTAGATTAAAAATTAAAACTAAACTTACACAGACAATCATTAACCAACTTCAGTCTTGTTGATACAGAACAGTCCCATTCTAATAAAAAGTAGGTTTACACAAAAATGTCTGCTTAACCTCGCCTTGAAATGTTATTTAGTTATGCACAAAATTGTTTTGTTTTGCATAAATGTGTATACAATTTTGTTCAGCATTAAGTTGTTTTGTTTTGCATCACAAACATTACCGGCTTTTTTGTAATATATGTATATTTACATATATATATATTTGTATTATGTATTATGTTTTACAGTGTATTTGTTGTTTTATTTATTAATTGTTTTACAATAAACTATTAACACTGTGTTTATTGAAGTTTCCTTGTAAGTCAGTCAAACACTGTAAGAATACCTGTACTATGTATACTAGTAAAATAAGTTTTGCAACAAAAATTAAACTCGATATTTTTCTTCGAGACATCATTAAATAAATATTATTTCATTTCCAACTACTATAGTGAATATAAATATCATACTTGGTACAAATGTCACAATGTCGTAATAAAATATGACCAATAAACAATGTTGTGTTTTCACTTAAGATGCATTTTATATTTGCTAACATCCTAGTTGTTGCTCTACTTATTTAACTTAGTATATATTTACTGTAGTTAGCGATTACGTATATGTATAACTGTTGCAAGTCATCTAATAAATTGACGTGTTTTTTTTTCGTTCGTTTCTGAAATAGTTTCGCAAGACCATTAATTTTGAACGTCTACTTAAGAATTGAATAGTAGTTTTCTGCATTTCATCGGTGTATGAACTGTCGGGAAAATTACGCCTAATTTATGCATAAACGCTGTCGTCTTTTATGCATAACTTAGGCGTAATTTTCCGGACAATTCATACACCGATGAAATGCAGAAAAATATTCAATTCTTATAATAACAACCAAAAGTGGAAATAAACTTTGCTTTTAACTGTCCGAGGGCCGCAATTGATGTGTAGCCTCCGGCGTAGGAATACCCATTTTAGTTTCGGTTTCATTTTCGTCGAATGGCATTTCTAGAATCTCGTTAAGAGATTTCAAATCGCTGTGGACTTGGAGTTGACTTTCTGGTAAAAACAATATTTCCCAATGTTTTAACAATTTTTATCGTCTGCCACCCCGATAACTGATAAATCAGAAAATCAATGGTGTATACATCGTAAACGTTCGCGCAGCTGGTTCATTGGGGTATATATGACAGGCCACGCGGGCGGAATATCCAATCAGAATGCAGCATTTACACGAAGCCAACAAGAGCTACCCTACCAAGATTCTATTCGCAAGTGAACTTACAGTTAAAGGAACTGGCTCACAGATTTTCGTATTATTGAAAAATGTCATTTAATGTCTTAAATGCAAAAACTAAAGCAGTTTGCCTAACAGAAAACAAATATACAAAGAAAAAATAATTACAAAAAATTGCCTTCAGCGGGACTCAACCTACGACTGCCTGGATAAAAAATCTGTGGCGCTAACCACGCTGCTATTCTGACTGACAATCATGGTGGTGAATTTTTAATGCTACGTAAGTGATGTGTTTTTCAAAATACTGATAAAAAGCGTTACAAACCCTTCATAATTGTATCCATTTTATTTGATGATTTCTCATCAAAGACACTGAATTTCCAATATGTTTCTCTGTCAGTTGTGTTATTTCACTTGTTTATATTTTCTTTTTTTCTTTTTATAATTATTTTTTTTACGATCTAATAAAATACGATGAAATAAAATTTGATAATTGTCCATTTTCCAACCCGTGAACAGTTCCCTTCAAGTATTCAGAAAGAAAACTATTTTTGAGCTAGTATGTTTACTTATTCAACGAAGTACATGTATACAAACATTTTAATTCATACTGCAGTATTGTTGTTTGTTCAATGTATAAACATTTTGTTTGTTAGTTTTTTTGTTTTCTTTGGTTTTTTGACGTTACAAGCATTAAGTGCACATAACTATGCCAGTAACTGACAACTGCCGTACTTGAATCAGAGCTAGGGGGAGAATGGCCTTAGAAATAATTTCATGACCAATAATTTCATGACCAATCCCCACACAAGTTGTGGCCGGGCTGGGGTTCGAACTCACTATCCCCGGATTGACAGTCTAGCGCTCTACCAACAGAGCTAGCCGGACCCGGCATATATAAAAATTGTAATAGAAACTAGATAAAACAAAACCAAATGAACAACATTTAACCCTTTTTTTAAAATTTATTAAGGACAATGTCAAAATGAATATTTACAAAATGCTAAATGTGTGAATAAATTATACACTCAATATGGAGATAACAAAAGAAGTCACAAGAACCCGTTTGATTTACATAATCCCATATTTGTTACAAAAATACATACGAAAGAACTATTAATGCAGTAATACTATATTATCTGAAATGTGCTTATATGAACAAATATGTTTAGTTAACAAATGGGTATTTTTCAGTCTGAGATCTAACATGACATTTATCAATGGTTACCATCTCATGTTTACAATCAACATTAAGGCTGGCCACAGAAAGTCCTGTAATGTAGCACTTCTGACAGAAAAACAACAGACATTTTAAAGCTCTCACTTATTAGTACTCAAAATCAAGGATAACTTGACAATAGCACGTTTCAAGATGTCTACATGTTCAAACACAACAGGTACTATGCCAAACAATGTTAATCACTATCTTTGCCATGTTTCAAATCACTAACGTGTACACATTATTCATGTAGAACAATTGTCTTTTTATGAAACCTGGTAACCAGCTTCATCATTAACTAAGACAAGGGTGTGATTTTAGAAGAATTTCATGGGAAGAATCTACCATAATCCCTCAAAAGTGATAACCAAAACACCAAATAGATCCAACATATATATATAATATATAGCATTCAAAAGGAGAACATCATCTTCAAGAAGAAAAATCCACAGTTCTTTTAATTCCTTTCCGTATGTTTCTCAACTTCACGCATCTTCACTAGTGTCTGAGATCTCCACTACATCCCCGTCCCCATTCACCGCCGTGGCCCCGCCCCCTTCTGCCCCGCCCTCCTCCCCTGACTCTTCCTCCTCCAGCACTACAACGCCCTCATCGTCACCCTGGTCTCCGCCCCCTGCGCTCTGATTGGCCAGCTCCTTATCTTTCTTCTTCTGGTCCTTCTTGCCCTGCATGTTCTTCTTGTATGCTATAAAATATACCAACAAATTTTTTTGGGGGCTTTTTTGCCATTTTTAACAGTATTTCAGTCACATCATGGCAGTCAGTTGACCTACTCACACGTTTCCTGGGCAAGTTTAGCCGATGCAAGCAGCTAAAAAGTACTAAGTGCACATACTTATGCCAGAAACTGACAACTGCCCTACTGGAATCAGAGGTAGGGGAAGCATGGCCGTTAAAATAATTGTATGAGCAATCCCCACACAAGTTATGTGGCCGGGCTGGGGTTCGCACTCACGATCCCCAGATTGACAGTCCAGCACTCTACCAACTGAGCTAGCCGGGCCCGGCTAAATTAGCAGTATTACGCTATGGAATTCATAACCATGCCTACCTCAAACACTGACAAACATCATTGACATGCCCGACAAGCAATGAAGTCCTAACTGTCTTAATGGCTGATCACAATGTCAATCAAATCTCATGGTATGGTGAATTCTTATATAATTACTTGACAGCAAGAAAATGCTGTAAGCCCCAACACATCTGAAAATCTGCATACGCCCATATCAAAATTTGTAAGTGCAGGAATTACATGTATGGGCTTGTCCAAATTTCGACCACTAAAATGTAAGAGTAAAGCTTTTGATGATCATTCCACACTTTAGCCGTAAAAACAGATATAGGGACATAAATACAATTAACAAAATAAAGTTGACATATATTTCTATTAAAAATGGATTCAAAGTTAAGAACAAACATTGCATTGAAATGCACAATAAGCTAGATTTTAATAAACACACAGTTTTCGTCTGTACAAGCGGAAACTCAAATACATGTATACACATTGCCCTGACTGTTCGTTTGCGTTACAAAACACCAATAAACGATGCAAAAGTCGACGCTAGTACTTCTGATTTCTTTCATATGGAAGGGTTTCCTCAGTCATTGTTATGTTTTTTTTTCTATTTAATTTCACGTTTTATTGTCACTTTTGTCTGCTTGCAATGTATTTGAAAATAATGGGTATGAAAGATCGTACATACACACTTTCAGCCTAAGCCTTATCACTGGTAAATCTGAATGTTAAGAACGGCTATCTGTTCAGTGGAGATCAGCAACCTCAGAGTAATTTCTCATTTTCTTATGATTTCGAAGCGTATATACTAATATTTCTAAAAGTGGTGTAATGGATATGGTGTCTGCCTTGCAATCGGCAGGTCGCGAGCTTGACCCTTGCTCTTGGGGTGTTTGAATGATCTTTTTCAACAGACACTAAGTACTGGTTCTAATCAGGGAATAGAGTGAGGCTTTTAACACAATCGAGCTAAAATAAATAGGTTTAATCTAAATTAATATTCTTTTAAAGGTCATCTAGTATTACCACACCTCTAAGCACTCCTTCAGTGGATCCAGAAACAACAATGTCCCAATAATGGTCACACATGCAACAGACTTCAGGCACATGGGTTATTGCTACCACTTAAATTATTTTTTTAAGGGCCAATTTGGGGCTAAAATTTGGCCCCATTCCCCTGCTTAAAAAGTATATATTTTTCCCCTCTATTTACCTTAAAATTCCCCTCAAAATATAAGCTTTATTTGAAACAAAAAATTGACCAAAATCGGACAAAAACTGACAAAGATAGATGAATTTTTGTAAACAATCCCAGAAATGTTCATAAAACCAAGTTGGTGCATAATCTAAGTTATAATTTATGACAAAACAAATCATTAATGTTTTATAACTAAGTAGAATATAAACATGTAATAATGTTTTTCCCAAAAAAAAAATTCCCCTTATGGCGTAAATTTC
The DNA here is from genome assembly GCA_027627225.1 of Congeria kusceri. NCBI lineage: Eukaryota > Metazoa > Mollusca > Bivalvia > Myida > Dreissenidae > Congeria > Congeria kusceri. Next base: position 25,152,768 of record CM051037.1, read on the forward strand.
CCCATCTGCGGGACCCTGCCACCTTTCCCTCAAAGGTGAGAAAAAACACTGACTGCAAAACTAGTTCTTCCTTCCTTCCAAAACACTATTGTGTAGACTTTTAACTAGATCTCACCTTCTAGACACTCCTTCAGAGGGTCCACAAACTGGTCAAACTCCATGTCCTCCAGGGCGTCCAACACGTCCTTCGCCGTGATCGTCTTCCTCTTGCTCTTCATCGCAAAGTTGTTAGAACTGTAATATGCACATTATAATGTATCAATCTGCAAGCTAACGTTAAGATTGACTAAACACTGGAAACACACCGAAGCCTTTTAAACATGTCCCAGCTTATTCAAAATTACTCTATAGCAAAACCAAGTATAACTTGGCTGGTTTCATAAATAACATAACAGTATAAAACATAAAATGTGTACTGTTTAGCAACCAATTTTTCGCCTGTACCAATTATTCGCCCACTACTGAAAACGAATCAGAAAAACAAATACTCTTAAAGATACTGGTGACAATTTGCCTTGTTGTTTTGTTTACCTTCAGCCGATAATTGCAGGAATCTGCAAGTATTCAGTATTATAATATCCATGTAAACAAACAATGCACTTCTTGTCAGGAGCACGCAGGGGATGATGTCATCACGAACGCGCTCATTTGTTTGAGGCGCTGGAAGGGGATCTTTTTTCCCATAAGGCTTTTTACTTCAACATTATTGTTTTGTTAGTGAACCATAAATTACTCTAGATTTGTAAACGACCCCTTCCAGTTTAAGCTAATATAAATTTTGAATTATTAAAAGTGTAAAAATAAAATGATACTTAAACATATACTTCAGTACACCTGTTTGGGCCCGAGTTGTTGCTTTTATATTTTGTAAGTGTGGCTTACGGATGGAAGTTAGCCTTTTCTTTAGAAGTGAAATGTAAACGCAATTAATGTGTTGTATCATGGGGTATCATCCTTGGAGTAAAAAAATAAAAAGTTTGTAAAACAATATATTTTGTTGAGTATCAAGAAAATTGTGCACTGCCTCAGTGTTGAGACATGTTCAAGCGTGTTACAAAGTGATTGTGTCCACATTTGAACATGAAATTATCATGCAAAAGCTTTTCTGAAATGAAATAATCTTAAGAAAAGTATTTAAAATTCGAAATTAAAAATAACATGTTTGTTTAAAGTGGGGGAATAAATGGTACAGCTGTGAATAATTATGCATTCAATTATAGGTGGTTTTTACACGTGATATAAATCGATTAGTGTGAATGGACTTTGAACAAAATGTTATTGTTTATTGTCTAAGGTGCCTAACATTGCTTGTGCCAAGTTTCATTACAAACTGTTTAGTAACACTATAAAACATAAAATGTGTAGTTTTTTCTGTAAGTAGCGACATCACTGGTACAATCTGAATGTACTTAATTTTTAACTTCCTTTAATTCAATCGCTTCATGTAGAAAAAGAACTAGGAATGGATCAAACAAGAGGGCCCTAGGATGCTCACCTGAGACCTTTTAACCCAATTGGAATTTGCATCCCCGAGGCATGGCTTATTTTTATCCCAGGGGCATAAGTTAAACAACTTTGAACAAACCTCTGGGCCTTGCGGTGTCAGGTAAAGATTTTTAAAGTCATTTTGCTATTTAAGTCTATATAAACCATGTGACCCCACGGGGATGGCCAGATTTGACCCCAGGGGCATAATTTGAACAATCTTTGGAGAGGACCACTATGCAATGTTACATACCAAATATAGGAAAGCTGTGGGCCTTGCGGTTTCAGGTAAAGATTTTTAAAGTCATTTTGCTATTTAAGTCTAAATAAATCATGTGACCCCTCGGGGTGGCCAGATTTGACCCCAGGGGCATAATTTGAACCATCTTTGGAGAGGACCACTATGCAATGTTACGTTACAAATATAGGAAAGCTGTGGGCCTTGCCGTTGCAGAGGAGAAGATTTTTAAAGTCATTTTGCTATTTAAGTCTATATAAACCATTTGACCCCCCCCCCGGGCGTGACCAATTTTGATCCAGGGGCATAATTTGAACACTCTTTGTATAGGACCACTATACAATGTTACATACCAAATATGAAACCTTTAGCCCTTGCGGTTTCAGAGGCGAAGAATTTTAAAATCATTTTGCTATTGAAGTCTATATTAACCATGTGACCAATGGGGTGTGGTCTGTTTTGACCCATGGGGCATAATTTGAACAATCTTTGTAGAGTACCACTAAAGGATGTTAAATACCAAATACAAAACCTCTGGGTCTTGCGGTTTCAGAGAAGATTTTAAGACATTTTGCTATATAAGTTTATATAAACCATGTAACCCCCTGGGCGTGGCCAGTTTTGACCCCAGGGGCATAATTTGAACAATCTTTGTAGAGGACCACTATAAAATGTTACATACCAAATATGAAACCTCTGGGCCTTGTGGTTTCAGAGGAGGAGATTTTAAAAGTCATTTTGCTATATATTCTATATAAACCATGTGGCCCCTGGGGTGTGGCCCGTTTTGACCACAGGGGCATAATTTGAACAAACTTTGTAAAGGACCACTAAAGGATGTTACATACCAAATATGAAACCTCTGGGCTTTGTTTCAGAAGAGAAGATTTTTAAAGTCATTTTGCTGTATATTCTATATAAACCATGAGACCCCCGGGGCGTGGCCCGTTTTGACCCCAGGGGCATAATTTGAACAATCTTTGTAGAGGACCACTATAGGATGTTACATACCAAATATGAAACCTCTGGGCCATGTGGTTTCAGAGGAGAAGATTTTAAAGTCATTTTGCTATATATTCTATATAAACCATGTGACTAATATGAAAGTTCTGAGCCTTGCGGTTTCATAGAAGAAGATTTTTAAAGTTTTCACTTTTTAAATCTATTTTTAGCTCTGGTGACCTACATATTCAGCGGACCGGAAAGATCCATAGAAGTTTGGTGAAAATCTGCCCAGCGGTTTAGGAAGAGTTGTTGTTTGAATGAAAAGTTGACGACGCACACACGCACGCATGCACGACGGACAATGGGCAATCACAAAAGCTCACAATGAGCACTTTGCTAAAAAGGTACAGAGTGCTGCTATAAAGGAACAAGGTGGAAGCTGGATCAATTCTTTTGACGTTGTCTAAAGAAATTTGTTAATCATCTATCACTGCAATCTTTAAAGGGACTAGTTCACACGTTTTTTAATTTTTTGGACATATGCCATTATTAAACGTCTTAACCTGACAAATTAAAGCACCTGCACTAAACAACTCAGATATTGTATCAAGTCGATGAAAGAAAAGCGTAAGAAAAGTAAATAAAAAAAAGCTGCTCCCACCATGATTCAAACCTCAGACCTCTGGATCAAAAGGCAAGCACTCTACCGTAATTACCCTAGGTATTGGGCCAACCTAAGTATTGGGACACCCCTAATTTTTGGAAAAATAATTATTTTTCGCGCCCCTTAATATTGGGACACATTTGAAAGTTGAATTTTCTCTTGTCCCTAAATATTGGGACACCTAATTAAGATCGTCTGTTGTTACTGGATAAACATTCCATACTCTGCCACTACTCTGGTTGCATAGCAATTGTGACACGGTATATTGCGCTTGCTTATCTATACACGATAATGTACAACATCAGGGGTATATTTGCATGGAATTGACACGTGGTGCAAACCGTGTACTCTACTGGAGCATGGTCTTCTCAATTAAGCTTCTCAATTAATTACCATTAAGTCCTCAGCATGAAATAGTTGGATCTTATAAACATTAATCTCGTAAAGTATTGCTTCTTATTATTTATAATGAAATATTTAATATATTTTAATCAGCGATTATTATCCCGATCAAATACAAATAATTAATTTGATCAAGACATAAATATATGCAGAATAGATTGTATCATATATTGCCCAAAATGTTGGGACACATGCGAGAATTATTTGTTTATTTCCCTTAATATTGGGACAATAAAATTTTTAATTATTTTTAAGCATCCCAACACTTAGGGTAAGTACGCTAATCTCTAGGCCATTATGGTTGTTATACTTCTATGTGTATTTTTTACTTTATATAAGTGATTCACGTGACATGTTTTCAACAATTTCGGCAAAAACGACAGAAAGACTTCAAGTCATTCCAGTGATTTGCGTTACAAACGCTTTATAATTTTCTCCATTTCAACTGATTACTCATTAACAAAACATTATTTACAGTATATTTCTATGTCAGTAGTGCCATTTCACTACATTTATACATGTATATACTATTCTTTTATTTTTGGAATCTGTGACGAAACGTTTGAAAATGGTCAATTCCACAATCTGTTAACAAGTCCCTTTAAATTAGGTTTTGTAAACATAGTTTACTCATGTCATAAAAATTTTCAAAAATATAAAATTTCAAAAGATATTCCAAATTTGTTGATGAACAACCCAGACTATTTTGCTCTGGATCTTTCGTTTAAATTATGTAAACATAAACAATGGGGAAGTCAATACACTTCTCTCAAGAAATCTCACAGAATGAGTATGTCGGTTTTAAACAGTTATTTAATATTAGGCAAAGTAATATTGTGGACTGACCATGATGTGGCATACAGAACAAACACACTGGCAGCTTTTGAGATGGCCAATCGAGCTTCCTTGGAAACATTCACTCCATCTGGAATCTGAAAAGAAAATATTTGCTATGCAAATTTTTGTCAAAACATCTTTTCTAAAACGAGCAATACAAAACAAGACGCTGTGTTCGATAAACACACCTCCAGTTGGTGCTGAATAGATAATTTAAAAAAGTTCAAATCAGATCAAGTTCAATTGAGGTTTTGTGGAATGGGTAGATTAGGAATGGTCACTGTGTAAGTATACAAGTGTCCTTCCCTGGTATAGCCCATCAGGCACAACATTGCACATATAAAAAGTATCTCAATGTTTGCCCAGGGCTAACAAGTATAGCTAACAGTTGCCTCCAGTTGGTGCTGAATAGATAATTTGAAAAAGTTCAAATCAGATTAAGTTCAATTGAGGTTTTGTGGAATGGGCAGATTAGGAATGGTCACTGTGTAAGTATACAAGTGTCCTTCCTTGGTATAGCCCGTCAGGCAAAACATTGCACATATAAAAAGTATCTCAATGTTTGCCCAGGGCTAACAAGTATAGCTAACCTGGGGAAATATTTCACTGAAACAGTGGAAAAAGTACTAGTAAAAATCCTAGTGGGGGCAATGAGGCCTTTTGGGGGGGCTAGAGCTGCATTTATTCTTTCGATGCATCTATTGTAAATTACCTGATAAGAGTCACTTTCCATTTGATTCTCTTTTGTATATATAAATAAGTTATAGATGATTTGTCATACAACTGTTCATCAAAATCAAGGTGTTTATGTAGATTAGATTGAACTAGTCAGAAGAAAAAATAAGAAATTTATCTAAATGTATACCTCTTTCACTGAATAAATTTGCAGATAAACACTTGATGAAAAAGAACTGGCCTTAAAAAAACTTGAATTATATCCTTTATTTCTTTTCTGAAATGCTCAGGACGTATGCAGCCTAACACTGTCAAAACTTCCAATTATGAGCAAAACTTCCAAAATCAGAGGCCAGGAAGTTCAAACTTCCAGTTTTCAAAAGTTAATGAAAGCCCTGTAATTGAATGACGTTTGAAATCGAATCAAGCCATGGCTTAATTGTTGCAGCTCTATTTTTTTTCCAAGAAATAATAAAATGAGAGCCCTCTTTTCAGTAATGGGGATTCATCGTTGAAGGAGATTCTTAATAAAATATATTAAATCTGTCTAGTGTTTACAAAACAATGTTATGCCCACGATACATACCGCATCCTTAATAATTCTTGTGACGACAGCATTGGGTAAGTTCAGATCCTCAGGACGTTCCGCCATAGTTTACACTGGAAAAAAAGAAGAATACGAGTGAACACACAAAATAACCCACTTCCAGTTCCACATAATGTCATTTCATGTTAAGCAAATTTACACCTAGACTTTATCTGATTCTGAATTAGTACATGTATGTTAAAGTGATCAGTCTTGACTTTTAATTATTCAACGGGGAGTGTGCAGGGCTTTGTTCTGGCTAATTTTCATGCCATTATTGTATCATATTCCCAATGGCAAAAAAATATATTTTCCCAAATCAAGTACCAAAATTCCCAATTGATGGTTTGTCTTTCAGATGATTTGAAACCAGAGGTGTTCACTGTAGAAATAAAGCTGCTGAAGTTGTAATAACTGTTTTATTGATTTGTTTTTGTTGAGAACATTCTATTTTATGTAGTTTATCTACAATCATTCAAATTTTATTAATCGAACCAGGGTGTTAACGAATACCCTGTCAAACAATAATAATTTTTCCCATTTTTGCTGAATTGACACTAAAATTCCCAATTTCATGGGTTATTTATGTCATATTCCCAAAATTGTGTCAAATTGAAAAAAAAAGCCCTGGTGCGCCTTAATTACTCTTCCCACATTTGCAGATAGCCTTAAAACACTCTGTTGATGTTGATTTCACAGTGCTGTCAACAAGAATATTACATTCAAGAATGATACGAATAAAGAAAGATTTTTTAAAGTTACCAATCTTAGCATGTATACTGTATAGGTTGAAAGCACTTGAGAGTTATTGTTCCAGTGTTTTTTTCACTTTTGGGGGAAAGGTGGCGGGGCCCTTCAGATGGGGAATTTAATGGCAAGAGGGGATTTTGTTAGAAAGGCATTAGTACATTTTCATATTCTACTTTGATATGAAACATTAATGAATTGTTTTGCTACAAATGTTTAAATTATGCACAAACATGGTTTGATGAAAATTGCTGGGATTGTTAAGAAAATTCTTCCATCTTAAGTCAATTATTGTCTGATTTTGGTCAAATGTTTTTTTCAAAATAAAGCTTACATTCTGAGGGGAATTTTAAGGCAAATATAGGGGAAAAATATATACTTTTTCAGCAGGGGAATGGGGCCGAATTTAGGCCCCAAATTGGCCCGAAAAAAACACTGTGTTCACTGATTTTTCTATGTTTTGGTGGATAAAGTTCTCGAACTGTTTAGCCCTTCTGGGGCATTTTGGTATGAGGGTATGCAAATAGTGTTTAAAGCTTCTAGGTGTCCTTCCACTACCTTGTATAGTCAAGGTCACTGGTGCAGTGACTGGGAAAGGATTTTTCCGTATGAGATAATTGCTTATCTCCACAAAAATCGATGGGATTTTTAAAAATCTATGGGATTTGCTCTGATTTTTATGGGATCTACTGTTTTTACAGTAATTACATTTTGTGAAAGTCAAACTTAAACACTTTACGCATATGAAACATAAAAGCAACCATGAAGTTGAAATCTCCATGTTCTTATCAGGAAATATGATTTATGTTCAGGTAACATCTCACCGCATAGTGACAAAACGGCACAGCAGACCGAGCCATTTGTATTGTACTGCAGTGTTTTTTTATTCATACTAAAAATCGTATCGATGAACATTACTATGCGAATGTTCTCAATTATATGCACAAATATCGCATTTCGCAGTCACTGCTGGTGGCGTCGTCTCTCCAGTAGTGTGGAAAGGTTCAGGTCCTCCAGCACTGCTGATGCGCGTCCATCTGGTCGGGATTTGTAGTCCCTGGTATTTAAGCGTGCTGCAGCTCTTTGGACGTGCTCTTGTCTGTCAATGTGACATGTTCTCCTTGTTGGTAGTCCCACTTGCATACTCCAACATCTGATAAGAGCTCGGTTTGCAGTTTTAAGGCAGCTTTATGGGCAGTATCTGAGGTTTCGCCTCAACAAGCCTAGTGTAGAATTGGCTCACTTTGTGAACTGATGTTTGTGATGTGCGTCTTCCATTTCAGATCATTTGAGAAAGTGATGCCTAAATATGGGTTCTCAATAAGTAGCGATAACAGAGGATTTTTGTTAATTTAGAAAAACCTACAAAATTATATACCATTTTAAAGGTTATTCTTTCAGAAAAACAAAACTGCGTTATGTGTATCTGAAGAAGGTAACCCCCCACATTTCATTCTGTCAAATATGTAAATTCTGTCAATAATACACCTGGTAATAATTTCTGGCAGTTAAACAGGTTCAAAGTAATCTTTTCATGTCACTGTATGCTTTGTTAAGTAAATACTTCACATATTTTCACTGTCTTACATACATGGTGACTTATAAAAGACAACAAATCATTTAAAATGGAATGAGTATTAAAGCCAAATGCTGGACTGAATCTGGGTAAGACAATGTCTATAGTAATGCGTAAAAAACATTTGGCATTTACAAACTGCAAGTAAAAGATGTTATATACATTTATAAAGCTCAGTTATATATATTATATATATCTTTAACATGCTTAGTACATATAACAGACTAATTTATTTCAGTTTTCGGAACAGTGTATTCATTAACTTGAAAGGCATATATCCGACGTCATCTCCAGTTTTAAGACCACCGTTTCTGGAAGATCAAAACACAAAGTAAAATATTTTACCTTTTAATTCTGCCAAAAAGATGTATTCTTCAAAGTAATTAAAAAATGGCCACAGAAATGTAAATACATGTATTAAACAACATGCAGTCTTGATGAAAGGTGGTCTTTCAATGCAGCTTTTGCTTTAGGAACTTTTTGGAATACTAATTGTTCACTCATTCAAAATAACTCAAACCATACCTTGAATACAACAATTAACATGGTTTAAATGCTGAAAATTTTTTAAGCATTGATCAGAAAATACTTGAAAAGAACATAGTCTTAATATTATATGAAAAACTTTTCCGACAAATATGAACAGTAACATCAAACATTAACAAATTGAATACTGAATAGGCCATCTCAGGCAAATGAAAAAAAAAATAAAAACTGCAATGCAAAGCACCACAACACAAGTTTAAATACTTCTTGGCTGACCATCTTGGAAACAACCTAACATGAGAAAGGCTGTTAATTTCTGTCTTCAAAAGCCACTGCCTTCACTGTCTTGTTTGTCCTGTATGAACAGAAGACTAAAAACCAAAGCACAATATCTTTCAAAAAAAAACTGCAGCAATCCTGAAATTAATATATGCAAAAGCAAATCATGCAATACTTAATGCTGTTACTTAACAGCATTTTATGAAGTGCTACTAGTATTGCAGTTAAGTTAAAATATCAAGCATGCAGAATAAATGCTGTTACAATATTGTTTTTAATGTAAGAATTGCTTTTTTTCAATGTAAGGATGTTTTAAGATTTAAAGAAAAACAACAACAAAAAAGCTTTAAATTTAAAGAAAATATTAAACCTTGTAAGTATACAACATGAAGTCATTCAATTAAACCTGCAGTGACCACTTAAAGGCAATGACAAGGGAGGGAGTGCTCACCCCTCTCCTACCCAGCTTCCTTATTTGCAGCTCATTCAAGAAATGATATAGATTAAATTGATCAATTATAAATTAAAATAAACACGACAGGCTTTACATTTCAGTTGTGTACACTATTGGCTATAAACCGAGATTATTTGTCTTGTCAAATTGTTGTCCACTTTCACTATCTTCCAACAGCCTAAACATCGTAAATCTTATGTGACATAATTATATTAACAGCTATCTTGCATGCACTAATTGCAATAATAATTATTTTGATGTGGTAAATAGTTTGCAGTACCTGTAATATACAATCAAACAACAAAGATTGATAAAGATGTAAAAGTTGTGAGACTGCAATACCTTGCGAAAACTGACAACATTCAGGGGAGATCACTCTTTGCAGTATGACGAACGTTAAGCGGAGTGACACGATATCAGATTCGGTTGATAACGGGTCGTTTTCGGAAACTGACGGAAGAACAAGAAGTACCTGAACGACAGTTTTATGGAATTAAACGTATTGCGCAAAAATGCCCTTAGATGTAATTTTAAGAAACTGATGTTAAATGGTGGATGTATGCTTATATTTTGCTGGTATACTTGTGCTTTCCAGTGACCACATTGTTTTCATCAGACAAATGGTGAAAATTGCCTTAATTTGGCGCTTTGCTGCTTGTCCATGCATTAATATGCATAATTTATTTTCCGACCAATAGAAAGCGTGTTCTTTAACCTTTCCAATGATGTATAAAACATGATTGTAGCTAAAAAAAGGCAGGAGTAATTTAGATTTAAATCACATGATCCATTCGTGTAAACAAAGATGGCAGACGAAAATTCTGTTCAGTCCACAACAAAATCGGCAATTTAATTGTGAAAATGATCAACAAAACGCTCATGATTTTCATTTTTAAAACTAATATATAAACATTTCAACTTTAATGTCTTTAATTCCATCAAAACAATGACTTTTATGTCCGTAGTTAATTTTCAGCGATGTGATAAAAATGTATGGTTTACTATGGTGACAGATATGGACTGGCTGAATGAACAAAGCTTTGTTATCGCTACAACAAGCTATACTCTCCCAACATTGACTATTGAACATCCAAAACAATGATACAAAAACTCTTACTCATTGGTGATCTATTATCGAAAGACAGATTTAAAAAAACTTGCCTTAGTATTCTAAAAGTTCTTGACGTTCTAAAACGAAAACACTCTTTTTTATTTTTACTGCCCTCGAAAATATATGACATATTTAAACACAATGCATTACCTGACTAGTTCTCCAAGCAAGAAAAGTTAAAATGGAAAACTCTTATAATACTCAACATTCGTTCAATCAAAAACTTGTTTCAATCATTTCTTGTAGCGAAAACATAATGCAAACTAATTATCCCGCCACATTTGTGTACATTCACAAAACAAATTCGTTGTAATATTTGCGATGCATTGTGTCAATTAGACGGTTCTAAGGTTTTCGGTTTCTTCCGGAGATGCACCACAATATTCTATTCTGGTACCTGATCTTTACTTACTTCGTGGTAAAGGTCTGGCATCAACCAAATCTCATATGGTAACACCGGTTCAATCAAGACGGCGGAGGTACATTACTTTCTATAGGCAATTTTAAACGCGTTTGAAAAGTATGTACTCCTTTACCTGCCATTGTAATAGCGTTCCGCCTTTCGTTAAACCTGTAGCTTGTCTGTTTTTATGCATGCTTGCCATTGCAGTATAAATTGTAGTTTTGTTAAAAAGCTCACCCAAATTACCTTGATGTCTATTTCGGATTTTCGGATAAGTGTTCTGGAACTAATTGAGTGTAAGCAGTTAATGCGTCTTGGTAGTTAATTTGATTTCTAATAATGCTCAAAAGACCAATCACGTTACTGTATAATAAGTTTGAGTTAAAGTAAAAAGTATTACAGCAAAGGTAAATGTGTATTGCATCACCATTTTATAATTATTACATTTGGAAATACATTAACAATGTAGATCTAGTTAGTAGTAGCTGATGCTAGTAGAACTTACTGTATAATTCTTGTTTTGTATTGATTTTCAGGTTGCTGATTCATTTAGAAATTGCTGGATTCATTTGTGTGTATGGCTGGCCAACTATACTGGTAATTCAAAGGATCTTGAAATAGACTGTTATATATTAAAAAAATTAATAAAAACATAAGTTCTTCTGCATAAGTGTTGTTTTTGTATTATTTATGTTTCATTATTACCATTATTAACCAAATCATGTACACCTTAGGAAAAGCAGGCATGCCTCACTGAGAAAGGACATTGCAATGAATTTATACAATTGATGAAAATGCCTTGAAACTTATAGCTGAAACACTGTACATGTCACTCTTATTGCAGTGATATGACTGGAAATATTGACTAAAATCATTTTATGTATAAGACTTTTGCTAGCTTATAAGTGATGTTATTTGGGCATACATATAATTAACAAATATTAATTAAACTGTTTAAACCTTAATTTGATTTATAATTTCATATCAAACAAATAATAACACAGTTAATTCACACATAGATTCTTATGTCTTTTCTAAACTAAAACATCTACATATATATTTCTGGTTAAGAATGACGCAATGCTAATGTACATAAGTGCAATACATGTTATTCAGTGAAAAACAATTGTCAATTTATTGCATACAATATATTTTAATAACCGAACATGTTTACTTTCACAATAAATATAAACATGTGAAGTATTATTGATATATATTTTCAAATCAACCATTTCAACTGTACAAAAATAATGGGCACATTCCTAAAGTAAAATATCTACATTAAAATCTTCACTGAAATAATTTGATGCAGTATAGGCTCAGGCAATGCATTCCATCAAACAAAAATAGTACTACATAATTAAACATATTTAAATTTAATTGTTCAATGTTCTCTAAAGCTACAGATAAAAGTTATTAAATTATCATTTTAAAGATAGAATAAGGTTTCTTTCACCTTTCCAAAGGACAACACATGCTTGGGGTATGTTGCCAAGTTTGTAAGATGTCCTCATGATTGCTTTGTTTGCTACACACTTTTAATATTCACATTTTATAACTTTTTCATATAGAATTTTTATTGTAGAAAGTAGTTTTTTACATTTGACATTTTATAATCTCATTATAAATCCACTAGATACAATAGTAATCACACAGTTGAACAGCGAAATTTATGTTAATGAACTTTATTGTATTGTGAAGTTGGAAGAGAACGGTATCACGCATGCTGTGGCTTTTTTCTGTTCTTTCTTTCTTCTTACTGCTTAACTGATGCGTTGGAATGGAAACTGCACGCTGAAAAAATATAACAGTTTAAATAAGTTATTAATATCAATAAATTAATCTTTTTATTTATTTTTTTATTTTTGGTTTGTTTGACCAATTCATATTATTTTAATAAGGAGTATGGTCTTTATGAACATAAGAATAAAATATATTATTTGTTGTTAATTATTTAAAATAATAGAACAGTGTATTTAAAGATCTATAAATAAGCATTACTAAATTTCTGGTGTATTCTATTCAATAGTAAACAACACGTCCGAATATCCGAAATATATGTATGGATGTTCAGACAGGTTATTCAGTATATTCAACGATATATATTCAACGAGATTAAAATCACTAAAAGATCGCGATATACTTAACTGAAATATAATGTTAAATTACAATGCCAGGCAAAAAGAACGCAAACAATTTAGAAAACTATGTTTTTATGTATGGCATACCGTTAGTCCGCCATATTGTATTGTCCATGAGTAATCGGCCATGGATTGGTTGACGTCAGACTACACAATATTCCCCCCTCCCCCCGGTGGGGGGGGGAATATTGATAGGTGCAAGACGGGGATGCAATACACACGCATATATGTTGATTATGTTAAAGATATAGCAGGTCTTTAAATCATTATGTGATCGTGTATCGATCGTAATAATTTCGATTAACGCATGCTTTTTCGACCATGCAGACGACCATATTACTTGCGTGTTTTCCGACATCGGGGCCTTGAAGTCAGAAATAAAAATTGTTGCGCAAACCAATAACTGCTCAAGTTAAGATAAAGATTTATAAAACGGACACGTACTGTACCGGTATTCAATAGGAAACATTGTTTACCTTTCTATTCGTGCAAGGAATCATAATTGCTCATAAAACTGTATACATTGTTCACACATCTAAGAGCATCTTGTTTAACACGTGGTTTTATTTTACTGAACATTATTATTTTTATAACTTCAACATTTCGTCCATTGAAAGCCAAAAGGACCTATCAGCCTTCTTTGCACATATGCATGCTAGCCCTTTTGACAATCAATGGACGATTTGTTGTCACTGTCAAAGCAATAGTTTGCTGATTTAAATGTGTTTAAAACTAATTAAAATAACGTTATCATAGTACACTGATTTTGTTGAGACTATCGTTCATGGCCAAGAAATATCTCAGCTGTTTATTATTGCATGGTAGGCAACAAACGATAAAGAGCTATTATATTTCCTCTTAAACCGAACACACCCGACCAGTAAGTCAGTAAATCTTTGTAGTGCCGTATCTACACTGTCTTAAACGTTTGCGATGCATGAGTGTTTGAACGAGACTGCAATATACGGGCGCTGTAAATCTGCCCCGACTGTTTGTAAACGACAAGTTTGCTAGAGCAATCAACGATGTACCAGTCGCTAGATTAGGTCTCCTGTTTGACAGCTGTTGATATATTTACATTTTACATATTGTTCGTACAACCCAGAAATGTGACACCGTTTATAAGAGATATGAACTGTCAGTTGTACTGGAGGTTTACAACGTCAACGCATCGGCAACGATACCTTATACGCAACACTGTCCACAACATCAAACGCAGAATTACAGTTTCTGCATCAGTCATTACTTAACGTTTTGCGAGTAATCCAGTCGCTTGTCTTCAAATACTATTAGCGCGCGTAGAAGAATAGTAAGCTGCGTTGGAGTTACCATGGCAACCGAAGAAGAAGTTCGGAAGTTTCAAGCCTGGGACTGGGTCCTGTTCGCACTGATGCTTGGCATCTCCGCCGCTATCGGAATCTTCTACGCGATCAAGGAATTCATGAACAAGAACTCCAACAACGCCGACTATCTCATGGGCGGCCGCAACATGCAGCTGGTTCCGGTCGCCATCAGCATCCTCGTCTCGTTCATGTCGGCGATCCTGATCCTCGGAACACCGGCGGAAATGTACACCGCCGGCACCCTGTACTTTATGTACCTAATCGGTATGATCCTGGCCATCATCCTGTCGGCGGTGATCTTCGTGCCTCTCCTCTACCCACTGCGTCTCACCAGCAGCTTTGAAGTAAGTTCATTACATTTCTTAAAACAGATCAAAATGTGTATTTCCAAGTTTATGTGGTTCTTTCGCGTCGAAGCTGCGTTTTGTGAGGACCCGGGTTGTATACCAGCACCCCTACCTACTTTACAGCTAGAGAAACATTGAACTTTTGTAAGGTGGAACGAATTTTGAATCATAGCTGCCATTACCAGCTATTTATTTGTACCGAACTATCTGCTTTTAATTTTGATGTGGTCTTGTGCTGTTGGGGGAAACCGGACAACCCGGAGAAAACCCCACCTGTCCTGTATGGTTACCACCAACCAAACTCACATGCGCCGGGAGCGGAATTGAGCCTCGATCGCCGTAATTAGAAGCGAGTGTGCCAACCACTGCGCTAGCCAGTCAGATCAAAATCGCTAATGCAACCTCATTAAAGCACACGATGTTACGAGTACTGTTCTTTGGGTCAAATCCCCACTGCTCCTGAGAAAAACTTAAGTCATTTTTTTGTCAGTGACCAATAATCAAATAAAATGTCCTTTGTGAAAATCTATATTCTATATTTAAAACCAGGGCTGGTATTCATAAAGCTCTAAGGGAAATCTTAACTTAGGAGGTATTTAAGTGAAAATTTTATATCAAGTTTTCTATGTGAAATCCAATGATTTTTGTTCAAAGAAGGCTGCGATACTAAACATATAAGCAATATTTATAAGTTTACAACATTTCATCTAAAATGAAGTTACTTAGGTTTTTCCTAAGGAGCTTTGTGAATACGGTTCCTGGTACAATAGGAAGCGGTATTTGATTCTGGGGTCGTATTCCAGAAACATCTTAAGTGAAATCTTATCCTTAGCCTTAAAATTTACATTTTCTTAAGCAGTTTATTCCAAGTAAACATGAAATTCTGCTACATGTTCACTAATTATCAACTAATTATTAAGTAATATTACTTAACTTAATTGGATTAATTAATTTACGTGTAGTTTAAAAATATTACCTTACACAAATTTGAACATAAGTGAAAATATTTTAAGATAAACTTAAGATGTTTCTGGAATATGGCCCCTGTACAAAAATAAACAATTTAAGACAATAATATTATTTAAATAAATTAGTAACAGACTTTGATTTTATCAAATTTAACAAGGTTTTTACTCGTACTAAGAAGTGGTGTGGATTTGAGCCAGGAGGAAAAGAACCATGCTTCAATTACTGATACCCTTGATATTGTATTGCTGTGCAGGAAATTTTCATATTTGAAAATCAAAGATTTTTATTTTTTAAATAACTGATAAATTTCGCTTGTTATGTGCTTAAAACGGAAAACATTTGTAATGGCTTGTAAATGATTTTATAGCGAATGCAGCACAATTGACAAAAGCACACCATTTTGAACTCCCAATTTGATGTTGCGGTGGGCGCGTTTATAATTGAACTAAGGATGCAATGATAACATACATTTTTATTTCCCGTTCCATTTTGTGTAAAATGCAAACAGGCAAAAAGCTCTACAATAAACTGTATACTGTGTCACAGGTTCATTGTTATGTTAAATGAAAAAAAAATTGAAACAGCGTTTAGTGAATGATATAATTATTTTCCTTTTGTGGTGACCATTCCGGTGTTTTGCCTCCCATATTCCACAAACATATTAAAACACTATTTAATATATTTAGCCTTTATTTATTTTCTTTTTAATCTATGTGTTGCTCTTTTATATTATCCAACACAACCATACAGTTGTATGCACCACAATACATTTTATTTTAAAGTGAAGTCTTACACATGTACGTTTCGAAATTTATAACAAATGTTGCCGCCAATGGACATGAGGCACATGACAACGGAATGTCCGACATCAATTAAAAGCTTTAGAACGGAGCATAAAATAAACACAGCTAAGTTCTACGAATCATACAATAAAAATCGGAAAAATACTTTTTGTACATGTAGCAATGCACTCGTTACATGTTCTAGTAAACAGTCTTAATCTTGTATCCATGCCTTATTACAAGGTCAACACACTTAAATTAACATACTGATAAGAAACTTATCAACTAAATAAAACAACTACATATGTAATTGTATGCATATACCTTGGTGATAGTAGTACTAGTACTAGTAGTAGAAATGAGCGTAGTAGTAGTAGGACTTATTTACAGACATGTTATAAAAAGTCTTAACTTCAAAAGACTAAAGCATCTTAATGGAAAAAAAACACAATAAATATTCTCACGTGTCAAAAAAGAAGAAAAAAAGAACAATATGTGGCCCGTCGTGGGAAAACCGGACTTAATGCAGGTGCGTAAATTGTCGTCCCGGATTAGCCTGTGCAGTCCGCACAGGCTAATCCGGGACGGCACTTTCCGCCTACAGTGGATTAATGTTTAGAAGAGACTTTCTTGAAACAGAAAATACAATAAAAGCGGAAAGTGCCGTCCAGGATTAGCCTGTGAAGTCCGCACAGGCTAATCCGGGACGACACTTTACGCACATGCATTATGACCGGTTTCCTCATGACGTGCCACTTATATATTTTTTTCATTTCTAGTGATGCTTATTCATACACGACACGATAGGCCATACCAATTTGATTCTATGTTAAGCAACCTCGGGCTGGTTGGATTTCGGAACTCGATAGGCCATACCAATTTGATTCTATGTTCAGCAACCTCGGGCTGGTTGGTTTTCGGATGCCTGAACGAAAAAAACAACAATTTAGACAATGTGGAAAAAAAAGAGTTGGCAAGTGTAAATTTTTTTTTGGAACTGTGTTTTTACTAATATTTGTAAAACATGGCGTGAAAGTAGTTAATTTACGCAGTTAAAATACTGTATAACAGTACGTAGGCTCCCAATATGAAGATGATATACAACAGTTTTGCGAGTAAACCTTTGCTTTAGCTTGTACCACTGCCGTGAATAAGTTGTGAAAGAATTTTGTTTCCACTTGTTGTTTGTTTTTTTCTGCATGGTTGGTAGGTTTCGAAAAATCATGGGGACGCTAAACATAGAATTATCAAATTTGTGTGGCCTTATTTGGAATACATCTGTGTCAGGAGTGCCATTATAAATAACGTATTTTTCTATCTGGAACATCTAGGTGACACACATTTTGGAAATTGCCAATTTGCTAGTCTGTGAACATGTCATTTTAAGATGAGTTTGCGGTACCACACTGGGTTCGGTGTAGTCCCAAGAATTCGGATTAAGTCCCAGATTTCTTACTGACAAGTAGCTGTTACTTCCACTCCCAAAGTACATTACAGGCCTTCCAATCTGTATGTTTTCTCGAAGATAAATAGCCACGGTACATGTTTTTACTTCAAATATAAATGGACCTATGCATGTGTTGTGTTTTCTTCTTTGATATAAACGGTCATGATATATATTTTCACTTCTAAGCTATATGGACGTGGAAAATATTTTCACTCCTAAGATACGAATTTTGGCCTATGTTTTCCTGTTTGATATAAGCGGTATTGATTTAAGTTTTCACTTCTAAGATGTATGGACATTTAACATATTTTCACCTCTAAGATACACATTTTAACCTAAAAGATAATTGCACATGGTACAGGTATGCAATTGTATAAGCTGGTGCATAGTTTTACTTCTAAGAAACCGTGAACATGTTTTACGTTTTCTATTCTAAGACAAAAGAACATGATTCATGTTTTCACTTTTAAGATAATCAAAACGCTGACAGCGTAGAAGACTGTCGACGAAAAAAGAAACTAAAATCATGTGATTTATGAGTGCATTTTTGCTAAAAAGGAATCATTTGTTTGAATGTAAGTTCAATTATTTCCCACCTTCAAACTTGATAATGTTGCTTCTTGATCAACAGTAAACGTCATCATATTAAAAATAAGTTTTTAAGTAGCAAACACATATTTTTTTCAAGCTAGTTATACAATGCAAACGGAATTATATACATACCAGTTAACAAGTCAATCTGCAACGGCCCGTGCACAATAACTGATGAAGGGTAGTAGTTAGAAGCATCGATTGTTAGTGCTTCGTAGTCTACTGAGTCAAAAGTAGGTCAAACGATGCGTGCTTTCGATTTAATAAACTACAGTTTAAAATTAAAACATTCCAGTAGTTTGAGTCCAAATGTTCAGAATAACCATCGGTAACAAGAGTAAACACTTTCGCAGCGAGTAAAAAATGTAACCGAAGTCACGTTTACTTCTTATTTCAGGACACTATTGTGAATATTTTGGTTACACACAAGTTAATAGCAGGGATGTCATTAGTTTGAAGTAACATTTGTTTATAAATTGACTTTTTAAAAAAAATAAAAATGCTATTTTAATAAATCACATGCACATTATATCACATATAACATACATTATCTGAAATAATTAAAAGATAATAAAACAGGTCGGAATTTTGTTGTTTTGAAGATAGACCAGTTCAGGTTTCGGTTTACTGACTCGTAGCCTGCAAAGAAAAGAAGTAGTTCCCCGTGATACCTGTCCTGAAAATTACCCTCTCAAAAGACCGTTGGCTTCCGCCAACAATCTAAAAAGTCATGTTTTTATTTATGTACAGGTTATCACATTTATTTTCAGTACCTGCAGCTGAGGTTCAATTCTCGGGCGGCCAAACTGACCGGGACAGTGATCATGATTATTCAGCAAGTAAGTTTAAAGTGACAAACCAATTTATATGAATTTTATGCAAATATATACTGAGACTTTAAAAAAAATAGGACCGCTTTTTAACATGTATATTTAATAGTATACAATAAATATGAGTTGATGTCACTAAATCAACATGATACGAGGGCGGTTTCATAAATTCGCGGAATTACTCTATTTCTTCTACCTTAGGTAATTTATTGACAAACCAAAATACATCTTGAGGTATGTTTACTTATGACTGTCTTTCCGAGCAAAAATTATAGTGATACATAGATCAATCAATTATATATTTATCATTGAACAATAGTACTGTGTAGTACTTGAAGCACGCTGACGTCCATTTAACGTCGTCAAACTGAAGAGTGCGGTTCACTTTCTCGACGCAGTCACCACCTGTAGCCACACATTGTCTATGTCTTTGTAGCCATTGGTCAACTTTAACCTTGAACCAATCCTTATTGAATGATGAAATAATGTCACTCGATTTGTTGCGTAGTTCTAACGAGTTTTTAAAGCGTTGTCCTCTCAGTTCATTCTCAAGGTCGGAAAATAAACGCAAGTCCATATGGGCTAAGCCCGGAGTGTAGGGCGGGTTTGTACTGTCCCTAAATCGCGCATGCCATTTGTACACAAATGTCATTCCACATGTAATGTATCCGAGTTTTTGAGTTGCTCAACTGTTTTCGCCGAAGATAGTTTGAGTCCAACGCAAAATTTGACAAGGGAACATAATTCAACATCGTCCGTTGACGTCAAGCGATTAAGCGACGTCATGGCGATAATACGCTGCTGGGAGGTAACCTTTCATTACAATGTTTTCAAACTTACAGGAAATGACGTCGGGACGTGACATCAGGCGCTTTTGCGCCAAAAATGCATAACGTAAGGCTATCTAACAGCACTTTCAGTGCGTTTCAAACGTATAAAAATCGGCGTACTTCAAGTCGCTATAGAGCGGTTGCTATAGATACCACCAAAACTTTCATAAATTAAAGAAAACAAAAAGACCAATTTTAAAATTTCATGGGATATGTGTAAATCAACTTGTGATTGTCTTTTTATTTAAGTTTATTGAAAAATAAACTTTTACTAAGACAGTTCCGCGAGTTTATGAAACAGCCGTCGTATAATGTGTAATTCTTTAACTTACAAACACGAACATTTTACTTTTGAATAGATATTTGCTATTCATTATATAAATTTGTTGGGTAATTTTACTGATTTTGAAGGATGATTACTATAAATGTGAGTTAAAAGCTCTCTATCAACAAGGAATATGAAGTGGAAAAAAGATTTTTCATCATAAAAAAAAGATTTTTACAATATTTAGTAAGTTATAATTTGTTTGTAGTTCTAAAACTACACTTTTATTTTAAAAAACGTAATATTATTTCATAAAAACGAAATGTATTTCGTAAAATCGTAATATCATTTCGATTAAACGTATCATTGTTTAGTTAAAGCGTAATATTATTTCGTAAAAACGTAATATTATTTCGTTAAAACGTTAATATGAAATATATTTCGTAAAAACGTAATAATATTTCGTAATTACGAATTGTATTTCGTTAAAACGCATTAAACGTATAGAGCTAAGGTTATTTCGTAAAAACCTTATATCATTTCGATTACGAATTAATGTTACGTTTTTACGAAATACAATTCGTAATTACGAAATAATATTACGTTTAAACGAAATAGCATTACGTTTAAACGAAATATTATTACGTTAATACGTTATAACATTTCCTAATTACGAAATAGTATTGCGTTTTTACGAAATATTATTGCGTTTGTACGAAAAACATTTCGTAAATACGAAATAGAAAAAACAAGCATGTCCTGTCATTTTAGGGGAACGGTATAAAACCAATCGGGTCGACGAATCTAAGAAACTAAAAATCAACTAACTCTGGTCTTATTTTCACAACTGTACACCGTACATCAGCAACTTTGACACAATACCGCACATCCATTTAATTATCCAATGTTGCAAACCAAGAAACCGGATCTTTCTGCTTAGCGTGAAATTTGCTTTTGTTTTCTTGGTAAACATTTCGTAATATTTATGGTAGTTGATTTGAATGACACTTTTATAATACTTTATAAAGGCAACGATTAAAGTACCATAAAATATATTACCAGCGACTTATTCGATATTGTAATTGGTTTTGGGCATTTCCTACTTTCTTTCCATTTCCGTTCACAGTTGTTGTTGCATTGATTAAAGTCACGGTTGAATTATGCAACCTAAATGTAAATGTATAAAACATAAAAATAAATATGTAGTAAACTTGGGAAAAGCTAATATGTGATGAATTGTCACTTAAGTATGTTTTAAAGGTTATAAAATAAATTTATGACTGAACGAAACAATTCTGCAGTATATCCTGGCGTGTATATTATCGTGAAGTACTCTCCAGACAACGCTTTAACCTAGCAGTATTTATCTACATTCAACTAAAGTATTTATATGACAAGTAAATACGTACTGTGCAAATTACCTGTACCTACATGGCTGCGGTATTGTAGCATCACTCCGCATATTGATCATGAAAAGGGAATTAAATTTAAATGACAGAACATTTCTTCCCCTCAATAAGAGAATTCTAAATACACGCGCGCGCACACACACACACACACACACACACACATACACACACACACACACACACACACACACACACACACACACACACACACACACACACACACACACACACACACACACACACACACACACACACACAGAGTGAATGAATTTTAAATGACACAATACTTTCTTCATTCCTTCCCCATCCCACACTCCTATAATCCTATATACAGGTACCCTATGTACATATGAACGGGTTTGACGCTCAACTGTTTCAATTGTACTTCCTTCATATTCTTTCCCCCCATCCCTCAGTCCGTCCTATAATTCTAAATACACGCATCTATATACAGGTTAGGCCAGCGGGTTTGAAGCTTAACTGTTGTCATTGAACAGGAACAGTTGTCATTGAACAGGAACAGAAAATGAAATTTAAATGACGCAATATTCCTGTATTCCTTCCCTCCATTCCTTTACAGGATTCTATTCATGCTATTCAAGTCAAAGTTTCATGTGTCTCCGCCTTGACTGGTATGCTATTTTAAGGTGTTTCGGGCTATATACATGAGCATTTCCTCATAATAAAATTGTGCACCTCATATGGTTCTAATACCATGTGTTACATGTACATGCTTTAAGTTTGTGCTCTGTCAATGATTAATGATTTTTTATATCTTAAAATGTAATTTAAAAAACAATATACGAGTATTGTCTTACATGCCCTCGTGATATGTATATGCTGTGGACATGTATTCGATTGTTTTCCATTGACATCCACAGTAAATCCAGCCATGATTCAGTTTTAAGTTTAGGAAAGCTGATAGATTAATACATGGGTATTGACTCATCCTCAATTACTAGGCTTTGTGGCATGTTTTAGACTATGTTCTCAGACATATTCAGATCATGTTATTTGGTGGTGTGTCATGCTTTGTTCTGTTACATGACATGTATTAGGCTATGTTCGTCGACATGTTTCATATTAAATTACAGTGTATGTGACATGTTTCAAACTTTGTCCTTCGTGATGTTTCAACTATATTCTGCGACATTGTTTCAAACTATGTCTTCGTTATGTTTCAAACTATGATCTTCGTTATGTTTCAAACTATGTCATTCGTTATGTTTCAAACTATGTTCTTCGATATGTTTAAAACTATGTTAGGCAACATGTTTTAAATTATGTTCTGCGACATGTTTCAAACTATGGTCTTCGTTGTGTGTTAAACTAAGTTTTTCGACATTTTCCAAACTATGTTCTTCGACATGTTTCAAACTATGTTCTTCGACATGTTTCAGATTCTATACATGGGCATTGCTTCCTACGCACCCTCAACCGCGCTAGAGGCAGGTAAGTGTTATATAGGTTTGTTAAACAAGTGAATTTCTGATTTCTTGTCCATGTTTTATCTCTTTGGTTGGAAGATTTACAAGAATATGAAATATGTAATATTTTGGTAGTTCCTGCAATTGTAAATGATATTCTGTCTTATCAAAAAGAGCAACAATGAGACGAGAAAATTGTCCTATTTCATTCTGCAACATATGTTATATGCATTCACTATTTGAGACCTTTGAATCTGGACAACTTTAGCAATTGGCCATGTTTCAGTGACTGGCTTCCCCACCTGGGCCACCATCATCACAGTGGGCTGTGTCTCCACCTTCTACACCTTTCTGGTACTGACCTACATTAGGTCTAAGCTTATAAGTAGTAGTTCAGGGTTTGTTTGTTACTTTATTGTATGTGCTATATATTTTATATTATAGTATATTGGCGCTCCCTGATATTAATAATATAATAATATAAAGTGGCTAAAAATAGAAAGCTTGAGAGTGTGATCAGAGGAATCTAGCTAGCATGATGATACGGTCATTATGACAGGTCGCTAACCAACGACAGAATCTGAAAAGAAAAACACGCTCATTTAGCAACATGACATATTATGTTGTCTATGACACCATACTACTCTTCAAGACATATTTTGGTACTGTTTGTAGTTACCATTAGTGTTATAACAAATATTATCTATGAACCATCTTGTATGCAACATGATTACAATGATATACGTATACATTGCACGACAGGGCGGGATGAAGGCAGTGGTATGGACAGACGTGTTCCAGTCGGTGGTGATGATAGCGGGAATTCTCGCCATAGTGATACAGGTTTGTATCCACAGTGATGCACGTTCGTATAAATAGTGATACAGGTTCGTATACATAGTAATACAGGTACGTATAAATAGTGATACAAGTTCGTATCCACATTGATACAGGTTCGTATAAATAGCGATACATGTTCGTATCCATAGTGATACAGATACGTATCCATTGATGCCTGTTCCATAAAATGCGTAACCCTGTCCACAATGTATGATACCGTGCTAAAAAAGAACACAGCATTACCATGTTTGCATCATAGTATGCATGTTTTTATGTTTGAAAGGGTGCCATGAAGGTGGGAGGTATGAACACGGTGTGGAGAATCAACGAGGACTGGAACAGAATCGAATTCTGGGAGTAAGTAATTTACATTGATTTATGTCTTAGTCAGTACATTACACGGCGGTTAAAAAGAAACACTAAATATTATATACGATTTATAGTGTTGTTTAAAACCTGCTCAGAAAAGGCAAAATATCAAAATTGCTTAGCTGATGGTTAGGTGCACCACCCTCATTTGTGCATAGTTCCAGACGTCATGGAAAGAAACAATTTTACTCAAAGAATAGTTTTAAATTGGGACTAAAATTTTAGAAATTTGTAAAGAACAAAATAAGTAACAGATCGGATTTGTGTAGATGAATGGTTACATGTTTCTCATTTCAGCGCGAATTTTGACCCGACCACACGGCACTCTATCTGGTCGCTGGTGGTGGGCGGTGCGGTGGGGTGGATTGCAACGTACGGTTGCAATCAGGCCAGCGTGCAGAGGTACTGCGCTGTAGCCAGTCTGAGGAAGTCCAAGTGGTGAGTAGTCAGGGCATATATTCAACAGCCAATGCTTAGAATTACTAATAAGGAACAGACTTAGACTCAAGACAAAATCCCTGTGCGTTTGCAAATATGCTGATCCCTACGCGAATGTCGCCCGTGGCATTAACGATTCGTTCAAAATACCGAATGCTATGATTATAGTAAGATCCAAATTAACGGCGTTTTTAAAACTGAACAGTTTTATGATCATTCTTTATTCTTGCATCTTATGATAGAAAGGGTTGGTTAATACAGGCCCATATAATAGGCGTTTCCGCAAATATGAAATCATTGACAAATCAAGTCCAAGAGGTCAGTACTGATAAAAATATGCAAACTAATTTAGTTTTGTTTTCCAATTAATGGATACCGCCTGTTTAATCTTAACATAGTTTACACAAATTACACGTCGTAAAGCTAATTATGAATTATATATTTTAACGATAGCTGTTGAACAATTTAACATCTAAATTGGCAACTGTTGCAGAGGTTTATTAAGCAGCCAGTCAATGTTACATCTTCAGCGCGGTTCTTCTTAACATTGGCGGTGTCTTCATCCTAGTCCTTTCCACGTGTCTGGCAGGCATCGTCATGTTCGCCTATTATGCGCAGAAAGGCTGCGACCCGTTGACCAGCAAGCAGGTGGCAAACTCAAACCAGCTCATACCGTACTTCGTCATGGAGGTGTTAGGGTACCCGGGACTTCCGGGGCTCTTCGTATCTTGTCTGTTTAGTGGAGCGCTAAGGTACTCAATTTGTCATGAATTTGTCATTTTACGATAGATACGTTGTGTTTTTCGTTGACCGTGACTTGGGTCCTGTTTATATGGGTTTTTTTTTCACGCACTGACGTGCAGAATGTGCAACACATTTTCTTATGTTAAATTGACCTGATTTGATCGACAATGTGTTTAGCCATTTAGAAAGCTAGGACTTAATTGTTCCACGTAGATGAAACATTCGCATACTGTCAACAGTGTTTGTCGGAGTTTGCGTGGTAATAAATACCAGATAGTGTGTGGTCAATTGTTACTCATTCATTCAATACCGAATGTCAAAGCTTTTAGAACCTGATGTTACACATGTGGGTCATAGAGTCTCAAGAGCATAGTCCATATAATATTATGAATCAAGAACATCATGCATTTTGAGTGATACAAGGGTATTCTTGGTTTGTCTTTAACACGCATGGACCGAATAGACAAAACGTTAATGTTATGTTACACATCTAAAACTGTTCAGAGTGTATACATGTTTGTGTCAAGTCAACCGTATTTATTGGTAATTAAAGGCCTCTGGCCCAACATACACAATACATATGATGCTAGGCAATGTACAGGCTGTGTCCAAGACAAAATATGATATTATATAGAGCAATATCATTCAATACATTTCATCAAATAGAATATGTAAACATATATTTTTATATTTATATATTTTTATAATAGTTTCGCAGTTTGTTGTAGACATAAGATTGTAAAAATCGTTTTCTGAGGTGCCTATACCAATTAAAATTGTATGCATTTATCATATGCACATACATGTATTGAGCACACTTAAAGAATACATGTAGTATACCATACTTAAACACAACTTATTCGCTGAGAAGTTTGCATATTCGTTACCATTTGCTTTGAATTTGAAATGCTTTTTCCAGCACGATGTCCTCGTGTCTGAACGCTCTCGCGGCCGTCACGTGGGAGGACATCTTAAAGCCCGCCATTGGTCACAAGGTGACGGAACGCGTCAAGACGTGGATATCGAAGGGACTGGTGCTCGTTTTCGGCGCCGCTGGCGTCGGTTTCGCGTTTATTGCTCAGACATTTGGGGGCACTGTTTTACAGGTCACTATGTTAGCTCTCTTGTCATTATTAATTTCACGCACCACATTGTATATTATACTGTATTTCTTGAAAAGACGAAATGTACCCAAATTAATAGATTTGATGCAATCTGTTAATGTAATTATTTATACAAACTTTCTATTTCTGCCCATAAAGCAGTTATTCAAAGAAACCAGCAGAAATTATTACGATTAATATTAAATGTATGCAATCATGAACTCAGCATGTTGTTTGGAATATTCATACTCACTTATACGGATGTTTTGATGTAGTTTCCATGGCATTGTTAATAAACGTTTTTATATACATATTAACACTTTATCGACACACTCAGTTTTCAGTTTTAACATTATTGCACAATTTTGTCCGCTAAAATTCGTACCCGTATTACATGAGTTGCCTGCATGTATCATGAACGTTCGCCGTTTCCAGGCATCCCTGAGTTTTACAGGAGCAGCCTCGGGTCCACTTCTGGGCATATTTCTGCTCGGTGGTCTCTTTCCGTGGGCAAACTGGAAAGTATGCTAGAATAAAACTTTATTGGAATCTTATGAAAATCTTCGAACTACGTACGTTTTGTATATTACATTATGTATTGGGTTTTAGGTAAGCATATAATTAATTACAGATTGCAATTGAAATGTCAGAAGATATATGAGGTTTAACTGCACACCGTCTTATTGGCGTCTTATATGTGTACATTGTTAATGCCAGGTTTGAAGTGCCATATATGAAGGTGTGTGTATTGTAACTTTATTAAGATATTAGGAAACTCTTTGAACTACGATCATTCCTTTGTTGTACAGTATGGGGTATATTGTGTTTGAGGCAAGCATTATGATTATTTACAGATTGCAATTGAAATGACAGAACATATGTGAGGTTTAACTGTTCACTGTCTAGCGTAATTTCCACATATGTGTTAACGCCTGGTTTTAAGTACAATTGATGAAGTTGTGTAGTTATAACTTTATCGGAATATATATTCACTCTTTGGCATACATTACAGGGCTGTGTAGCTGGTGGTATACTAGGACTGGCCTTTCCCCTTTGGATTAGTGTCGGCGCCTATAACCTGCCCAGAAGCGGCTACAAGCTGGACTTTCCCACGGATAATTGCCCAGTTGAGAACGTAACCATGGTGACTACGACTGCGCTGATGACAACAACGACAGAAGCTGTTAAAGAACTGTGAGTTCGTGGCACTCTTTGCGTTGTATTCGGTGTTGGTTTAAACGCAATCCGGTTTAAGACAACTATAATGCTAAACGCATGCCCAGTGCCTTTTAACAACCTTAAAAGCAAATTCTTAAACGGATAGGAAATCATATTATTAGCCAACAAATAAAAGTCACATTAAAATGTTATATATTTTCATTCATATTTTAATACAAATGTAGCAAATGGTAAATATACAAGTTTTATCAGCAATATTATGCTTGCATTAGCTGTTAGCTTAAATATTGTTATGTTTACACATGGACATGAGAATGTAAGTAACAAAGATGATATATTTAACCGTAGATTAAAACAGATTTAACTGTCATTATAAACCTGTCTGTGTCTCAGCAAACATAAACAAATGATACCTAGCACCATGTGGATCATCTTTAATCACAGGTCTGGAGTACAGCTATTATATACCGTGTCGTATCTATGGTATCCTAGCATCGGCATGGCAACGGTCATAGTTGTCGGGTTGTTCGTCAGCCTGGTTACCGGTGCGTAGAAATATAATATATGTATAGTAAACTTAACGTTAGATATTTGAATGGCTTGCATATCAGTCGAATAAATATTATATATGTATAGTATAGTTGACATTTCATATGAAAGTGCAGATATAATTTATAGTAACACATACAATGCTTTGAAGTGTAAATTGAATGTTTCTTTGTTTGGATTCTATAATGTTCCCTCCCTGTAGGAGGACAAAAAGAGGAGGTGGATCCAAAGTATCTCATCCCGTTTTTTGACCGACTTTTCTGCTGTCTACCGGAGAAATGGAGGATGTCATGCAGATGCGGGTACCAGTTTAAAGACCCAGAGGCAAGTACATCCAAATTGCACGCAACTCAATTTTTATTTCCAGTGCATTCCACTGAACTCCATGGCCACAATGAAAGGATGAATTTCACAAGCACTTCACAAGCTTTACCGCGTGTTCTTTTTGGGTAAACTCTGTCGACAGTTAAACGTGATATCCACGTATGGTGATTTAATACAGCACCACATTATGTTGCTTACACGTATGATTGCTATTTGTCTAATTGTCGTCAGTATAGACAAAATTGTGTGTACAGCTCATACATATTGACATTTTCGCATTTCTTATGAATTAATACAGACATACATTAGTTTGCACTGAACGCACCTATGTTCTATGTATCTTAGTATCATATAATGAACTATTTTCATATTTGTTAAGGTGTTGGTTCAAGAGGAACAAGACAAAGAAATTGTAATCACAAAAGAAGACCTAAACGAACAAAAGAACGGGACGGGTTTCGTTAGAGGACAACCACAAGCGTCCTACGGCAAATCCAACGTGACGGCACTGGGCTACAAACCGTCGTCGACGCCACATTTTGTTTACGTCAACGGTTCTTATACGTCAGAAGAGTTAAAACCCCCTCCGTACTGAAGACCTGACAATTGCAGTATTACGCTTAGATAAACGACATGAATGTGGTTATATTTTTGTTATAATATTTAGATCTATGTTTTCCTTAGACTGATATCTATTCCTGTATGTGTACATCATAATGATTTATGCCTATACATAAACAACAGCATAAGAGTGAATTGCACTATCAACGGATATAACAAAAGATAATTTCAAAATTACAATATTCACTCTAAATCACTATATTATGACTTGCAATCGATCAGTGGTTACATTTAATTACTTTCTTTACTTACTCTCTGTGTATTTGTATTATTTTGACCCTTTTTACACTAGCAAAGTTTTTAACATGGTAATCTGTTGTTATGCTTTGCATATCAAACTAACAATAAGTTAATTAGAAGGTATTTTATTTGTGTGTTACCCTTACTAATCAGATATAAATTCATTAGAGAGCAGACTACGATGTAATATAGTATATATGATTCTGGACATGATGTTATGTTGCAAACAACTATATCTATATTTCGCCATGTAAACGAGGGCAAACATGTTAGTTTTTGTTTTGTCAAAGTTTTTGTTTTGACATGACGTTTGCAGAGGTTTCAGAATGCTAAACTTGTGTGATTAATCAACATTCCAAACGGGCTGTGACTATTTACATTTACTCTCTTTTTGCACAGTTACTCTGTATTTGCTTTTGTTAGCTTTTTAGTTTGTAATTTACATATAAATCATACATTGACATAAACATTAATATAACACAGATAATATTTAATGTGTGCTTATGTTATAAAAATGTGTTTATATATATACGTTAGTTGGGCAAGATCAAAGGCAAATACCTAGGTGCTCTAATTTGCTTTATTCTGTTACCCCGCTGCTACCCCTTTGGTCTGCTGAACAAAACAACGTTGTATCTTTTAAAAGTTAATTAATTTATGTTTTGCAAATTTTCAATGACAAATGCAGTGTGCATGTTCACACACCTTGATGAGACACAGTACAATTATAAAACCCTTGGATAAACAAAATAATTCGAAAATCTAAAAGAACTTGTTCCAATTACAATTAAATGCATTTCCATATAACTCTTTTGCTTATGGCATAGCAGCTGACATACACAGGGTTGAAAAAAATAGAAATTGTGAATACAAAAGAAATAACACACATGTGGTGTTCTACGATTATTTATTTCTACAGCGTGTAAGACCATAAGCACTAAAATAACAAACGAAACGGCACACTACTTTACTATCACAAACATAAATTTAATAAAAAATACAAATCAGTCAATACAACAAAAATTATCATGTAATTTACTATAAATGTTATTTCTACGAATGTCTGTCGATGTATTAGTACCGCAAGTAGTACATTTCAAAACTTACAGACATGCTATTTTATGTGTATTTTAATATCAGTAACATCTAACTCAAATAAACTAGAATAAAACAAACTAGTTGGGCAAAATAAACACTATCAATCACAGCAAAATACACGCGATTAATATATTCATATATCACATTAAAACATATTAATTACTAACACATATAATTTAAACAATTCATTCAGCCAAACAAAACGCAATAAATAGGTACTTAAGCAAATAAAGAGCAAAAACCTACTAATCTAAGTTTACATTTCATAATATCAATTACTACATTCTCAAACATACCAGTACTTAATAGATATATAAAAATAACCGCCATCCATAATTTAAGACGTATTCGAAAGTTCACATTTGATAAGACATTTGATACGTAGAAAACCGGGGTTTTTCTATGCAACAATGACATGCAACGGAATATACTATTACAGCGTTTTATTTTCTATGAGTATTCGCCCGATGATTTGTACAGCCGATCGTACATTTCAAAAAAACCCACATATATGCGATATAATATAAACTTCAAGAACAGTGCCTGTCTAACACAAACAAATCAAAATAATAATTATAGACAAAGTACAAAACTAAACATAATGGACGGAAACAGTAATATTAAACACACGAAAACACAAGCTACATACATTTAAAATAAAACAAAATTAAAACCTTATATTCAGCGAACTAAAATATTAAAGCAACTTTCAATAGTTATTGAAGAATTTTAAACAATAACAGAGTCTAGAAAAACAGGCAGCTACTCTAATATTTTTATATAACATGGACGTTAACTTCATTCATACACAAAACACATGTTATATTTTAAATGGCGTTATATTACAACTATATACACACGCTACTATTATTCACAGCTTATAAGACGTTTTGTACGTAGAAAACAGCCCCGTACTGTATCCACAGCTAACGGTAATGTAGAGCACGTTCACGTTAGTTGTCACTAGAGTTGATTCTGGTACGACTACGTCATACACATGGTCACGTGTGTAGTGTACGTCAGCAATATCTGGAAATCCATCTTGAGACCCGATCATAAGGCTGTAATGACGGGGAATGCTTTCCATAGGCATAAACACATCCCTCCAATCCAGGTGGAGTGTACCGTTTGTATCGGTAAACGTCACTGGGCGACCTGAAATAAATAAAGCTTTTTTGAATTGTTCCAGTGCTCTCATATCTTAGAAAGCATTTGCGACCTTTCGCAAGATTGATTTTTTCTCCGTTGACACGCAACACACGTGAAAACAATTAACATTAACAAATGTAAATAATGGTTAAAATTAGTATATAACTTGCTTAAATTTTATATGAATTTTATTGTACTAGTATGGACCAACAACAATAGAGGAGAATTAATCCAAAATAGAACAAATAATGTAATAATCAACATCAGAGAAAATGAAAGGTCATGTATTTTAAGCACGGAGGCGAATTTCCCAAATATCGCAGTATATAACATATAAACACGAAAAAAAATAACAATTAATAATTAAAGCTCATATTTTCTTCTTTTTTTTCCAGGTGAGTACTTTGAATTTAATGTTTAAAAATAAACTTGAAAGTTAAAACCGCATGTAAAATTGAAGCTACGATAATGAATCCCCAGAATGAATAAGTAGTGATAGATCAACTTGACTTTGGTGCTTACCTGTTAATTTGGGTGGTTCTGAAGATACTAACATCGACGAATGGACGCCAGAGCTGTAGTAGTTGCCAGCATTCGCCGCTTTAACCTCTGCTGTGTAAACTACGCCCGACATTAACCCCAGGTTAGTAATTGAAGCCATGTCTTTGAATATGACATTAGACCAATCAACTATTACCTGACCATCGCTGAGAATGCGATACTGATAGGAAACGATCCGTGACTGATCCATAAAGTCATTCCATTCAAACTGCAATGCCGATTTATTGGACTGCGCGATTAGGTTTTCAGGCAATGTCTCCGTAGTTGGCGCTGATTGTTGACTTACGGGTATAAAGCTTATAAATGCCTCGGAGTTGCTAGGGGGCTCGATATAGAGGGTAACTGGACTGGAGAACGCAGTTGATGCTAGTTCGACGGTGTTGACACATGTGATATTTACATACACAGTAGACGCATGAGCCAGATCTAACTTCTGGAACTGGCAGGTCGTTAGCGTATCGGATTCACTTTCAGGGATAATAT
The DNA here is from genome assembly GCA_027627225.1 of Congeria kusceri. Taxonomy (NCBI): domain Eukaryota; kingdom Metazoa; phylum Mollusca; class Bivalvia; order Myida; family Dreissenidae; genus Congeria; species Congeria kusceri. The sequence goes on from CM051037.1 coordinate 25,185,735, forward strand.
ATGCAACCGATGGCGAAATACCTGTAACAATTTAAAAAAAAAAGACATGTTTCGTACACTTCAGATGATGTGAATTACCAGATATACAGGTTGAAGATAGAATATGTTTAATCGGGGGAAACTAAAGCCGCTGTCAGTACAATGGAAGCCCTCTGAGGAAACTATATTTTGCATTTCCATTAACGCACACAGTCTCCCAATTAGTTTACTGATCGTCGAGTGTGGAAAATGACCGGAAAAGCCATCTTATTTCAAGTGAATCTCATTTTATATTTTACAGCACACACACACTGATAAAAATTATTTCTTTCTAATGTGCACTTAAGTCAGGTGCTTTGCTACTGAGTGTTAACACATGAACAACACGCGACTAAACTTGATGACTTACCTAATGAACATCTGCAGTACTCGACTGCCGTTTCATCGTCACGTACTTTCCAACTTGCATGTAATGTAACTGTTGTAGAGTTGCCTTTGTGTACGTTAACGGATACCTTTATATCTTCGACACTGGGAGGGGTGTGATCAATGATAATTGATTGTTTTGAATGGAATACACCTGAGAGTCCAGCACGATTTTCTGCTATAGCGGATATATAAACAGGCGTGCCATGTATGAAAGGTGCACGGATAATTCCGTTGTTATTCCGATTGTGAATTTCAAACAAGGGCTTTATTTGGAATCCTCCCTTTGTTGTACCGGCTCCAATTCTGACCTGTAGAGAAGATATACATTTAGATTAATATTTTCTAAATGTATCACATACATTTGAAAATGTCAAATAACAACGACACAGAACAACATAACGCATACAAACATGCAGTACCTTTCTAAGCTGACTTTCAGAATCTAATATCATTAGATTAACCGCTAACGAGAAGGGACCTATTTGTCGTAAAGTGATAGCTTCAGTGTCGTTCTCTTTCAGCAATTTACATTCCATCAACTCAAACGTTTGGTTGGTGGACTCGGTTTCAGAAGTTCCAAATTCGACGGTGATGGTTTTTGGTCCCGTTGATGGTGAAATGAAGCAGTAATTATACACGAACACTCCATCGTGGCGTTCTGCGATTGGAATTGGTGTTCTATTGTTGTCCATTTTCAGCACAGGGTAAAACTCACTTGAGGCGTTAATAATATTTCCTCGAATGAAGTATACATGGTTTTCAGTAAGTCTGGCGTTAAAAGAAAATTCATTGAAAGTGTATGTTACGTTAGAAGGCAAAAGTTCGGTCGATTGACAAGAAAAACCTTTCGGTGGTGACGTATCGACTGTAAAGTGTTTGGATGTAACGCGTGAACTCTCATGTCCTGCGGCGTCTACTGCCTTCACTATTCCAAAATAGGACTCGCCGTGTTGTAGACTAAGATTGGTGAAAACGTAACTTGTCGATAAGCGGACGTCAGTGTATTTGACACTTTATTCATTGAAATTTGCTGCCCTGGCTAGTGCAACGAAATACTGTTTTATACCAGATATGTTGTCTTGGAATCCATGCCAGGAGATGCCAATGCTTGTGTTAGACCTTTGAAAAGCAGAATTTCTATGATGTAAGGTGTTGAAAACTACGCCTTCTATTGGGAAATCCGTACCAACAACAAACCCATCCGAAACTGCTGAGTTCTGAAGACCAACGGTATTCACGGCGTTAAAAGTAAAATAATAGCGAGTGCCTGGACTTAGAGATATATGTTGAAGAAATAAACGCGTGTCCGGTCCGACATCTGTTTTAAGGTATACATCATCGGCTGAAACAAAAATGTATTAATTAACATAAGTTTTCAAATTTCAAGCATAAAAATTAAAAAAAATAATAAAATATACGGTGGATATGTATATATACACTATAAAACCTAAACATTAAATCCAAATTTATAAACAAAACAGCTCAGTACTTACTATGTGGTCTTGTTCCAAGGCTGACCTCGTAATATTCAATTCTAGTTTGGGGCTCATTAAACACGCCGTCCCAACACCCAACAACATGATCCGTCCAAGCAATAAAATCAAGGTCCTGTGTGCACATTCCCTCTCGGATATACCGTCCTATTTTCACACTAGGCGGAGTATAATCAATTAGAATTGGAGTCGATTGGAAAATTAGGAAAGTATCTTTGTCATACCAAGCCTTCACATAAATAACATATTTTTCGTCGTGCTTAAAAGAACGGTTAATTGGCAAGCAGTGTATAAATTCAGACCGCAGCCCAATATCTCTCCAAGGGCTTTCAACTTTCAAATCGTACACTCCTTCTCCGATAGCGTGGCCGAATGCCCCGATGCTAAATTCAAATCGATGAATATGTCCTGATATATTCCCAACATCATTACTTAGCCAGTGTCCGCTTAAACAAGCCGATGACGGTGACCATGTTATATTTTCTTGTATTAGACCGGCATTTACAGTAAAGGTTGGAAGGTTTTGAGTTTTTGCATCCGAATATGATATGTTGTTACATGTGGCGTTTGTGTTAACTTCTACACAAGGACGACCTATCACAGCACATGTACATACCTTATTACAGAAATGAATGTCGCATGAATGTTTCTCAATTTCAAGCGTACCTGTTTTGTTTACTACGTTATTAGTAGCGGATTGAACATTTACAGTTACTCTTGCGGTAGAGCTGTTAAGTCCAACAAGAGTTTGTGCCCATATCGACAGCACTACAGACTCATCCGGTGACAATTCTTCTGATAGGGTTAGTGTTGACTGCATTTCGAACTTGGAGTCATTGCTTGCAACAACAGTAACAACGCCTTTTGAAAGTTCACTGTTACTGTATGCTCGCGATACAGTCATAAAGTACTTTTCAACTCCAGATTCAGGGTCACAAAAACCGTACCACGTGAGCGTTAGATTAGTGTAACTATGACCGTGTGCGTTGTAATTACTCGTCCAAATCAATGGATGTTTACACCCTCCGAGGTGCGGTGGAGTGTAGTCGATTAAAAGGTCATCCGTTCTTCCAGAAGCACAGAGGCCAGCGGCATTGCAGGCGGTCACAATTGTGTAATACTTGACCCCGCTATGGAGCCAGTTATTGCCGTCTGATTTCATTGAAGCATAACTTTCGGATCCTAACACGACATGCTCGACGGGAGTGTGACCCTCGTGGTGCGTTTTTAACGAAATTTCATGCTGAACTATTAGACTAATATCATCATAAAATTCCCATTGTATTTTTATAATTGATTTTTCCCATTGGACTTGTTTGCCCCGTACTGATATAATGTCCACACTTTCCGGAGCCTCCTTTACGACTGGTGGTGTGTCACCAGTAATAAACGTGTCCGATAATTGTGGAACGCTCATGCCTACACCATTTGTGGCCCAAATTGTTGCTGTTAAGGGAACATTTGTTGGCCCATTTTATCTAAATGGACGACCTAGTAAAGGAAGGTCGCACATAATGAAATCGTTTAAATATTGTCTAACTACAAAAACTTTCAGTGCAAAATATGCAAATTAATATTAACTCATTAATGGAGTTTCAAATTTAATACAGCTTCCGATATACTAGTGATGGTCTTCAAACCTTTGGGCAAGATATTTGTTATGGCCATTTCCTGTTCCAACGTATACGATACCTCGTATGGGAGGAGATTTATCCATAGTAACGCCATTGGAAGACCTGATGGTGCACAGCTCGGCCTTTTTGCATGCCTCCACGGCTACGAAATACTTTTGACCAGGAACAAACGGACCATTCTATGAAAACTCTGATACAATTGAGTCATTTATTAATTATCGTATACCTTTACATTTGATAAGTTAATACGTATATCTTAAATATAATATATAAATTTACATTTATATAATGTCCTGCGTTTAAACGTATTAAAACGTTCTTCTTTTTTCTATCAGGAAATTTTATACTGACAAACACAGATTTGTGTTACTTGTTGAATGTTCTAATTTAAAGCAAACCATAAAATACTTTATATACAGTATCGGTACACTGCTAAACGTGTTGGTTGGCCTATTATATTTTTACTTTAATATTTTTACGCTAAACCACAGACTATCTCCCAAAACTGAATTCGTTTAAAAACTATGTCGTGAGTCATTGTTACAGGTTAACATGCGAAGAACATGTTCGACAATATCTGCACGATTAATATTTTATAATAATGAAGTCCTTCACCATTCATCAGTCCAACGTTTATCAAAGGACTTTCTTCGAACGGATAGGGTTCCGTTCAAAGCCCTACTCTATAGAAAGCTATATCGCTTCCTGGATCTGGATCATACAAGTTTCTTAAGTTGGCGTGTAGAACGTCGATATCACTTTGAAAGTCCACGTCCTGCAATGGGTTGAACTTGCAATTAAAGTAAGTAGTAGAAGTATAATTGTAATTCCATAGGTTAATTTAATGTCTAGAAATATGATATATGTGTTTTACATACCGCCTGATTAAAAGGTACTGTTCAACAAAAGGAGATAAAAATATTGTATTTTATCTGAACTCAAACTACCGACTATCTACCGCTAAAGCTTGTAAACCTGCACGGGAAAACAACACATGTACACCAATATACTTAGCGCTATGCTAAAAATTAATGTAAATCTCTCTAAGAACAGTTGAATTTGAAACATTATGTATTCCAACTACGGTAGTAGACCTGATTAAAGTTCACGCTCTGTTAACGGGTACCGACATATATAGGGTTTGAACTATAACACAAAACATTGTTATCCAGGAGTTACTTCAGCTTTAGCGTTTCATATGTACGAAACAAAACATTGTTATCCAGGATTTACTTCAACTTTAGCGTCCTACGTACAGAAGCCAATTGTATAACACTGATATATTTTATCCAGCTGATAACTTCTGGTTAACTCCTTGGTTTGGTTAACTTTTTTAGATAGTGATTGTATAAAATATCCGAACATGTGCCCGTTTAGGACAACTTTTGGATAAAATTTAACCAACCTTGCAGAGTTCAGTTATTGTTATCCAAACTGACTTGCCTTCAGAAAACGGCAGATATTTTCATTTTTAGTTGTTCGCAGAACAAATTTATGTTTCGCTTCTGAAATTCGACGGTAGAAATCACCAGGATTTAACTCGGTTATTATTACGCGACAGTAAGGAGTGCCGTTTTGAATATCATGAACGTTCCCGAATGCATCCATCGTTTTGATGAAGAATGTGATTAGAACATAAAATGTTTAAACAAAACTAAACAAAATCGGGTAATTCACAGCTTTCAGTGTAGGATCAAATTTTGAAACTAAAAATCGCGGAAGAAAGTAGTCCTTTATGCAGCGTTCGAAATCATTGATAAATGGTTTAGTAGGGTCACGAGCATAGTAGAATATTGGACATGTTATAATTCTAACAAACTCATTGCTCTTATTGTCGATGAAAGTTAAGGTGTTCATGTGTGGTGTTGAAAAATGTGTAACTTTTCATTTTACCATGAATTAAAACGAACACAACGGATTACGAAGCGAGCCGACAAGAAACATAGACATTATAATTCTAACATTGTCGTCTTGTTATCTCCGACTCATGTAAAGGTTATTTGTTGATTGGGGCATGAATACTTATTTTATTACAATTATTTAATTACTTATTGTATTATTCACTTTATCGTATTAATAATAATAATAAAGAACGAAATGGAATTCACAGTTTTTCGGTAATTACGCAGTACATGTACTAACAACAGCGGTCGGTTACACTCCAGTAACCTTATCAGAAAAATGCACTGAATTAAGAAACAGACTCTATGGCCGAGCAGTTAACGCGTTACACTCTTGCGCGGCGGACGGTGTACGATCCCTATGAGAGAAAGGATTTTCTCTCATTTTTATTTGTTTTACAGAACATAATGGTTTGCTACTCCAGATGCTTTTTTATTGAAAAAGAAGACATTTCTAAAATATAATATTCTGTGAGTAACTTCCTATCAGCATTTCAAAACATTACCAAACACTGTCGCACAACACCTTTGCTACTACGGTTGCAAAGCTTGTAACACTGTCGCGTTCATAATAATGTTAGATATTTTTTTAATAATTAGCATAGTGTTTGTTTTTAAGGTTTAAATTGAGTTTTGTTTAACGCCATGGTTATTCCACTTAGACAAATTAATCTACTGTCTTCCACAGAGATTGCCTTAAAAAAAAAAAAATTCACTATATACCAGGTAGGTACATTCGAATGTGTTGGTTATGAAAATTTAATGACAGAATGTCGGAATGTCATTAAAAGTAAGATACTTATGTTGCAGCCCAAAGAATGACGATGATATTGTTAACCGGGCAACTAATGTGGCTCATCAGGTTTTTTGCTCGACAATTTTGTCATTTTCAATTGAAAGTTGTGTGGTCAGGCCTTATATAGTAGTGTTAGCCGCTTTAAGAGGCTGTCTAGTTTTCACACCTGGTAACGTTTTAATTAGTGGCGTACGTTTTACAAAGGATCTCAATTCAACAGCTTCACATTTGACAACAGATACATTTTAAAGCGGCATCATTGAGCGACAAAAACTAAACTAACTACACAATGGCGATATATATTTTAAAATCTGATTTTATTATGCGGCAATATTTAAACGCCGAATTTTGAAGAGTATAAATCACCAAGCAATGTATCTGTTCAATTTATATTAATAAGGTTGACATACATATTATGGTAAAACACGGAATGTAGGATTCAACTAAACTTACGTTTAATATTTGACATATTATCATGTTTAACACATCGTGTTTGCTTGTTCTGGCTTCTTAACCAGAATTTAAATTCAGTGATTTTTATTTTCGTCACATAATAACACAGAACGATCTATTAGCGCAACTATAATATTTACCAATTAAACATTTGTAAGTTTATATCCATTATATAAGGTGACATATGATCTGGCATACCTCTCTAATTGCCCAGATTGTCCATGATAACGCGTCGGGGTTTTCGTTTTAAGTTACATAATTATGGTCATTTTTGTGACTTCATACACTTTGATTTTATTTCCTGGTTCTAATATACAATATTAATATTGTATTTTCTTTAAGTGCCGATTGAATAAGGTTGTTTGGACGAGTCGGTAAGATCGATCGGTCGCTATGATATTGAACAGTGCACCAACATTTTCAATAACTATTAGTACAAAGGAATGTTATGAGAGTCATTGAATTTTATTCTTGATTTCTAATATTCAAAACTGTAGACAAATTTCCGTTTAGACACAATCTCAATAAACTTTTCGAATCTGTTTTGTCTAATTTAAACTTATTTTGCTATTAACATTTGAATACAATGATTTGTGCCCAATGTTAAGCAATAGCGAACAGCTGCAGTGCCTTCAGCGCAAGCGCTAGTGAAAATATTATTTGTCTACCTATCCGGTGATGATATCACGCGTTATCACACAGAAAAAACAATATCCACTATTTAATCATATGTATACTGTGAACAAGACGATGTTTCCTGGCTTGTGTTAAGATGATATTAATGACTTCCGGTTTAAAATTGAATCATATTCATTTTCTGTTTGAACTCAGTCTGAATGCTGCTACCTAGTCACGTCACGGTAAACGTTACATATTTATCTGTGTTTTGAAATGTTATAATCCACTTTGTAACATTCGTATGAAAAAATATATGATTACAATTTGTTAACATATATCATTTCCATTTTTATCACATCATACGCCAAGATCTCATTCATTACTTCATAAACTAACCAGACATTGATGGATTTTGAGAAAATGCTGTCCACCGGGACATAGCACCAGCACATTGCTACAAGTATACGTCGAGGACTGTCGACTTTAACTGATTTAACACGTTTCGTTTAAACAAGACGGCGCCCCAATATATTTCGCAATGTGTCTGAGTTTACATTTTGACCTGTAGGGGCAACGCTATGACAATCATTCCAAACTCATGAATACAAATAGATAAAAAATTAAAGAAATACGGCATGGAATTGTACAGGAAAACCTGCACGCATTGGGTAGCTTGCCATAGAAAATCGGTAGTTCGTCATAGAAAGAATGTTTAAGTGTCGGCGGAAAAAAATTGACAAATAGTGACGTTATGTGCACATGACGTCGTAATCAGCGTCAAACTGCTCCGTGCTTCGTTTGATGCACTGTTTTAGGTATGTGGTATGTATGTTTACCATAATATATTTAAAAGATATTTTACAAACTTAACGAACATACATGTATTTAGTTAATTATGCAGTTCCCGTTAATTTTCTTAACGCAAAACAAATAATATTTGGGTAGTCTGCGAACTTTCCGGACAACCCTCATATTACCGTTTGAAATTTCTTTCTGTTCAACTAGAGAATGGCGTTAGAAAATCATCAGTTCAAAAGAATGATTATGGTAAATATCAACTCATTAATTTCTATAAAAAAAATTCATCTATGTACATCAATAAGAATATGTCGAGGGTTAAAAAAACATACGGTACCAACTGCTATTGATTTCAATGTTTCGACAGCTTAAACTGGAAATATTAATGGTGTGCAATAAAATATTTTAGTGAATGCAAACCCTGTCATTAAAGACGGACGTATCAATGTATCTTGGCTTATAGGCGAGTTCTCTTATTTTCCCTTTATAAAAATTATCTTTTATAATTTCATAGTTTTCAGAAGATAAAAAACGGGGATCACAAAAATAAGAGTTAACAGCGTAGTGAACGACTGAACGAAAATGTGGATGATGTGGGTTTAATGCCCGTACCAGTTGTCTCTATAGGTGTAATTTTAGCTGGCAATTATGTATTCATATAATAATAATGATTGGATAGAATTTAATGCCGACATGTGTTCAAGAAATTATGTGCTAAACTAGTGTGCTGCACTGATCGCATTCATTTAATAGAAAATGAATAGGCTATAGAAAACATAATTAGAAGACTTTCACTGATAAACATCTTGGATTTACCAATTTATTGAAAAATTGCAATGCACTAGTGCATCTTTCCACCCTGCTCCTTTTGAGTAACACCATTTACCTTGCGTGGTCCTAGATCTTTCCCTAGGAAAACACTGGTTGTACGTATTACGAATCAATCCACGTATGAACGAAAATTAAATATTCCAAATAAAAGTATTTTCTGCTACTTTGTTATTTTATGATATATGTACCTGGGAAACTTTTTTTTCTAATAAAATATCTGGTTGAAACATGCGAGTAATGCTGGAGAATTTTGCGTCGCCCATACAAGTTTTATTTCGTACTTCGACTTTAGTCCGAGTTATTTCTGGAGTGGAGAATATTTATGATTGTGAATTTAAAGCAAACGGCTTGATTTTTTTTGAAATAATATATGTATAAGCATTCTGAGCAAATTCTCATTTTATCATCTTTTCAAGACTTGTATGCTGCACTTATGTCTATAGGTAAAACATAACACCATACATCGTTGGCCAGATATAAGAATTTATGCAAAATAGCGCATGTATGACCCAGACAGCAGAGCATGATGGGAAGTAGCAATATAAATCATTTCCTATCTTATTCTAGTTACATTTTAAATGAGTGCAAATACCGAATATTCACGTTACAAAAAGGCGTCGTACAATAATATCATTGTAGTTTTTGTCCACGTAATGATTATCTTAACCTTTTGTTTATTCCAGTCCATATTTACTTATGCTACGCCTCCACGTTGTGATTAAAAATATATAGTATTGAATTAAAGGAAATATATATCATTTATCATGTACATGTATATTCTCCTTTGTCGATGTTTGTACTTCAAATTCCACCTCATGCACTAGTACTATGGAATTCGTTCCTTGAAAGCCAAAAGAGGTAATCAGCATATTATGTACAAAGAAAGCTGATAGGCCCTCTTGTCTTTCAGTAAACGAATTATGTAATAGGAAGTGAAGCATTATATGTAGTATATGTTGTCAATGATTATGCAAATGACAAAATGATATTCGCAGACAGGCCATTTACACAGTTAAATAATGACATGCGTTGCATGCATATTTAAAAAATAGATTCGTGTTTAATTATCAGTTAAATATGTATGTAGCAACTACATTTATGATATTAATTAGTTTGTTATATAACCGTTATATACTTCATTGTTGAAAAATATGCTTAATACATCAGAAAACACGTTGCTTGAAATTTAATATTTTATCAAACCTCTTATACCGCAAAGCATTATGTTATCTCCACGGCATATGGTGTTAATTGATGATGTTAAGTGTCAACGACCAAATGACACTGGTCGCAATAACGGGGATATTTTTAGCATTATTTGGTACTTTCGGTCTGGGATTAGTGGTCGTTATAAGGGAATAGCGGGGATCCCGTATAATCGTGGTTTGCGACCATTTAAATAAATAGAAAAACCAGTGTCCGCTTAGCGGGTGGTCGTAAAATCGAAGTGATCGTAAAGCGGGGTTTTAGTGTAGATACAATATTAATCTTAAACCCCGTTTTAATATTGTTGCCTAAAGCAATCGATGTTGACATGCTATTGTTGTTGCATAATCTTCTCTGTTTGGTTTCTCATTTTGCATTATTGCTGCGCTGATAAGCCAAGGTCCAGATATTATGACATCGTGTCCCGTGGATAGGGTCATGGTCATTGCTGCGGCAATCAGGAAAAGCTCCTGAACTAAGATGTGCAACAAAAGATAAAAACAAACAATGAACAAGACTTTTTGTCAGGACACTGTACCGCGCGAAGTCGTACGTCTGCATCCACGACAACTTAAGTCGACGCAGGTTGTAGTACGTTGTCTTGCGGCTAACAACAATCTACGTCAACGTAAGTTGCCTTTGGTCGACCTGTGTGGTCCTGCGTTCTTAATGTACGACTACCTACGCTAACCTACGACTGAATTGCCATGTTTTTAAATACAACATGTGTCGACGCAAGATCAGCACAGGACCAACGCAGGACGTAGAATTAATTTGTGTTTGTCCTGCGGAATCCTGTGACTTGCGCTAGACGTAAAAAATCTCAAGAGTCCTGCAACTCGAAAGTCATACGACTCATTGTGACGTTACGTAATCGTGAGAATTTGGCATGTACTCTATGAAAGTTTCTGTTTTGGTTCAGTATAGAATTGTGAAGACGTATGTAATTAAACACATATTTTAATTTCTGATTATTTACTAATATATAGTGCTATATGATAAGTAAACAAAGAAGCAAATTAAACGACACAGACTATTACAAACATCAATAATCCTAACACATGGCAGGGCACGGTACAGTTTCTACGCAACAATTACATGTAACGGAATATGCTACTGTGTTATGTTTTATGACTGTGTATCGATTTGGTATGCAAGTGGTGCATTATAATAAAACATAATGTAATATAATGGTTACTTCAAGAACAGTGCCATTCTAACACAAACACATTAGAATAATAAAGACACAATACAAAACTAACATACTGGACGGAAGAAGCAATATAACAAAAGCACAATACGAGCGACTACATTCATATAAAACACATTTAGAACATTTTATTCAGCGCACTTAGCATGTAATTATCAATCATTATTGAAGAACTTTAAACTCTAATATAGACTAAAATTACAGCCAGTAGATCGAACATGTTCACATCAATTACCAGAATGCGTACACTAAACAAACTTAGAATTGAAAAACAACGTGAGCTTACAACTATATACACACTATATCTATTATTCACAGCTTATAAGACATTTGGTACGTAGAAAAAAGCCCCGTACTGTATCCACAGGTAACAGTTATGTAGAGCTCGTTAACGTCAGTTGTCACGTGAGTTGATTCTGGCACAACTACGTCATATGCATTGTCACGTGTGTATTGTACGTCAGCAATATCTGGGAAGCCATCGCGAGACCCGATAACAAGGCTGTAATGATGGGGCATGCTTTTTATGGGCAGGAAAACAGCCTTCCAATCCAGGTGCAATGTACCGTTTGTGTCAGAGATTTTCATTGGAAGTCCTGAAAGAAATACATATTTGTATTGTTCCTGCGCTCTATAACAATATAAAGCATTAACGACAGAAGCATCTCGTAAGATCGTGCTTTTCTCTATTGACGTGTAAAAATTATTAATATTAAATAATTTACTATAAATGAGCGTTAACAATTACTATATTACTTGCTAAAATTGTACTAATAATTTTATAGTATGGACGCTTTTTCAATTCCGAAATATAACAAATAAAGTATTAATCACCAGTAGAGAAAATGAACCACCCTTTTTAAAGCAAAGTGACAAATGGCAAAACATTGCAGTGTATAACTCTAAAAAAAATAGAATATCTAAAACTAGTATATTTCCCGGTGAGTAATTTGAAATTCATAAAGTTAAATAATTATACTTGAATGTTAAAACCGCGTGTTAATATGAATCACAATAAAGGCACCCCACAATAAATAACACGTGATAGAGGAACATGACTATGGTGCTTACCTGTAAGTTTGGGAGGTTCCGATGATACAACCAGCGAAGACTGGACGCTCGAACTGGTAAAGTTACCAGCATTCGTCGCTTTAACCTCTGCTGTGTAAACAACACCCGACTTTAGTTCCTGGTGTGTAACTGAAGCCATATCCTTGAAGATTACATTAGACCAATCAACTATCACCTGACCGTCGCTGAGAATGCGATACTGATACGAAACGATCCGTGACTGATCCATGAAGTCATTCCATTCAAACTGCAAAGCAGATCTATTAGACTGCGCTATAAGTTTTTCATGCAATGTCTCCGTAGTTGGCGCTGATTGCTGACTTACGGGTATAAAGCTTACAAATGCCTGGGAGCTGCTGGGGGGCTCGAGATAGATGGTAACTGGACTGGAGAACGCAGTTGAAGCTAGTTCAACGTTGTTGACACATTTGATATTTACATACACGGTAGACGCATGAGGCAAAACTAACTTCTCGAACTGGCAGGTCGTTAGTGTATCGGATTCACTTTCCAGTTGAATATTTGCAACCAATGGCGAAATACCTGGAACAATTTAACAAAACAAACATATTTGTGTACCCTCTAGATGATGTAAATAACAAGATATACATGTTGAAGATAGAATATGTTTTATGGGTCTCACTAAAGCCGATGTCAATACAATGAAAGCCCTTTGAAGGAATTTAATTTTACATTTCAATTAACGCGCAGTCTTCCAATTAGTTTACCGATGTGTGGAAAAATCAGTGCTTACTGTGTGGTCTGGTTCCAAGGCTGACATCGTAATGTTCTATTCTAGTTTGTTGCTCACTAAACACGCCGTCCCAACAAGCAACAACATGATCCGTCCACGAAATAAAATCCAGGTCCTGTGAGCACATACCATCTCGGACATACTTCCCTCTTCCCACACTGGGTGGAGTATGATCAATGATAACGGGAGTCGATTGGAAAACTAGGAACGTATCTCTATCATACCACGCCTTCAAATAAATAACGTAGTGTTCGTTGTGTATGAGAGAACGGTTTATTGGTAAACAATGTATAAATTCTGATCTCAATCCGATGTCTGTCCATGGGCGATCAGCTTTCAAGTCGAACACTCCTTCCCCAATAGCGTGACCAAATACCCCGATGCTCCATTCAAATCGATGAATATATCCTGATATGTTCCCTCCATCATTGATAATCCAATGTCCGCTTAGGCAAGCCGATGATGCTGACATGGTTATATTTCCCTGCATTAGACCGGCACTTACAGTAAATGTTGGATGGTTTCGTGTTTTCGCATCTGTATATGATATGTTGTTGCATGTAGCGTTGGTATTTTCTCCTACACATGGACGACCTATAACAGCGCATGTACAATCCTGATTACAGAAATGAATGTCGCAGGAATGTTTCTCAATTTCAAGCGTACCCGTTTTGTTTATAACGCTATTAGTAGCGGATAGAACATTAACAGTCACTCTTGCGGAAGAGCTGTTAAGTCCAACAAGATTTTGTGCCCATATCGACAGCACTACCGACTCATCTGGTGATAGTACTTCCGATAGTGTTAACGTTGACTGCATCTCTAACTTGGTGTCATTGGATGCAAGCACAGTGACAATGCCATTGGAAAGTTCACTGTTACTGTATGCTCGCGATACAGTAATAAAGTACTTTTCAACTCCAGATTCAGGGTCATGAAAACCGTACCACGTGAGAGTTAGATTTGTGTAACCTTGACCGTGTGCGTTATAATTATTTGTCCAAATCAATGGTGGTTTAAATCCTCCGAGATGCGGTGGGGTGGAGTCGATTAAAAGTTCATTCGTTCTCTCAGAAGAACACAGGCCAGCGGCATTGCAAGCTGTCACAATTGCGTAATAGGTATCCCCGCTATGAAGCCAGTTATTTCCGTCCAAATTAATAGAAACATAACGTTCGGATCCTAACACGACATGCTCAATGGGAGTGTGACCCTCGTGGTGGGTTTTTAACGATAGTTCGTGTCGAACTATTGGACTTATAGCATCATAAAATTCCCACTGTATTTCTATCAATGATTTTTCCCATTGAAGCTGTTTGCCCCGTATTGGTTTAATATTCAGAAATTTCGGAGCATGTTTTACGACTGGTGGTGTGTTATCTACAATAAACGTGTCCGATGATTTTGGAACGCTCATGCCTACACCATTTGTGGCCCAAACCGTTGCTGTTAAGGGAACATGTGTTGGTAGAGATATATTCGATTTAATAATGTTGGAATGAAGAAGAGCATTTAAACGTTGGACTACGTCACAAACACCGCTCAGTGTTGACACACAAACTTCGTAATGATTAATGCTAGACTGTGGATCTTCAAACCCGGTCCATTTTATCTGAATGGTCGACCTAATAAAGGAAAATTACCGGTACATACAAATAACTATATATTAAAATATTAAAACTCCTAAAACTTTAACTTCAAAATACGCAAGTTCATATAAACAGTTCGCATTTATAAAATAGTAACAGCTGATAATAATTATTATAGAAATGGTCTTCAAACCTTTGGGCGAGATATTTGTTATGGCCATTTCCTGGGCCAACGTTAACAATACCCCGTACAGGAGGAGAGTTATCCATTATTATGCCGTCGGATGATCTGATGGTGCACAGTTCTGCTTTATTGCATGCCTCCACGGCTAGGAAGTACTTTTGTCCCGGAACAAATGGACCATTCCATGAAAACTCTGATACAATTGAATCATTTATTAATTATCATATACCTGTATATTTGATTAGTAAATTAAAACGTTCTTCTTTTTCCTTCAGGAAGTACAAGTGTAATAGGGGAAAACAAAGTTAGGCTTTAGATGGTGCATTTTGTTTCTTATTAAATGTTCTAATTTAAAGCAAAAACCTAAAACACTGTATATACACTATCAGTATAATGTTAAGCATGTTGGTTGGTATATAATATTTGTACTTGCATGTTATCACGCCAAAAGATTAACTATCTTCGCAAAACTGATTTCGTTGTTACTTCTGAAGAACATGTAAGACTATCTCTGCACGAGTATTATTCATTTTGTGTATTACCAGGTTATTTATTGTAAATGAAGTATTTTACCAGTTATCTGTCCAACGTTTGTCAAAGGACTTTCGTTGAACTGATAGGGTTCTGTCCCGAGCCCTACTCTAAAGAAAGCTATATCGCTTTCCGGATCATAAAAGTTTCTCCAGGTGGCGTGTAGAACGTCGATATCACTTTGAAAATCCACGTCCTGCAATGGGTACACATAACGATTCATATATAGATGATCATCTACTTAAATTGTAAGTCATGGACAAGGTCGAATGTTGTGCAATCATAAATAATAATTATAATAATAATAATAAATAAATAAATTAATTAATTAAGTTGTACTTGTTACAAAATCCAAGTAAATTGTATTTTCCCAGGTTAAATTACACGCTCTACAAACCGGAACCTACATTTATATGGTTTGAACTATAACTAGATCACCGATATTAGATCGATTCCTTTCTTTGCGATACTGCATCCTTACACGCACTTTCGAGAATGATTATGAATAATATTGAAAGTTTACCTTTTGGCTATGTTTTTTAGTCCATATTACCCATATTATCTAGTTTGTCTATTTGTATTTATTGTACTTGGCAATATGTGTAGGGGTTGTTGATTTTTGCCGTGCAGTGTTATAAAATTGTCCTGACATCCATTAACGCAACACGATGAGTTTATCAAATATTTTAGGCAAATTCGTACCTACAGAACAGATGTGTGGAACATATATTACGCTCTATTAGTAACACATATAATGTCAATAGTCAGTACATTAATGTTCCTCATACATCTGTATCCCTTAAATAAGCACATGTACCTTATCTCCTGCCTGTCCCTCGAGAACATGCCCGCCTGTTGGAGCGGTGCGATCTAAAATAAACCTTGATGAAACTGGTTTTGATATCAGTCCTGCTCGATTAACTGCCTGAAATAATGTTTTAAAACGTAAAATTGTAATTCATAATATATTTATATTTTAACATAAGCTAAATTTTATAGGGTCGAACATCTATTTGATAGTGTGGTGCCTGCATGTAACTCAATACCTGCACGATAACGTAATATGAATGGCCGTCATTTAAGTTCGCCAGATTCCATTCTACGTAGTCGTCGTATATTCTTGTTTCTTCCATAACATCTGTGGCGTCTAAAAACGAACCGATGCCCACGGTGAAATAATCTATCCCACTATGAGGATCTGAAAAACCTTCGAATCTAAAATGAGCAAACTCCGCGTTAATAAACTGATTCCGTTGAAGATTATTTAAAAGAGTCACTCGACCGCAAAAAGGAGGTGATGTGTCGATGATCATTGCTGAGGAATCGGTACCGGAGGTGTAGCCTGCATAGTCCGTTGCTGAAACATTAACAACATATTTATTAACCATCAATTATCTCTGTTAAAATAATAGAGATAAACATTGTCAGAAATAAACAATAACATGCTGAAATGCTCACCATTGACTATTACGAAGAGTTGTGATCCATCTGCTATAGTTTCTGTTCGTAGTGTTATCGAGGTTTCCAATCCTGGTTGAAAGATATGTGCGATGTTGGCCGCTCCTCTGTGTGTACCTGCATTAAGAAAGGAGAGGAATCTTATCAACCGACATAATGACGATGAACGTTATAACACCTACATTATAACAAAACATCAAGATCTTACCTATTCCAATTGAGTAATATTGAATTTTCCCTGGATATCCAAACGACGTGGCATCTACGTTGTCATCGAACCCGTTCCAAGAAACAAATATGTCTTGTGGATTTGATATGAAACCATTATGATTGTGAACCAAAACCTGCCCTCTAGTTGGAGGCTGATTGTCCAATATAAATCCATTACCACATGAAGATAGCTCTTCCAATGTTTCAAACGACAATTCTCTTTCTACTTCGGTGTAATTTGAATAAGCGCAAATATAGTAACGTTGATTCAAGGCCATGCCATCATTTTTAAATTCAACGTACCCCGTATCTGTTGTGTAATTCGCGAGACAGTTTACGTCTGCATTACAGCTAAGTGGAACATGTTGGGAAGTCATTAGAAACCAATTCACTGTTCGGTCTGACGCATAAACTAACGCCCCAGCTACACTTGAATTAGCAGTACCAACGTCGAGTTCGCTGTCGTGAAGCTGGGTATAATGATGCCCAATGTCAGCACTGGGTATCTTCTGTAAGATCGTTTTATCCCTACTCGTGTCCAGTTCATACACAACGTCTGCTTTGTATGCTCCAGTTTCGGGTCTTACGGTTCTAACGCAGGTCATGCCTGATAAACCACTTACAGAAAAAAGGCGTACACAAACGAATGATGTCGAATGTCCGTGAACAGGTAGAATTACACATTTCTCAACCTACAACAAAAACCATAGATAGTAATATTCACACAAAAAGATTGGAAATCAATATGTGCATACAAGGATATAATTATGGTAATTCTTACCTGCATCGATGTCGCATTTCTCGGGAGTACATTTTCCCAGTTCATCAATAGCTTTCTTGCCTTGTCATCAGTGCTCAATGTCCATTGATAGAAAGTAATACTGCTTTCCTCAGGTACTGTCCACGAAGCTTTAATATCAACACAAGAATCACCTGAACGACGTTTGATTTCGGATCCCAAGAACGAAATGTTTGGCGCTGACATTTCCACAGCGAAGGATGGCGATTTATTGGACGGAAGGCATCTTAAATTATTGCATATCTTAACCTGTGCTATATACCGTTTCTGTTCGTTCAGGTGTATGTCATGTAATGTTATATTTGTTGCAGCAATAGGGTTTTGAAACGGCACAATGACATATTCGCTGTCTATATCAGTAGTATTGATAATCTGAAAAAGAGCTACCGAATATAAAATACCAGGAATGTTTTTATTTGCCACCGATTTCCAGCTAATATTCAGCTCAGTGTGTGTTGAAATAAGGCTTTCACTTGGACATTTTGAGATCTTCAAATCTATTGTTGCGTTAGATGCCAGTGAATATTGAAGCTGTAACTTCGGGTGTTCAACAAACGGAATAAAATAAAAGATGTCTCGACTCTCTTCCACTATGCCATCTTTGGTATCAATCGTCGTTATATGTTTCCATTCATCGACCTCTGAGAATAACGAGTATTGTTGACCAATATTTAGAGGAGGGATTAAAACTATGGTAGAGCTGCTGTTTGCAAGATCAAGCGATTGTTTATATGTAATTGTTGAAGAACAGTCTTGGCCTAATTTTATTTCTAACGCATTCTGTAGAGAATTTCTAGGTATTATTAGCACTCCATTTGAGGACGATATTGTTGAGCCTCCGCTGCAGTTTGCTCTGATAAGGAAATATTGCATATGTCCAGAAGCAAGGGAGCTCGAATTAATGCACAACCTAGTGCTATTTGAAATAAACTGGAATGGAACAATATTGGCAGTAGCTCGCTCTGAACCTACGCCCACTTCCAGAGAAATATCTTCGTGATGATTAAAGCCGTTCCAGGAAGCGCACATAACGTGTTCAGTAAAATGAACGTTTATGTCAGTGGTGGTTACATCTAACAGCTCGGGGTCTAGATCGAAAACACTACCCTGCCCTGGTGGGTAACGACTAGGTACTTGAAAGGTTTTGGTCTTTACAGATGTGAAATGACCAGCGTTATTGTAAATATGTATATTCATGTGAAACAAATCACTATCACCGGCCTCTTGACTCTGTAGCCGACTAAAAGGATATTTTAATGCAACCCCCGGTGTGCGAAGGGCAAGGGTCAGATGCATCTAATCGCCATTCAAGAAGAGGACTTGCAAGCATTCCACCTTTACCTGAAAAAGTAGAACTTAGTATAGTAGAAGACAATATGACATATCTGTATTTGTCAGTAGTATTTACAATTCTTTAAATCTTTAGTAATGTTCTATAGTGATAAATATAGAATATTATGCTACTATGGTGTCCTGAGAACTTGTTTCATTTTAGTTGGTTGTGTAATGTCATATCGAGTGCGCTGCTACTTCACCAACAAACAAGACTGATACAAGTTCTCAGAAAAACGTATTAATTTCATATTCCATTTATTAGATATCGTTTTCAGCAGAATATTCTTAAAAATACCAAACAAATCACTAACTATTTTATGTCACACAGACTATGTTTTTCTCGTTAATTAGTTGTGCAATGATCACGTCATTATATGCCGTTTAACGAATATGTCAAAACATTAGCTCCGAATGGACATATGATGCAGTGTTCAGTGGATAGTATTCGGTTATTTTCATTTGTTTTGGATTTGATACACAATAAATCGCAATTACTGTCTGCTATTCTCTTAACGCCTTTTGTTTAACGAGGGTGAATTTGAATAATAAGTGTTGATTGTGATAAAACAGCAGTAGATCTAAACTCTTTTGCATTGGTGTTTGTTTGGTTCTTGATAGATCTCATCTATGTTGAAAGTTGCTGAAGAAATGCAATTTAGGCTCCTTTCTGAAGAAACGTTAGCCGGAGTTTTGACAAGCGATTTTTTTATGTATATTCTACTTATTTCATAAAAGTATAGATCTATGCCAAACTAGTAAATTAGATCTTACAACATTGAACTTGGAATTTTAAATATGCATTCCGATATTCGCCGAATTCGTCCGAGTGTTTGTGTTAACACGTGAAACTAGTATAATAAGGAAAAAGAAAACGCTTCTGGCGAATACACTTTCCCGTATTTGAATATTGAATACAGTTTGTACTGATGGCAAAAAAAATAAAGGTATATAATAGATAAATAATATATATGAATTGCTGTTATAATGTTTTACTTACCAAATTGAAATAATATTTGATCTATCTGTTCCGTCTGTTCATCATCGTAAAACGTATCCGATTCCCAGGCAAACACAACATTGTTCTCTTCGACAGAAACTTTCGGAATATATCTGTACATTGGAGGCGTTTGATCAATGAGAATAGGTCCAAAGGTAGAGATGCTTGATAGGCCAGCTTTGTTTAATACTTTTACAAAGATATAAAATATCTGGTCGAATCCTATTGCTTCATGCCTGCGCTTAAAATAGGATTTCCTGTCTGTGGAAATATAGTTGACCAAACTAGGTGTTTCGATTTCTGACCGGTCAATGCCAAAACCGACGAAAAAGTCTTCAATTTGACTTCCGATTTCTTCAACATCCCACGTAAGAGAGATGTGATCATCAGGGATGTAGATCAGTGTCTCATTCGTGTACAATGGGAGTTGTTGACAGAGAAATTCTGAAATACTATCATCTTCATTACCTGTGAATGTTGCTTGCAAAAACCCAGGGGTTTCTTGCTCGGACGAACCGTTGCACACATGTGAGCAAGCCGTTGACTTATAAAGATACTTTTTCTGAAGGTTTGCAAGCAATACAAGTGGACGACCGTTGTGGCATATTAAACTTTCTGACCAAGAGGCATGCTGCAGTGTCAAGTTTCGAATAGAAGGGGCTGATAAGTCTCGGGTTATACCATCGGAACAAACAGCAACTGACGATTCCATGGCATTGTTAAACGCTATCACAGTTATATATCGTTTTCCTGTAAAATTTGCAGACAGACGAACAGACGTTTCTGTGTATAGTAGCTCCTTGTACTCAAATATTCCTGAAATGTTTGCAAATTCTTCTTTCGTTAAACATCTCTCTGCAAGACCCAGTCTGTAGAGCTTTATTCCACTTTCGTGGTCGATGAATCCATGCCAGTGTACAACAAACGAGTCCTCGCTGGTGTAGTCAATATCATTGTAGTCAACTGGACCTGACGATTTAAAAATGAAGAGCATGTTACGTAAAGAAAAAGCTAACATTAAAATGAAATATTAATGTTTTATGTTACTAAGGTGCCATTCAGCTATAGTGATGCATTATAATGACGCAATATTAAATATAGCTGTCTGTTTAGATATTTAAGTTGATTATCTCTGCAAATGAACTAGATTATTCCCGTGTACGTTTGTCTTTATAAAGATATTTCAATGGTTACATTTGCTACAGAATGAAAACATATTAAATACATATCGTTGAACTGACCCTTCTGGGATTTATATATGATCTCAAACGGTTTGACAATATAGATGCCTAACGATTGTGATACTAACCTTCAAAAACGACCCCTTTTTCTGGCGGCGAACTGTCCACAAGTACATCAATATGTTCAGTTGTTGTCAGCATAGCATTGTTGGTGACGGTAATCGTAAAGAAATAGTCTCGGTTGTGGTTACCGATATCATTAGAGGCTTCAATGAGCTTATTGAGTGGTATCTTGTAGTGGAACAGTTCACAGCTGCCAATAGCAGGACAATAGCAATCTTTTTGATCGGTAGAGCATGCACTCTATAAATTAAAAACAAAAACAAAATATGAACACATTATCCATTTAAATATTAAACTTGCTAACTACCAATTATTGTTATTGTTAGAGGTATGATCAATAAATACATTGTATAGATGAACTAACTAAATAATTAACAACAGCTAACTGGTTGGCCATTTATTCCACTACCGAGCATACAAATTGATAAACACAATATAAATGCTACTTACATTGGCTATCCGACTGACAGATATATACCCGCGAAGGAGCTCAGTGGAAGTATCCGCGATGCCAAACACCCATTTAATAAGTTTCAGGCCGCTGTGGGGGTCTAAAGCGTCGAACGTCATCTGCATCTTCGACAGATCAGTGGTGTCATGAACGAACAACCTTTCGTATCCGTTTTTCTCTAACCAAATATTATTTATATGGGGGTGAGATCTGTCGATCAAAACTGTCCTCGATTCATTGTAAGTGTTGCCGACAATATCTACTGGACGAATATTGAAAGTATAAGTTTGGCCATCAGTGACATTCAGCTTGGTGCAATAGGTCTGGTTCTCAAAATCTGGGACAAGCTGTTCAGCTGTAAAGTTGCCTTTATTAACATTCCATGATACGTAATACTGTAGTATGCCATGAACGTTGAGTGTTCCTTTGACAGGCAACAGTCCGGTTATTTGTTCATAAACGCCACTTATAGAGTTATGAGGTGCTGGCTCAATAGGATTCAACAAATCATTTTGAAGATACATCTTATTTAAAAAATGTCCCTTCCAAACAAGGCACAAATCATTGTGATGTGTTTGCCAAGTAAAATTAGTGTTTGTCGATGCTGATTCAAACTGAAAGTGATTTTCTTCAGTTGTTTCAATGGAACTTGTATTGTCAAACAGCATAAATCGTCGGGCCTGTCTTACATTATTTGCAACATCTTTGACTTCCAGCGTTATACAATAAAACCTTGGAGAATCTGATGGCACAGTTATGTCCATCATATGAATGCTAGAATTAACGTTCTTCGAATATGTGTTCTTTGAATCCACTTTGAGTAATCCATTCCCCGGAGGTACTTCGTTTACTCTGATTTCGTAACTTTCAATGGATGACGCTGTTATATTTGTTCCGCCTTTTGGGATAGGATCGGTCCATCCGCTAAAATTAAGTTTGGCTGTGTTTGACCTTGTGATTCTATCTCGCAGTTGTAATGGATCCGACATACACGTCCCCAAATCAGCACAGTGTTTTGGTGCATCGTTATCGTAACGATAGCACACGGTCCTCTGTTTCGTTACTTTTTTATATGGAATAGGACCAGATATGTTATGATAGCTACCTCTTCTATCAATTCCTTTCAAATATCCTCCACCTTTGGCTTCGAATTCCAAACACAGTCTGCAATATTATAAGATGTCAAATATTTAAAATGGGTTATTAACATTATGAACTAATTAGCTATAATAAGTAAAGGCAAATTCATTCTGTAGTTAACACACAAATATCAATAACTAGTGCTTTCCTGAAACATTTGGCTGTGAAGTAAGTTTTATTGTTTCAAGTTATCCAAATAAAGCCCTTGATAAGCATTTAATGATAACATGTGCACATACTATAAGATCCTTATTTTTAATTAAGTGTATTATTCGTTGCAACTGCATATTATTCTTTTTCACGAATTGGTATCAACTTTCTAATTCAATTACTTAGGCCGTTGTAAGTAACTTACGATTCCCCATTGTGTAAGTTAATATAACTTGTTCCAGTGAGAGTAATATTCCCAGAGTCGTGCTGCGTTTGTTTCACATTCGAAGAAAGTGAATTTGTATCCGCTAGCTGTTTGTGTACAGATACAATGTTGTATGTCCCTGAAATGAGCAGTGATTTTGTTCAAAAGTCTAAATATATGGATTCATTTGAAGCGATGCATTCGAGGTATATATCCTAAAAATAGGGATAAACAATTGTTCATTTCGTAAAGACTTTCAATTTACACATTAGTGTGTGTATTGCTACAACCAAATTATTATTCAATAAAAATATTATAAATATACTAATTAAAACATGAAATATTGTGTCGTACCTTTAAGATTTCCATTCTTAATCTTAACTGTTGTATCGCTGATTCCAAATGTTTCTTCACTGATAAACGATGGTCTTGGTGCAGTATAAGAACTTATATTTACGTTAAACTCTGACATCATGATAAATTCCATTAGCACTGGTTGGAAGTTTCCGTACATATCTTTCAGGTGTTCGCATGCTGTCGAAGTCGCTGCACTTTCAGCGCGAATTTTTTCGCCATTTGGAGCAACAGCCACTGTATCACAGGTAAGGATATTTGGCAAAGTGTCTGGCTGGCACGATGTTTCACCGGAGTAGGTGGCTTCTGATCCGAGTTGTGTGACGTTTCTAAATCCGGGTGCGCATTTGCACCCCTTTGTTAATCCATTTGAACACGTGCCAGGCCAACAATAGTGGTTGTTCCAGGAACATAATCCTGTAATGCAAAATATATATACACATTTTCAGATGTTTTTATGCCCCCACTTTAGAAGGGGGGGGCATATAGATTTTCCCTTGTCTGTCCGTCCGTCTGTCCGACATAAGCGGAGTTATGGCCCTTTTTAGAAAAAAGACATTGTTGGACTTGTGTCGCGCGTAACTCAAAAATTATAACTGCTTGAGTGATGAAACTTTATAAACATATTAATCAGCATGTGACCTTGTGCACCTGGGTATTTTGGTGAAGTTTTTTCCGGCATCAGCGGAGTTATGGCCTTTTATTAATTAAAAATAATGACATTTTTGGACTTGTGTCGTGCGTAACTCGACATCAGCTGAGTTATGGCCCTGTTTTAGGCAAAAACAATGAGATTTTTTTCTGGACTTGTGTCGCGCGTAACTCAAGAAGTATTACCTCTAGATTGATGAAACTTTATAAAAATATGAATCCACATGTGAACTTATGCACCTGGGTATTTTGGTGCAGTTTTTTTCAGACATCAGCGGAGTTATGGCCCTTTTTTAGCCAAAAATGACACTTTTGGACTTGCGTCGCGTTTAACTCAAAAAGTATTAATGCTAGAGTGTTGAAACTTTATATACATATTAATCAGTATGTTAACTTGTGCACCTGGGTATTTTGTTGCAGTTTTTTCCGCCACCAGTGGAGTATTTACCCTTTTTTAGCAAAAAAATGACATTTTTGGATTTGTGTCGCGTGTAACTCAAAAAGTATAAGTGCTAGACTGATGAAACTTCATAAGCATATTCATCAGCATGTGAACTTTTGCAACTGGGTATTTTGGTGCATTTTTTCCGACATCAGCAGAGTTTTGTGACAACCAGCGGAACCTACGGACACATGTCTAGTTTTATTTATTTTAAGATTATCTCAACTTCATATGCATCATAAATTTAACCACAAGCTATTTTGTGTAAACTAGGTTAACAGTTCGTCCGGTGATATCTCGGTAAGATGATTGGATAATTCACTCCATTAATTTGAAAATGATAAATATATGTTGAAACATTTATTGTGTAATTGATAACAGTTATCATTATTTAAAAGGTGCATTCACAATTGCACAAAAAATTTTGTCCGATGATGGCGTATCAGTCCCTTAATTTCTAAATTAAACTTTATTACTATTATTAAATTTATTATTTTAAAATATATAACAAACATACGTTCACAAGATCGTTTGTCCGATGACGGCTTATAAAACACATTGTTTTCTTCGCATGTGTCGCACTGTGTCGTGGATGGTGTCGAGCATGTCACATTAATGCAGTGATCAATATTATGACACACTGAAAAATGAAACAAACTACACTATGTAAATCATTTCCTGTATTTGCATGCCAGTATTACCTTAATGTTATAACGAAGTTATCACGTGTATGCATTTCGAATGATTACGTACTTTTTAGAGTATGATAACGTAAATATTAGACAAAGACTTACATTAGAGGATAATACAAATACAGAAAATACAAACATAATGGAGCAGTAAACCATAGGTTCATACTAACCTTGGCAGATAGGTTCATACTAACCTTGGCAGATATATCCCTTTAACATGTCGCATTCCCTGTCGTTCATGAGATTTTGAAATAAGCTGCGAACCTCGACGCATGACTCACCAGACATACCGTCTGGTTGTTTTTCAGCCCAGTACGGGTCTGAACGTGACAGTACTGTGCCGTCACGCCATTTAAAACTGTTTCCCTCCAACCGGGATCCGACCCATACGCCAAAATCGCATAGACCTGTCAGAATAACGCAAGTGTCTTAACCTTAATAAAAGTACATACTTCATACATCCCGCCACATGTGAATGTGCTACCATAATCTTTATAATTATATTGACTATGGTCCAATATAAATATTGAATTCTTGATTATTTGTTTCCCTCGGTATTTGGCTATAGTTAAATTTAATGTAGAAATTACTTATACTAACCATTCACTATTCACTGAATTAAATGAATGCTTTAAATGGCAGCATTTGTATTCTGCAAAGCAATCTATTCTGAGTTGTTGAGCTTTATTGAAGACACTTTGTGTCAGTTATTCAGTGATTAGTTTATATATTATATCGTTTGATAAGAAATGAATAAATGACAAATATTAATAACAAACCTTTTAAAATGACCTAAAACATTCATAGTGTAATAAATCGGATGAATGGAACATTTACCGTTACTGTCAACTATTGAGTTGATTAGTCGGAACGATTCGTCATCAGCTATCTTGTACAGAAATCCACCGTCTGTTGAACACGCACCAGCTGCTAGATCCCAACTGATACAATTTCTGAGATAATTGTAGCAAATATTTCCATTCGCAGTGTAACCGCTCGGACATGTCACTGTAATATAAATATCGACATTGTGTAGAAAATGATAACAAATATCTATACAATTCTAAAATATCAGAACTAAATACTCGAAAATTATTCATATTGGGCGACTATCACTTTCATGGACACTTAGCTGTGTAGATTTCAAATTTTATACAATGTTTTGATGTGTAACGGTATAGAAAATAATAAGTCATGTAACCAGCATCAGCAGTAGAAAAGCTCGTCTAAGGTCAATATTATTTAAGGCAAGTGGCCATCAACTTCATCTTTGCTTGTTAAAATAGTTCATGGACTTCTACAGTAAGCGCCTCGTATCAAATATTCTTTAGATGTTGCTTACCCGATAGACAAGCCCTTGCTAGCGTCAACAATATAAATAATATCCTTCCAATGAAGACGATTATATTTCCTATAAGGTCCACTATCATTATGAATTGGATAAGTTTAGAATATATTCAGGAGTTTACATAAATCGCTCTGCAGTAGTATTTGATTCTACGTTTCCTTTACTGCAATTTTCGGTAACTAAGACTTCCTCTTTGAGTTCACGCGTAACTTTAAACTGACCAACCAAAATCGTTCTGATAAATACTAATAATTGCTAAATCTATCTCAAAAGCACAAACTATGTAAATAACACTGAACATTCCTTTGTTGATGAGAGCCTACGACACAAAGGTATACTGTGGGCAATGGGGAAGACAAAGAACCAGGATAAGATTATACGCACGCGCTCTGTGTTTCCGATCTTTATTTCAATGATAATTTTCTTGTTAGAAACTCATATCAATAATTTATCCGTTTAATTAACATCGATATAGTTACAAAATGGCTATACACTGTATGTAATGATTGACAAAACAAAGAACTGCAGCCACTTTTTGCAGAATTATTTATTGTGCTGCATTTTCTGTGTATCGATAATAATGATTGAGTATCGTGTTTTTTATTCATAAATATGCAACAAAGAAGAATGACAAATTATTTTATTACATTATTTAAGGTATTTATATTTAAGTTTAAGGTATTTGTATTAAAGGAACATATTTTCCGTTCAGAAAATAGGCAGTTTGCTTGTCGTTTCATTTTTATTAGTTTTTTACTATACCGTAAAATGATACGTTAAGTTTTGTTGTTTGTTTGTTTGGATTTGTCGCCGTTTTTTACAGTATTTCAGTCATATCACGGCGGTCAGTTAACCTACTTAAACTTTTCCTGGGCCAGCTTAGCCGACCTAAGCGGTTTACCAGTACTGAGTGCACATACTTATGCCAGTAACTGACAACTTCCCTACTTGAATCAGAGGTAGGGGGAGAATGGCGGTAGAAATAATTTCGTGACCGAACTCACGATCCCCCGATTAACAGTCCAGAGCTCTACCAACTGAGCTAGCCGGGCCGGGCTCATAATTTAAGCGCGGGGTAACAAATAATTAAGGAAAGAACAAAAACATATATTACATGAAAAGCTGCTAAAAAAGAGTTCATGATTATGGAAACATCGTCTGTCAAAATGTAAATTCTTGTAGCGCAAAACGATGATAACAAGGGGATTTCTGTTTTTTCCTCTTCGCAGTGAATTTCCGCACGAATTGCGAACACCTTACATTTTATTACTTTCCGTGTTAGACATTTAATTCATTCTCATTTGGTGCACTGTTATGCGTCGGGACTTTACCAAGAGTGCATCGGCTCGATATCCCTTACCATTTTCTTCTGGTTTTGGATTATTTAGTTTATAATTTTAGTGAACGCCGTAGTTTAGTTTATGTGCATTCAGATATACAACATTTTTTGAAAACCATAAAGGTTGCTGAAAAAGAAAACCAATCTTAAATAAAGTTATACCTTAAAAGTTCTTTCACGTAGATCAACATCAAAATCAAATGCAGTGTGTGGTAAATGGCATCCGATGCACCTCTGGTTTGTTATGGTGGGAATATGATTGATTCTGAAGTAGGGTTTTGTTTGTTTTGCCAAACAAATTCTTCTAAAGATTTTAATATCTCCTAGTTGAAGTTATTGAGTGATAACCAAGTATTTTCAACAGCTTGTCGATCTATCACAAATGATACAATAACGAGTTAAATACTGTTTGCTTGACATTATACATCCAGATTAGATAACTGGTTTTAAAAAAACGTCTTGTGATTAGGAAACAAATTGAACTGTAGCTTCTTACTTATGTCTTCTGACAAGCACGAGGCTGATACAATAATATGATCCTTACATTTGCCTAACTTATACCACGAATGAAATGAAGTGTGTGTATAATATCTCACAACAAGCTTAGGCCATACACATTTGATTCTATGTTTAAATAGCGTCCTTATGATTTTTCGAAATCTACCAACCAGGCAGGAAAAAACAAACAACAACTCGAGAAAAAACATATTCCTGTCACAACTTATTCATGGCAGTGGTGCAAGCTAAAGCAGATGTTTACTTGCAGAAATGTTATAGATCATCTTCATTTTGGGAACCTACTGTAATACTGTATTTTAGCTGTGTAAATGGACTACTTGCATGCTTTTACAAATATTAGTACCAACATTTCTTTTACATTGTCAAAACTGTTGTTTTTTTCGTTCAGGCGTCAGAAAACCTACCAGCTCGAGGAATCGAGGACGCTAAACATAGAATCAAATTGGTATGGCCTTAATAAATAGCTAAACACATTCGCTGAGCGCCAAGATACGTAGCCCATTGAAGTTCCCAGTGATAGGTTGCAAATATCAAATTTAAAGAAACCTTTAAAATTGTCCTAGATCCTGCCGACGGTGTTTAAGATCACCACCAAAATTTAACCATGTGTATCTCGTTCCATTGACAACCTTCCCAGGAAATGCAATGCCAATCTGTTCATAACTTAGAATTGCCATCCAACAGTTATACTATTAAACAAACAAACGAACAAACAATGCACCGAAACAATAACATCCATGGCGGCGATAAGCAATAGTTGTATAGTCGGTTTAAATTTTGTTGATAATGAGGGGATCAACCATTTATTGTAAATAGGGGGAATCATGGTTTTTTGTTTACAAACAAGCTGTAATCGTCTGCATTTTAAATTGTTTTTTAACCTGTATCGATTAGTCCATGTTAATAACGGTTCTCACTTGCATTTTTACGGACTGTAGACCGTTTTGAACTGTCAAAACATGAATAATTTCACAGTGGTTTGAATGCGTTATTTATATCCTCGGCCAGCATTCGTGATTTCCGATAGCGTGCTTCAGGTTTCGGGTAGAAAATACTACAAGAAAATACTACATGTGATGTATGATATTTAAAGCAGAGGTTTCAATGAAGCAGTAATTTCTACCTGTAAAATATATGAGAGGAAATAGCTTAGTATTATGCTCGTCATGTCAACCTAGCTTTTGTTGGTTTGAGTCCCGTCATTTAAAAAAATATTTTGGGCAATAAGGTAATATTGTAAATGTTAAATTGCATTTTTTTAATAATAGATTTATATTTACATATATTCGTTATTATGTCTTTTCTTCTCTCTTTTTTTCTATCTTTACTTTTTTATTATGTTGTAATGTTCATTAAATAAATAATTGACATAGCAATTTATAAAGAAAATCAGATAGCGCGTCTTCGTCTTCGTCTGCCGTATGTACAATGTAAAATCATTATTATGATAAAAATCTTGCGTTAAATGATAATTTAAAAAGTATAACTCTCTGGGATTCGAACCCGGTTCGCTCGGTTAACAACCGATGTAGTTCGTCTTTAAACCACTCGGCCATTCCGACTGATAGTCAGTGCAGAATTACTAATGTTATTTATCCTGTATTTTGCATATCATAAAAGGCTAAGCAATACCCGTAAATACGACCGAAAACTGCGATAAATGTCAATTTCTAAAAATAACACATTCAACAACCGTGAAATTATTCATGTTTTGACAGTTCAGAATAAACGGACTCTCCGTCTACCGAAATATGTTAGTTATTTAGCGAGCCTGCAGGGCGAAATACAACAATTAACATATTGAGGTCAAAGTGTGCTACAAGTGTTTTATACCATATTTGTTCACTATCACATTGCAACTTTCCACGATGCCCATCCCATAGGCGTTTCCTAAACATCACGTGATGTTTGACATGCTTGGCATGTGAGTGAAGCATGTGTGTCGTTTCGAAATTTAGCGCTGTTGAATGTGGAAGCTTACCGTGTAATAAGTAGCGTGCGTACAAATTTAAACGAAATTTCAATAAACTTTACGCTACTTATTGCAGGATAGGTTTTCATATTAGGATCCACCCACAAGTTTATGTTCAAATATCACAGTTATTGAATACCGCAGAACAAAGAAAACTCTTTGAACTATGGTATAAGGACTCCTTAAAGTTAATTACCAAATATATTCATTTTAAAGCAAGAAGAGTTAAGAATAACCCTTGCTGCAAACAGGATTATTGGCAAGGTTTCAATAATAAAAGATTTTCTACTCTACAGCTAAAAACTCAGATACAATAATTTACTCTGACAGGACTGTTTTTCAGGCAACACAAAGCGAATAAACAATTTATAGCCAAGTCTTTCCTTCGTTACTTGTATCTGATTTCAAGTTATCTTGTCGCTTGGTTTGAAAATAATTAATATAAATAATTGTATATACCGGTCGGTACACACTTTACTCATTGTTTTCTCCAAATATGTATTTTCCATACGTAGTTGCATATTTTGTCAACGTGGACGTAGTTATTTAATGTTATTTATGTTTCACTAATTTTACGTTGTATTGTCTTCGTATATTTTCTGTATTGGTATAGTTGTTTTAACATGCTATTGAAACATTGACTTGACCGGACTATATTTCCTATAGAAAACCAGTGTTCTTGACAATGTTTTCCCTATAAGAAACCAGTGTAGTTAACTTTGTATACCCTAAAGAAAAAAATCATATACCAGTGTACGTGGCATGATTTGCCCTATAGGAAACGCATTGTTCTTGACTTGGTATTTACTATATACGAATCCGTTGTAGCATCAAATAAAAAATGTTTACACGTATGTATATCAAACTCTATCAATTACGAAGGTATGACTCTATATCAGTCTACAAATTAGCTACAGAATATATAATTGAAACATAAATATATAAAGTTATATGAATACCATTCTAAATAAATAAACTAAGTAATGAGTATATAAATTTTACATATAAAAAATAAATTTAAATAAATAAACAGTAACTTACCTGACTGGCATCTTCCGATCATCAACAATAACAAATATAACTGCAAGGAAACACGCAAGTAGTAAAACTTTTTCTGCATTTTCATATTCCGATTACATCATTTAAATAACCGTCGAGTTTAAATCGGGTGGGTTTTCTTAGTTACTGACGTCTATGCATATACTGTTGTTATTCAATGATAGTAACTTGAAACTACTTTTTGTTTAATAGTCTAAAGGATCTTCTATCGTAAATTTGTCTTTTTCTTGAGAGATTACGGACCAATCAAACGGTTAAATCTGCCTATATGACATGAGAAAAAAACAATACCGTTTCCATTCCAAATAGAGTTTGGATGATACCCACATTATAACCTCATCTTTCGCAAATGAAATAAGTGTATTCGAGTGGTTTTTATCTATCTATAGATAATGCTTAAGTTAATTTAGTGGATTGAACTGCCGAAAGTACTTATGTATTGACAAACGCTACATAACAACCATTTCAAGATTGTGGACAATTGGCCGCGATTTTGGTAAATACAATCATTCAAGACAAATATAAATTCTTATCACTGCTTCAGATTGTAAAACTGGAAAAAAATATGTCATTTAAATTTGCAATATATCGACGATATTGTCGAAAATCCGTATACGAATCTCGTGTGTTTGTTGTAATTGTTAAATTTATTGTGTTGATTGATTTGTTGTTGCTGAGCAGTTGCTGTTGTTGATAGTGTTTACTTATATTCATTTACCTCCTAGATGCGCGGCCTTATGCTTGGTCAACTAAAACAAATTAGGCAAACCTCATGTATAATTACTATCTTTATAATGACCGAACCATTAACTTAAGAATTTAATTAACATACATGTATCATGTAGTTTAAATGATGTTATTTCAAACCAGTTGAGTTGCCAAAATGTTTGATATGTCTGTGTATAAAGGACTGGTAAACATATTTTCATAATACTTAAAGCACGTACCATATTGCAAGAACCTGTTATCTTCTAAGGTACGATAACTCCATTACCTGTGTTCATTTCGCGAAAAAAAAATTTCTCTTCGACGCCTGTTCCAGAACAATCTCCTCGAAATGACCCCCCCCCCCCTCCTGAATGTCAATCCAGCGAAGCAGGGAAGACCACTGTGGATTGTTTGGCGCTCAATCTCCTCGCAGTGATCTCCCCCATTTAATCACTGCCGGAATAAAAAATACGTGACTATGTTGGCTTTAAAAAGAGAAACTTCTTTATATTAACCAAAAGCGAAAAATACAGTAACGGTAAGTAATTTCAGATACTTGATACATAAAGAAAGGAGAGTAGTGTTTTGGATTTAAACATAAACATTAACTGTAAATATAAGAATTTTCTGCAAGATGTTTTCTTCTTTCACTTTCTCTTGTTTAAATGGACTATTGATATAATTATTAAGTTTGAAGTAAAAGGACACAATTCTGCTGTTACAAACACTATATTTTACTTGAATACATGCAAAAATATGTATACATTAAATAATATGATGATTTTTAAGTATATACAGATCTTCATCAAAATTTGGATGAACAACTTGTAGCGGCGGTGGTCAAACCAGGCAGAAAGGGAGACCACCGTGAGGAGTTTGCTTGGCGCCGTGCAGACAAACCAGATGAGCTTTCTTCTCGGTATCCACCTCCACACAGAGAGTTGACGGGTTCCGGAACATAGCTCGTATCAAATCCCTGACGGCACCAACTTCCGCGTGGCAATAGTTCAAATCGTAGAAATTAAATTAAACAAGTAGAAGAAAACAACGTGGGCACCGTAAAATCATTGCGTTGTTATGTTTAGTTATATCTTTCTTTTTATTTGAACACTCAATATATATGTTTAGACCAAAAAAAAGCAATATTTCAGAGTGTGTTTTATAAAATAATAAGACTTGAGTTATAGCTATTGTAGAATTATTAATATTAGTTTTTTTTTAAATTCTCTTTTAAAACTGCACACAAAGATGTTTTCCGTATATCGTTTATAAAGTACCGTCTACCTTAAGTAGCGGCCTCTACGAGATACATAAAGGCGCTAATCTGCACCAATCATTATCAATGTCATGATTTGTGACACATGGATCGATGATTTCCACGGATGGATGGTCATTTAATTGACCATGCGGAAAAGCAACCGACTTCAAACAACAGGGGAGGCGCGATTTTCCAATTTCCCTTCCGCCCCATTGCCGATTGACATAACATAACATGACATAACATCATAAACATAGCATAGCATAGCATAGCATAGCATAGCATAGCATAGCACAGCACAGCACAGCACAGCACAGCACAGCACAGCACAGCACAGCATAGCATAGCATAGCATAAAATAACATAACATAACATAGCATAATTGTAATACTGTACAGTATCTTTCACCAGTAGCAATATTTGATATATATCAGTATGATAAATTTGTTCGACTTTGTCTAAAGCAAGGTCAAAATGATTACTGGATTAAGGATACTACTTATATGTACATATTACATAAGTAATATTGTTGCATGAATTACCGTAATTTCTCTATAAACGTTTGACCTTACTTCAACTTTCAAAACTTCGGTTTAAGCCACAAGCGCCAGGTATTTAATGAGACTTATTAGCAGATTTTCGTCTTTAAAAAAATGCAATTAAAGGCCTTAAATCCAAAATCTAAAGCATCTGAACTAACCAAAACTAAATATTATATAAAGAAAAATATCAACGTAAAAAGATTTGCCTCCGCCGGGACTCGTACCTTCGACCTCGGGGATCAAAAACCTGTCAGGCTAACCACTCGTCTAGCCGGACTTAACTGCATCAAGATGTAATGTTTACGCTATGAATGTGATACACGTGTTTTTCAAAATATCTTCGAACAGCTGTAAAAACACTTTATAATTTCATCCATTTCAGCTGATAATTATCCATAAACGACAAAACATTTCCCATATATTTCGCTCCTTATATATACTGCATTTTACTCTTTTGGAATCTGTGACAAATTGTTTGTTTTTTAATTTGTATTTTTGCCAATCTTTGAATAGGTAACTTTAAAGGGTAAAATGTAATCGTAGCGTAATAATGCTTAATGCTCTACGGTGGCATAGATGTGACATGTGCATGTTTTTATTTATGTCGTTCCCACGATATATTAAGTCGTGGGAACGAGATCTGATGTCATGGGAACGAGATCGTTTCTCGTGGGAACGGCATAATTATGTCTTGGTAACGACATATTAAGTCGTGGGAACGAGATAATTAACTCGTGGTAACGACATATAAAGTCGTGGGAACGAGATCTTTTCTCGTGGGAACGACATAAATAACTCGTGGGAACGGCATATTAAGTCGTGGGAATGAGATAATTAAATCGTGGTAACGATATAATTAACCAATCAGAATACACGTTGTTTAAAAGCATGTTTCAAAATGGCTGATACAAGAGACGCTTACATAAATATCGTATTTCAATGCTGGATTAAGATATAAAGAAATGGTTTTTCTTCTGCGATAGCAAGATGGAATTTCATTGGTTCATTAAGTCGTTCCCTCGACCAAAATATCTCGTTCAATAATTATGTCGTTCCCGCGAGATAAGATCTCGTTTCCACGAGATAAGATCTCGTTCCCACGACATAATTATGTCGTTCCCACGAGATAAGATCTCGTTCCCACGAGATAGGATCTCGTTCCCACGACTTAATATTACATAATTATGTCGTTCCCACGAGTACGATCTCGTTCATACGAGATAAGATCTCGTACCAACGACTTAATATGTCGTAGGAACGACATAAATAAAAACATGCACATGTCACATCTATGCCACCGTAATGCTCTCATGCAGGAGTAATGTTATTCAAAATGCTTATACAAAAAGAAGTCATAAACTTTGACTACAAAACGCGGCCTTAAAGCTCCGTAAATAACCAGTCGTCCTCTACCCCTTGTGATTGTAATCCGATGTTATTACTTCAACAATGCGTGGATCAGAAATATATAATTTATCAAAATCAAAATGTCCCCCGTCTATGGGAATTTTATTGCGAAATCTCTGCGCGATTACATTGTGGGAAATTCGCTTTCAACCAAATGAAAACGCGAAGAAATTTCGATAAAATACAGAAGGCGTAATCCTTACTTTATTATCAAATAAACGTTCGCTGTCAAAACCATCGTCGTTAGAATAGAAAATAAATTGCATCGATAATGGCTCATAATCAAAAACTTTATGTGACAGTTATCTTGAGCGAAACACGAAATGAGGCGTGTCGTGGGAGAACTGGGCTTAATGCATCTGCGTAAAGTGTCGTCCCGGATCAGCCTGTGCAGTCCGCACAGGCTAATCCGGGACGACACTTTCCGCAAACAATGGATTTATGTTTTCAACATAAAATACCAAAAGGGGAAAGTGTCGTCCGGGAACTGCGCAGGCTGATCCGGGACGACACTTTTTTCGCAGATGCATTAAGCCCGTTTCTTTTCCACGACATGCCAAAAATATACTATATAATAAATAGATCTATATTTATGTATGTTCATGCTCAGTCTAAGCGATATTGCAACTGTTCTACGCGTGTAAGTGGTAGTACATGCCTGTGTGTGCGTGTTCGTGCTTGTGTGCGTGTGCACGTGTGTGCGCGTGCCTGTTTGCGCGCGTGTATGAGTTATTCTCGAGATTAACTAACACTTGTGTTTGATAAAAGATATGTTTTAAGAAACTTTATATTCGCGTTTTATGAGGACGTATTATGCATTAGCTGTCCGTGTTTGTCTAACATTGATCTGTCCTGATATGACCGCTCCACTACAGTACTACTATTTGGATTGTAATATACTTCAGCGCACAGTTTCAGTATGCTTTGCACATACTTCGCAAAGCGACCGATCGCTTAATATCACTCCAGGTCAAGGACTCAGGGTCATACCATGAATGACGTAACGGCGAATAGCAAGCAAAACAACTGCATGTAGTATATGTTATTCTTACATGATACTCGCTCATTTTTCTACAGACAAAGAACATAATTTTCGTTGTTAAACTATCCAATAAACAACGCAAGCGGAACTTAGTAAAAAGTAGTTCCAATTACAATTGCAAGAATATATGTCAAACCATGTTAGAATCGAAACAATTTTCGCAGTATCGTTGTATATCGGTTAATAAATAACTCTTTGTCGTTATGATGTGTGGCTTTTAAACAACTCGGACTAACACCCTCGTGGTTTAATTCCTACGCATCAGAACTCCACATCTGTGTTTATTGGCCGATAAACAACGATAAATCGAAAACTATTTCTTAATTGTTACGCAAAAACGTGCGTTTAATAAATAGAAAATCGTGTCTAGAGTGTCGTATTTGTCAATGATAGAACTAAACCCGTCTGATGTTTTTATGTATAATTTACTGCTTGCGTCGAAACAAAATACACAGACTACTTTTTTGGTACAAAACAAGCCACATCCAAATTATGTATGGCCTCCAATGCAGTTTTAATGGATTGCCGATAGCAATCTAGTGAGGCATAAAGCATGTGATTGAAAGTGGATTAAATGATTAAAAGCATTATCGTAGAGATCAAAGGTTACACATTTCGTTTTCAAACTGCACTTAAAGGGGCAGATCTGTTATTTTGAGGTTTCAACTTTAGGTGGTTCTGATAAATGTCATTTTTGATCTTCGTAAAAACTGCACTAAAACATGTCGTAGTTACATGTGAACTTTATAGCTTTTTTTCATTTTTGCATCATACACATGATATTCCAAATTTTTAAACCAGTCCACCACACATGTATACACTAAGAAAATATTTTTCAAAATTTGCGAACAAAAAACAACGATGCAAGTTAAGTAAACGGTATGTTAGTTTACTTACATGTTCTCCACTGAAAAAAACTTTTTCTTAAATTGACAATTAAAAGAAATACATCGTCAGCGCTTTGAACACACTTCTCCGACAAGCGGGAGAAGGGCTTGTCGGGATAGGCCGAGTGGTTACGATTGCATTGTCACCTCGTTTTCGATTCACTTTCTCAAGGGAGACAACTGTTACAGTACTCGTTTACGGGAATGTGGAAAGGGTCTATTAAAAGATATATATTTCAAAGAATATTTGCGCTCATTAATCGAGGCATGAAATCTAGACGTCTAGTTATAAATTGTTTTTGTAAAAGCGATTGCGATATAAGCATGGAAATATTAAACATCTTAAAAATAAAATAAAAACAAAAAAAATACACTTACAAGTTCCAAAACGCATTTTTAAAATGTTCATTTGCCACTATATCCGAATGTCGCTACCCCCTTAAATGCAAAAGAAATGTAACAATAACCAAACAGCACGAGCATAGCTGATAAACAATTCCATTTAAGTAGATTTATAATTCGTTTCTTATCGGGATAAATTTGCATTTAAATCATTGCTGCCATGTGTTTGCCGAGTGGCGTACAGCTGCGGAGAAGCATGCTGCAGACGACGAACAGCTACCGTATAGCGACCGGATTTGTGTGTTGGCGTTGGCAGAGTGTTTGTTATTAAGATTGTTCTTAACGCGGAATTAGCTTACTTTTCATGCCCCCCTTGTGTTTGACTCATAGTGCATAATTAAGTCTTAACACTGAGGACAAAAAAAATCTACATAACAACAAACGTGTGCTATTTACAAACGCTTCAATATACTATATTTGTTTTAAATTCTAGAATTTCTGAACGTGGAAGTAAACGACGTACAGAGATAAAGTTGTGAACATAAATCGTCAAAAAATACAAAGAAATAAAAATCGATCACCAGTGATTTCATACCATGAACTTGGCGAAAGTACTGTTCTAATTGGATATTAAATTGTTGAAGTATCTTATTATTTGAGTTAACAATCAAACGTTGTGTTCTTTTAATGTATTAGTGTACAAAGAATCAATTTCTTTTTGGATTATTTTAAACATTTACAATTGGAGATACTTCTTAAAACAAATAAAGAAACAAAGCGACAACAATAACAACAAGCCCCGTTAAATACCCGTAAATTAAAAGTGTATACACGTGAACAGATATGTATGAAAACCTTCTGCAATAAAGTGACTAGTGCTTAAATATGTGTTGAAGTAAGTAACTAAAAATGACGTTCCGTCAGTTAGACCCAACGCGTCCTAAATCTGCACCGGCACGCAACTTCCGTGCACGTCCAACCAGTAGCGCGTCGTGTCGAGAGCGACTGCGCAGTGACTCACGCGCAGAAGATGGGGAGCCGGAAACGTTGGAAGACACTATGAACAAGTTTCACACGACTCAAAGAATGCATCAACGCCTGGAGCAGCGACGGCGAACGGATGCGGACATTCTTATTAATGAGAAGCCAGCCGGAATTCTGGCAATGGAACTTCCGGGCCGAAAGATGAGCCGCCTTGAAGTAGACAACGTGTTAACGCGCGTCTGCCAGCCGACCGCGTCCTTCTCGGCGCGGATAGCGTCTAACAGGCGTATAGAGAAAAGAGACATTTACGTTCCACCGCGGTCAAAACGCGTTGTTCATCTACAATATTACCAGTTTGAACCAGAACGCTTTAAAGGAACGCGCCCCCTTGGTGACACAGCATTAAAGGCGCTGATTGATCGTTTGTCAAGTTATAACGCTGAAAGACTTCCGCCGGATTCACGGCGCTCCATAACACCGGATATCCGGAAACGGATGGGGTCGCTCTGCAGCTATCGATGGAGTGGGCTCAAAAACTGCTAAGTTGATGCACGAGTAATGATTTATTTACAAAAAAAGGAATTGTACGATTTACTCATTGTGTATAAATTCTGCTGGATTCAGTTTAAATGCTAATAATGTTATGCTTATTTGAAAACTTCTGGTTATACATACATGTACATGTATTTTATCATTTGACAACGCTAGAAACAGTGATTTGCTGAAACCATGAATATACAATTTTAGTGCATATGTTATATTAAACATTAGTGTGCATAATGATTTATTTTATTACGTGCATATCTTGTTTGACGTTTACTGTTGGTTTAATATATACATGTATTTACTTGTTTCTCAAAGAAATTATTGTATTTATGTGATCCGTTTCTGTGATGATCATACGAACTTAAAACTGATTTAATACAGTGAATGTTTGGCCATGTGCGAATAGAAAAACACACACAATTATTTGATTGAATAAATATTGAAATTTTTGTTTAAACAATAATCTGTCTAATATCGTTTCTAATAAAAAAAAATATGTATACGTGATTTTTGTACAGTACCTATCTGTATTGGTATTTTATTATTTATTATTTTGGCAAGTCCCATGGGCCCGTGCGTATTCAACAACCTCTTCTTAGACTTAAGACTAAGAATTAAGAATATTCTTTAAACGGTTATGTTCTAATAACGCTGTTAATTTGAATATTTCTTGGTATTCACAAACTCAAATTCTTTAGTTAAAATGATTTGTTTTTGACAAAAGCGGCAAAAGCGAACGCAGAAGTATTTTTCTTATTTAATTATGCGTGCGCATGAATTTAAATGACGTAGAAATGCCGTTGCACTGAACTAATTGGATCGCTTTCACAGCCAAGACAGATTTAATAACCGCAAAAATGAAAACTGAGTGTTCTATTCCATGTTTTTTGCCGGGCCGGTTAGATCAGTTGGTAGAGCGCTGGACTACAAATTCGAGGATCGTGGGTTCGATTCCCAGCCAGGCCACATAACTTGTGTGGGGATTGGTCATGAAATTATTTCTACGGCCATTCTCCCCCTACATCTGATTCAAGTACGGCAGTTGTCAGTTACTTGCATAAGTATGTGCACTTAGTACTGGTAAACCAGCTTACCCAGGAAAAGTGTGAGTAGGTTAACTGACCGCCGTTATATGACTGAAATACTATTGAATACGGCGAAAAATCCCCCAAAAAATATTTAAAAAAAATATTCCATGTTTTGTTTTTCGTTTATGAGGATATTATGCGTCAACGGCTTAGCTCAGTTGTAGTTCGCGTGTTATGCTTACAGTAAACTTAGTGGGCAATGGTACAATCATTGGGACTATGTGTGTGTGGTGTGTGTGTGTGTGTGTGGTGAATTTTCACGTAATGCACAGGGATTCTCTCCCATGTGCATATGGCCATCGCCCCCAGAAGACGCGTTAGTTGGGTTACAGGGCACAGTGCAAGATACAGGAGACGCCCCGTTCCAGAGGCGACCCTGGGTCTTTTAGTCCCGGTGTGAACCACTTAGTATACCATACCTCGGTTTAACGTCTCATGCTAAAGACGAGTAAGTAGGTTAGTAGAGTGGAGCAGGGGCTCGAACCTGCGACCCCCGGGTAATGAAGCTGGTTCGTTACCGCTAGACCACGGATCCACTACTGAGCATGATCGCGGTGTCTATATATCGATGCGTTAGAGCCAAAACTACGGTAAGTTATCTATAGTTCACTTATATAGCCAGATACTTTGTTTTGGCTTTAATCAATCGCATTGCGATGACGTTTACCGGAAGCGTAACGGAAGAAGCGTGTAGTATTTTATTTGGAAAAAAACAGGCAAGAAGTTGTTAAATAAATGTGAGGCATATTGTTTTGAACTATTTTGTTGAAGTTTATTAATTTATCATAAACATATTAATTTTCGATATATATTAAAACAAAACACCACGCACATTACTGCTTACTCACAGCGTAGTGCCGGCTCCTGGCCATGAAATAAGCCAATATTCAGAGAAATTGATAAAATAATGAGAATGTGCATAGCTACCTTGATTTGTGAATATAATTGTTTTGTTTTACAAACACTTTACATCGATTGATGTCAGAGTCAATATTGAGTTACCACGGAAAAATTTATGATAAAGAACGCTATAGTTTTCAAATACATGCGAGTTACAGTCGAAAAGAGCGTAGTTTCAAACATAGTAGTTGTGATAAGTAGTCATAGTAACGAGGGATGACAAAACTATTCCAATAATCGATTGAATGATCGCTATTCGAATAGTTCACACGTCATTCGAATATTTGCATTTTTTTATTGCTTTTTAAAATAATAATTAATTTTACTGATTGTGGAAGGTACAGTCGGTTTAAATTTTGTTCATAATGAGGCGAAAAATTAAGGGGAACTGTGATTTTTTTGTTTATAAACACGCTGCAGTCGTCTGCATTAAAACTCGTCTGATTTACCTGTTGCGATAAATACATGTCTACAACAGTTCTTACTTGCATTTTCACCGACTGTAGATTTCTTTTAACGTAAAAGCAGTAGTTCAACAGTATATACTTATATAATACCGTGGTTTCAGTCGATTAGCCCCTTGTCACGTGGTGTGTCAAACAACGATATTAAATATACGGATCCGTGTCACTGAACGAAGGACTACTTCATAGCCATTCCCATAGCTGCTGAATGAAGGACTACTTCACAGCCATTCCCATAGCTGCTGAATGAAGGACTACTTCATAGCCATTCCCATAGCCACTCAATGAAGGACTACTTCATAGCCGTTCCCATAGCCACTGAATGAAGGACTACTTCATAGCCATTCCCATAGCTGCTGAATGAAGGACTACTTCACAGCCATTCCCATAGCTGCTGAATGAAGGACTACTTCATAGCCATTCCCATAGCCACTGAATGAAGAACTACTTCATAGCCATTACCATAGCTGCTGAATGAAGGACTACTGCATAGCCATTCCCATAGCTGCTGTATGAAGGACTAATTCATAGCCATTCCCATAGCCACTGAATGAAGGACTACTTCATAGCCATTCCCATAACTGCTGTATGAAGGACTAATTCATAGCCATTCCCATAGCCACTGAATGAAGAACTACTTCATAGCCATTACCACAGCTGCTGAATAAAGGACTACTTCATAGTCATTACCATAGCTGCTGTATGAATGACTAATTCATAGCCATTCCCATAGCCGCTGAATGAAGGACTAATTCATAGCCATTCCCATAGCCACTGAATGAAGAACTACTTCATAGCCATTACCATAGCTGCTGAATAAAGGACTACTTCATAGCCATTACCATAGCTGCTGAATGAAGGACTACTTCACAGCCATTCCCATAGCCACTGAATAAAGGACTACTTCATAGCCATTCCCATAGCCGCTGAATGAAGGACTACTTCATAGCCATTACCATAGCCATTCCCATAGACTACTTCATAGCCATTACCATAGCCATTCCCATAGCCGCTGAATGAAGGACTACTTCATAGCCATTACCATAGCTGCTGAATGAAGGACTACGTCTTAGCGATTCCCATAGCTGCTGAATAAAGGACTACTTCATAGTCATTGCCGTAGCCACTGAATGAAGGACTACTTCATATTCATTCCATAGTCACTGAATGAATGAACAATTCGTCGCTATTTTTAT
The DNA here is from genome assembly GCA_027627225.1 of Congeria kusceri. NCBI lineage: Eukaryota > Metazoa > Mollusca > Bivalvia > Myida > Dreissenidae > Congeria > Congeria kusceri. The sequence goes on from CM051037.1 coordinate 25,229,001, forward strand.
AGCCACTGAATAAATGTTTAAATCAAATCTATTCTTATAGCCACTGAATGAATGAATACTTTAAAGCTCTTCTCATAGCTACTGAGTAACGTACTAGTTAGAAGACATTACTACAGCCACTGAATAAAACATTCTCTAACTATTTTCATAATCACTTAATGAAGTAATATTTCACGGCTGCTATACTAGTCATGGAATGAAGTATTGTTTTATAACCATATTGATAAACACTTAATGGCAATTAAAATAGCAGATTGTGGCCTACTAACAGTACAGCTATGTCCCAAATGCAATACGGCAATGAATATTTTATCCTAAAGCGGTGTGTACATTTTATTTTATTGCTTTGCCATGCTGAAATGTGAGAAAGTTATCTACTTCAAAGCCGTTTTACGGTACTTTATGGCGTGCTATAAAACAGCGGCACAAGGCAAAATGTAAGTAAACTTAACATGCCAGGTTTGTTTCTGTTCCAAAAATAATTATCAGTGTAATACATGTATCTTTACTTATACTCGTTAAATTTAAATAAATTTAAATTGTAATTAATTTATACAATTGGAAACAGGGAACTCGATGACGTTGGTCAATGTCAGTTATTCAACGCTGAAAAAAAGAATAATTAAACAATAATTAAAATACTACGTGATTATATTTGTATTGTATTTACATGTATAAAGGCCCCTATAGCAATTGCACATTAATTACCTACAACACCCAGAGTAATGCTTGAAGACACACAGCCTATACATTTTAGGAGTAAAAGCTGAAATAATAAAACTTTTAATTAAATTTTAATGTATCCATTAAATAATTGTATTGTACCGTATTTCATAAACAGGGTATAAGCACACAGTATGAATTATAACAATCACGATATACGACGTACTCGTATAATAGTGGTTTAAGAAAAGTCATTTTAATAGTGGACATTTCGCATTTTTGCAGGCCGAATCCCTTCACAAGTATCCCCCATGCCAATTATTTTTGCAAAGATTATTTAAGAAATAATTTTCGATAAATCGTTATGTATCGATCAAGAAACAACGATCTGGAGTTCTGATGCGTAGAAATTAAACCGTTAGCCCGAGTTGTTCAATAGCCACGCATCAGAACGAATAAGGCTTGTCACAGGATGTGACGCATGCCCCCGAAGCATATGATTGTCAGAGAAAGGCAACACACAGTCAGTTACATGTCGGCAAAAATGATGCTCCCTACAACAAGAGTTATGGTCCTTGTACTCTGCACTTCCTCTCAACATCCTCTATCAATATATGTGGTTTTATTTTAAATCACTTCAATACTAATGGAGTTATGCTCCGCAAAGGAAAATTAAACAAAAGGCAATAACTCCGTAAATATTGAAGAAAGAGTTGTGGTCCTTGTACTCTGCACTTCCTCTCATTGTCCTCTATCATTAGAAGTTTTATTTGAATCCCTTCAGTACTAATGGAGATATGCTCGGCGTGACGGAAGACGGACAGTCGGACAGACGGACGGACGATGCGATTACTATATAAAAATTGTTATTTATTGGCCGATAAACAAGGATCATGCGCAAATAATTTCGATTATAACATGCGATTGTAAATGGAACTACTTTTTACTATGTTCCGCTCAGAATCGGGACTTCGTTTTGCGTTGTTTATTGGGTAGTTTAATAACGATAGTTTTGTTCTGTGTCTTTAGAAAAATTAGAGAGTATCATGTTAGAATAATGAATACGACGTGTCTCTCGCGGTGATTTGTTTGTTTGTTTGTTTTATCATTTTATTATATGCATTGCAAGTTTCATAGCACTTTTTTTTTAATTAAACAAGGACAGAAAACGTGTTCATGCATATTGTCTAGCACTGGGAATATCAACTTCCAAATTAATATTGCAGCGAACACGCAACAGGATCCGGGCAATATATTAAATATACAAAAAACGTATAGTCAGTGATCGCATGTTTGGCATATTATGGTGTACGAGGTAACATATAACAAGAAGGCCAAGATGGGCCTGTCTCGTTCACCCCAGTTAAAATAAAACATAATGACATTTACCAGGAACATTCTCACAGAGTTTGGTTAAATTCCACCAAGTGGTCTCAGGGCGATTTTCGAAGTAAATTGTTGACCACGGACGACGATCACGGACATACACTGACCACTATTTAAAAGCTCACCCTTGTGGCACTTCGTGCTCAGGTGAGCTAATGAACGAATGTAGAAATTTCAAATTAGTTATTAAGGGTTTGAATAAGCGAGCACGTGTATTCTTGGTTTCCAGAACAAGAAATACACGTTGGGCACTCATGTGCAGCATGTTACAAATTAACCCCTATGAACGTGAATGAGTTTTGACTGTAATTTGTGAAAAATTTACAATGGCCAATGGGGTTTAATTATATTCTAGTGTTATTTCGCTACGTATACCGAAAATCACCGAACTTATATGATACATAGCAATACACGTAGATATAACCTACATGTTTCCTTCGTTTAATTATATTATAGAAAGGCGCATATCATTTAACAATTCACATAACAAAGTTAAAAGCATAATTAACACCTGCATTTCCATATCATACACAAACGTATGTAATACACACACATGTACAATTTATACAATGCATATACATATACATGTGCGCGCATATCACCCGGTTAACAAGAGTACTGGTCAATTTTAATAGTTTTCAATACACCCGCTTAATTGCAAATATCAGGCCTAAGATTACAGTGTTATCACTTAAAATGCATGTAGCTAATGAACATTATTCCTAATTCCTAAAACAAGATAGAGCCTTACATGTAAGCATTACGACATACAGTCATGTTGGATGACCTTATGGAAGCGATGTGACAAATATTTTGCCATGACAAATGCATAATAAATTAATCCATGTAAGGGGAAAATATAAAAAAAGCTCGCACGTAAAAATGTATGCTAATTTCTTACAACAATAAAATCCTGAGATTCAATGCCCTTAACAAGCATTTATTCTAGAAAAAATAACAGTGGCTGTAAAATGTACCATTTTGTGGAAAAAGAACTAGTAAATTTCACAAATCAAATTTGATCTTTTAAATTTAATTAAGTAATACATTTTCTCCCAAGTACAACTAAAGGTAAGATTTCCTATGCTGCTTTCAAACAACGTGTCTCAGAACATTACGATAAATAAGATACATAGATTATATGTGGACATATATCAAATAGGAAACGACCCAGAGCTAAACAGCAGGGGGCTGAACTTTTCTTTTTTGATCAACCCCCCGCTTCACTACGGGCAGTTTAACTCATTAATGTTAATTATCTTTTGAAATTCCTAATAAGTCATTATGTTCTACTGAATAGTGTGACATAGTTAAACAACCTTAACACACAAAAGGTATAAACACCGAGGCATTTTCAAATTGTCAACAGATGTCCAAGAATTATTCCTGCTCCACCCCATTGCCCTTTTTGAGCAGCACCCTGTACAAATGTACCCTCAGTGATCCTAGATCTCTCCCTACAGCAACGGCTAATCTCTGTTGAACGCAAGGAATCAAGCCCTCTTGTCTGGCATGCACGACTATTCATACCACTTTGTCAGAGTTATGGGCCTTGGTCAGTGATCTTGCATAATGACACTGACGACATGTGTGAAGTTAAATTGAGAATCTGTACTAGTTACAGGGATATGTACTTGCATGCAAACCGTAACCTGAATTGTCTAGGTACAAAAATAGGCATAACTCAGCTATAATGCTGGTCACAGTTATGGGCCTTAGTCAGTGGCCTCCAATGATGACCCCGAAGACATGTGTGACCATCACGTTTCAATTGCAGATCTGTAGTAGTTACAGTGATATGTACTTGTTGCACGCAAACCTTAACCAGAGCTTTACGCCAGCGACAACACTGACGCCCAGGTGAGTAGAATAGCTCGGACTATTCAGTGAATAGTCGAGCTAAAAAGTATTTCAGTTTCAATAAAGGCATCTCAGTTATAATCACATAGTTTGATTAACACTAATAGGGTAAATGCATAGTTTTACGTGCATTAGTTTATATTTCAAGGGGAATAATACTACTGCTCAATTTGCACCTTTATGTTATTAAATTAAACCAGAACAAACCTTGTTACAATGTGTATGACTTTGTGAGCCTGAAGAAAAATCAACTCCAAAATTAAATGAGTGCTCCAACAGAACTGACAAAAGACGATGGTTTGAGTCCAGAAAAATACCAAATGATCAATTGCAATATCACTATTGTCGACTGGTTCAAAACATATACCGGCATACAATTTTACACACTTAATTTCTTGTACATCAAAGGCTTTTTTCAAAAATTTTGAAAATTACAAAATCTAAAGATCATCCATGCATAACGATGACTGGCAATATGCTGTGCAATATAACGATGACTGGCAATATACTGTGCAACATAACGATGACTGGCAATATGTTGTGCAACATAACGATGACTGGCAATATGCTGTGCAACATAACGATGACTGGCAATATGCTGTGCAACATAACGATGACTGGCAATATGCTGTGCAACATAACGATGACTGGCAATATACTGTGCAACATAACGATGACTGGCAATATGCTGTGCAACATAACGATGACTGGCAATATGCTGTGCAACATAACGATGACTGGCAATATGCTGTGCAACATAACGATGACTGGCAATATGCTGTGCAACATAACGATGACTGGCAATATGCTGTGCAACATAACGATGACTGGCAATATGCTGTGCAACATAGCGATGACTGGCAGTATACTGTGCAACATAACGATGACTGGCAATATGCTGTGCGATAGCATTTAAAACACTGCACCAATGTCTATTACATGTATTACATGTATATACTCCTATCAGAATTAAATTTCTATTTGCACATTCTAATGTATTCTTCAAGAGCGTATGTACGATATAACGACAGATCTACTGTCATAATTATAACAACCCCATAAAGTTAATTACCATATTCTTTGATTTAAAATGGAAAAGTTAATCAGAACCATTGTTGAAAAATGCATAATTTGCTACTTTTAGATCAGAAACTTGTTTGCGACTGTAAAGCTGGAAACTCAAATACATGTACATTGTATAAACGTCGAGTCAACAGCTGTTTACGTTACACGACACTAATAAACGATGCAACAGTCGACACTCGTATTTATTGATTTATTACATATTTTAGTGTTTCAATCCTCATGTTTACGTTTTTCTGTCTGATTTCAAGTTATATTGTCACTTTCTCCTGCATATTTTGAAACTAAATTTCAATAATTGAATGATTGTACATACACACTTTAATATTTCAGCACCAAGATATTCTTGATTGTCAGCAGCCGAAAGAGGAAGCATGATATTCATGAACAAAACGTGTTTTATACATCGTAGTACATGTTTAATACTGGTAAGCCATGCCTTACAATGCACATCTCATACAGAACATTTACATACATGCAACATATTTCATACTGCATGTCCAATAGGATATGAATTTCATCTAACAAGACATAAAGCTAACAGAACGTTTAATAAAATATGCAGCATGTCTCGTACAGCATGATTAATTCGAAATGTCCAGCAAAACATATGTCAATACAATGTGGCATTAAACATGTCTCATATGCCTTACAAGATATGGCATAAAATGATAACATGTCTCATATGCCTTACAAGATATGGCATAAAATGATAACATGTCTCATATGCCTTACAAGATATGGCATAAAATGATAACATGTCTCATATGCCTTACAAGATATGGCATAAAATGATAACATGTCTCATATGCCTTACAAGATATGGCATAAAATGATAAAAGTGAAGTTTCATATAATTACTCTAATGTTGCGTGTCTCCATCACATCATAAGTTGCATAATTATATCATTAAATATTCCTCACGTTTTTCTTAAATGTTTTACACAACGCTGAACTATTTGAATAACAAAATGTATGAGATGAATATTCATTATGTCTAGTTATGATTTGATGCAGATCAATGCACCTATCAATATTTCCCCCCCGGGGAGGGCGGGGGGGGGGGGAGCGACGGGCATATACAGGACTTTAGACTGAAAGCGATTACCGACAGGCGGGAATTTGACATGCCGAATGATTCTGGGTGCCGGGAAATAGACTGGTCGGATTTGACATCCTGGTAATATTGGCCCCTTGGCCATTTGATACCCCTGTAGCATCTCCCAATGAGGGGATTTAGACATAAATGCTTGGCTCTAGGGTGGGGAATTCAACCCCAAAATTAGTCAAATTCCCCTGGGCCTGTCTGCCGCTCTCCCCCACCCCCCACCATGTGTGAAATAATGATAGTTCATTTTTTGCACACTGGTTCAGATTAATGTTAACTATTTCTAGTGGTTAAATGTTTGCAGACTGGTTCAACATTTTAGTCAAATCCATTCCCTGACTGTGAAAGAGCGAAGAGTCCCATCGTGTAGCTGTAATCTGAAATAGCAAAGCATGACATAAAGTATTTTTGTGACATATCCTGATACTGTTCTTTTTAGCATTCAAACAAAGCAAGATAATAATGCAGTATGGAATGGGCCGAGGAATAAAGGACCTTTACATGTTAAAAGGGGTTTCTCTACAGCTAATTAATGCAGAATGTTTCACTCCCTATTATGTATTTTGAATTCACCATGAAAATCAATTAACACCAATCTCGCCTGTGCAGCAATACACTGTTTTAAATGTCGTGTGACTTAAAAAATTCTAAATACTATAAAAGGAGCAATTATAAATGTGCCAATAATTAAACAATTTACACTAATACAATTATATTTGAAATAAAAGGTTTCTACAAAATAATTTGTGTTCAGGTTTTAAAATCTGTGCAACCCTACCCTGCTTTTTTTCATACTAACACATGCTATTTCTTACATAAATACATTAAATGTATCGTGGCGTGTCGTGGGAAAACTGGGCTTAATGCATGTGCTTAAAGTGTCGTCCCGGATCTGCCTGTGCAGTCCGCACACGATAATGCAGGACGGCACTTTCAGCCAATAGTGGATTTATGTTTAGGAGAGACTTCCTTGAAACAGAAAATACAATTAAATTGGAAAGTGCCGTTCTGGATTAGCCTGTGCTGATCCAGGATGACACTTCACGCACTTGCATTAAGTCCGATTTTTCTATGACACTCCTCACTGCCAGTAGGAAACAGACCATGTGCACCTTAATTACTGTAAATCCCAGCTTCTCCAAATATACGTCAATCGGTACCGGTTCTCTGAAGCTGTCGTCACGGAAACGGTCTATCCCCCTTTCTGCATTGTACACAACAGCAACACTGGAATCAACAGGTCAGAAATAGCCATATAACATGGAATCAACATGTCAAACATATAAATAATATAACGTGGAATGAACAAGTCAAAAATGAATATAATATGACTTGGAATCAGCATGTCAAACATGAACATAATATGACTTGGAATTAACAAGTCAAAAATGAACATAATATAATTTGGAATCAACAAGTCAAAAGTGAACATACGGCAATATAACTAGAAATCAATAAGTCAGAAATGAACATAATATGACTTGGAATCAACATGTCAAACATGAATATAATATGACTTGTAATCAACATGTCAAACATGAACATAATATGACTTGGAATCAACATGTCAAAAATACATCAGAATATGAGTGTCTCCATCATTATTTGAAACAAAGTGTTCTATAAATTCATGAGGAATTACCCAAAATGGAATACATGACTTGTAGGGATGTCACGATATTTGAAATCCATATTGCAATATATTGAGATATTTTTTAATTTATCATGATATTTATATGATATATTGCGAGCTTTGTATTTATGTATTTAATAATCTTAAAACAGATAAAATCACTGTGATTAGGGGTATCACAATATGCAGAATCAAATATTGCAATAAACCAATACACCGGTATATTGTGACACCCCTAATGACTTGCATATACTTCTGCAGAGAAACGGAAAGATGTGTTTACTAGACTGGTATATAAACAACAAGAGCTGTCAAAGGACAGCGCGCTCGACAATTCAAAGTATTTCAGTTGGTACATATTGGATAGTAGAAGGGACATACATTTGTTAAAATACATAGCTTTTAAGTGAAGCCTTGAATGGTTTATAAATGTTTGGAACAAAAACTTTAACAACAAAGTCTATGTAAAAAGTGGGCTAACTCTGTCAAAATACAAAATATAAATATGGGGAATGTTCACGCTGATACTGGAGTTGATGACAAAGGTTAGTTCCTAGTTTCAAATGAATAACTTATGTAGTTTTGAAGTTACAACACTTTTGAATATAAACTTTAACCAGAAAATCTATGTGAAAAAGTTAGAAAACTTTTGAATATAAACTTTAACCAGAAAATCTATGTGAAAAGGGGACATAACTCTGTCAAAATACAAAACAGAGTTATAGGGAATGTTGCCATTGATACTGGAGTTGATGACAAAGTTAAGCTCCAAGTTTCAAGTGAATAACTTATGTAGTTTTGAAGTTACCAAACTTCTGAATATCAACTTTCAACAGAAAATCTAAGTGAAAAAGGGGGCATACCTCCGTCAAAATACAAAATAGCGTTATGGGGAATGTTCACCCTGATACTGAAGTTGATGACAAAGGTTAGTTCCAAGTTTCAAGTGAATAGCTTTTGTAGTACTGAAGTTACAAAACTTTTGAATACAAACTTTAACCAGAAAATCTATGTGAAAAAGGGACATAACTCTGTCAAAATACAAAACAGCGTTATAGGGAATGTTGCCTTGATACTGGAGTTGATGACAAAGTTTAGTTTCCAAGTTCAAGTGAATAACTTATGTAAATTTGAAGTTACAAAACTTTTGAATATAAACTTTAACCAGAAAATCTAAGTGAAAAAGGGGCATAACTCTGTCAAAATACAAAACAGAGTTATGGGAAATGCTGCCCCTGACACTTGAGTTAATGACAAAGGTATATTCCAATTTTCAAGGGAATAACTTACGTAGTTTTGAAGTTACAAAACTTTAGAATATAAACTTTAACCAGAAAATCTAAGTGAAAAAGGGGCATAACTCTGTCAAAATACAAACCAGAGTTATGGGAAATGTTGCTCCTGACACTGGAGTTGATAACAAAGGTATATTCCAAGTTTCAAGTGAATAACTTACGTAGTTTTGAAGTTTCAAAACTTTTGAATATAAACTTTAACCAGAAAATCTAAGTGAAAAAGGGGCATAACTCTGTCAAAATACAAAACAGAGTTATGGGGAATGTTGCCCCTGACACTTGAGTTAATGACAAAGGTATATTCCAAGTTTCAAGTGAATAACTTATGTAGTTTTGAAGTTACAAGACTTTTGAATAAAAACTTGAACCAAATTCAGACGTGGACGAAGACGACAAGGCCGACACCAGGGGTAGTAGGAAAGCTCACCAATTATTCGAATAGTCGAGCTAAATAGGGAACATAACTGAGTGGCTCATTACACATGCATATAAAAATTCTGTAAATATTCAGAGACCACACATGACGAACCAAAAAACTTATACCGTTTTAATCCTAGCTCCTCTGCAAACTCAATTTCATGCCCAGTGAATTCAACAGGCCTGTTGTCCTTATCCACCAACAGTGTCAGCCCTTCAAGAGACAGAATAGTAAAGTTTAAACAGTAAATATTTAAATAGTTATAAGTAAATATTTAAACAGTTATAACTATCATTTATTTTTTGAGTCCAAAAACAGTTAACTTACAATAGTTTCAGCAAATTTCAGGAAAAAAAACTTACAATGTGCTGTTTAACAATGCCCATAATAAATTAAATAATTTAATCACAGTTTTGTGCTACTTGTGTATTAAACAAGAGATGTTTGTAAAACGTGTATGCCCCCCGACTTGCAGCCTTTGTTCATCACAGAAGTGTACTGTTTCTGAAACATCTAAGCTGAGACATGTTAACCATTACCTTGATAGGAGTTGTCTTCTCTGCAATAGCATTCTTCCGATCAAATTTGACGACTCGACCCAAGTATTCAGTAATTATCACTATGTAATAGGTCATCTTCTCAAACTGACCATTGTCCCTATATAGATTGAGGACAATGTAACAATGGTTCATCTGTTATTAAGTGGAAATGTTTTTTTTTTACAAGCCCCTGTGACCTTGACCTTTGATCTCTTGATCTCAAAATCGTTAGGGGTCTTCCTTCCCTCAAGACTAACCAGCATACTAATTTGTATGATCCTAGGTTAAAGCTTTCTCTAGATATTATGTGGAAACGGTTTTCATGTTACAAGCCCCTGTGACTTTGACCTCAGACTGGTTGACCTCAAAATTGATACAGAGGAAACAGTGTTCATGTTAAAAGCCTCTGTCACCTTGGCCTTTGACCTGTTGACCTCAAAACTGATAGGAGTCTTCATTTCCTCCCAAGTAACCAGCATACCAGCTTAAATGATTGTAGGTCAAAGCGTTCTCTAGATATCGTGCAGAAAGGAATTTCATGTTACAGGCCCCTGTGACCTGGACCTTTGACCTCAAAATCGATAGGCGTCTTCCTTTCCTCCCAAGTAACCAGCATACCAACTTAAATGATCGTAGGTCAAAGCATTCTCTAGATATCGTGTGGAAAGGAATTTCATATTACAGGCCCCTGTGACCTTGACCTTTGACCTGTTGACCTCAAAATCGATAGGCGTCTTCCTTTCCTCCCAAGTAACCAGCATACCAACTTAAATGATCGTAGGTCAAAGCGTTCTCTAGATATCGTGCGGAAACGAAATGGTCTACGGAAAGACCGACAGACCGACCGACGGACAGGTGCAAAGCAATATAACCTCACTTCTTCGAAGGGGGGCATAATAAAGTTGCAAATTTACAGTGTTTAGTAGCCCATATCAGTATATAATCAAAATCAGAATTACAGCATTTATCAACCCAAATGACAACATGTGTGTTTGGTAACCCAGTCCATTAATTGTTAGTACAGTGTTTAGTAACCCAAATGAGGACAAAATAGGTCTCCCTAGTCAGGACAAAAAGTTGGCATTTACAAAATATCACATACATTTATAGGACAAGCTGCAAAACAAGAAATGGCGTTAGGAGATAAGTTACTAGTACTTACAAGGTACCAATCCGTACTCCAACACCACTGGCTCCTGTATAGTGACACCCGACAGAGTGTGTTGTAGCCTCTCCCTCAGCGACAATGGAACATCTCTTGCCATCCGGACCACTGCATAAAAATTGTAACTGTGTTGTAAGATTTGAACATATCAAGGTTTGTTTTAGTTTAGTGCTTCTTGCTAAAGATTCACATCAACAAATTGTCAACAGAATATCTGATCTAGCAGATAAGTGGGTCCTGTTGTAAGAGTTTACATAATATACCACTAGTTTAAATAATTTATGAGTTAATTTACCTACACCATTTTTCCCAACTTGCAGTTATGAAAATGGTCAATATGACGGGAAACGGACTTCTTCCCAAAAATATGAAAGCAAATTGCTGATAACCACTCCGATCCATTCCCAAAGCTGCTGAAAATGCTGCAAATTGCTAGATAAAAAGAAACGTGCCATGCACCAGTACGTACGTTGCTTTTTCAGGATAGTCTGTAGTACATCGGGTTGCTGGAACCATGGTACGCCCAGCTGGGGATACAACAGGCAGCAGTCTTGGTTCAGAGCGCACATCACCTCAAGTACAGACTCTGGTGAGAGAGCAAATAATACTCGATGATGAAGCAGGGCCTATATCCATAAAGTTCCTTAATGAAGACTTTAGTTACTAAAGTTCTTCAATCTGACATTAAATTCCGTAAGTCTGTAACTGTTTTATTGAAATCTTCTTTTGTATTAAATAGTTTTATTCTTGTAAAGTGTAACAAATGCTTCTTTTTTTTACCATATTTCAACTACTTTGTATTTTCACAAGGATTTGTTTCACTTAAGTAGGACAGAAGGTATCATTAGGAGCTGAAATGAAACCATTTTGATTGCAAAAGATCAAAAAAATATGTAATAACACATTTCTGAAATACACAAGACAAGGGAGTACGAGGTTTAAATTGTAAATGATGACATGACTATTATGCAGCTAGTATTATTAATCAATGATTTAGGTTTCATCACCTTTTTCCCTGATGAGCAAGAATTAATCGCCAGAAAAATCCCAATTTGATGAGTACAGAACCCAGTTTGAAAACTGTTTGAAAATCACTGATTAGTTGCACCGTCATACCTGTCATGGGTTTGAACTTCTGGTAAATCTGCTTCATGAACCTCTTTGTCAAGATCTGTCCCAGTGTGGTTGCCATGTCAACACCCAGGTATGAGCAGACATTAACCAGTCTAAGAACATACTCGCAATCGTCTTTGGAGTTCTTACTCGAGAAGAACACCAGTTCATCAGCGAGTTTCTCCTCCACAAAATGTTTCAATAGTTGCAGAGAATCAGGGTGTTTGAATAATAGTTCTTCTTTAAAATCCACGGCAAGCGATCCTAGATATAACATATCAAGCGAAGTGATGGACAAAGGTTCATCCTGTGGGATTTTCTCCAGCATGTATGATAGAACTGCCAATGACAGGTCGTTGCGATCAATATCCGCAGATCCACTCAAATGTTCTGTACTCAAAATTCCGAACAACTGCAGGATTTCTGATAGAGCTGACTTGTTCCATGAATGTTTCAAGACTTTGTACATGTGCTTCAAGCTCAGTTTGCGTACATATCCGGGATGCATTCCACGGCTATGAGTACATTCCAAAAATTGTTCCATAGCTTTTGTACTAGTGGTATCATCTGAAGTTTTGCTAACTACGTCTGAGTATTTTGCATACACAAATGTCAAGTAGAAGTACGGGTTCAGATTGAAGAGTGACAGTAACACATCCTGTGAACACAGTGCCAACAAATTCCCAGACCTGCCCTTGTCCATCGACATGAGTGTTAATCTCATAAGACTGTAATGTTCGAAAGTGGGACCCACAGCACTGTTCAGGGATGACACAACATCGCTAGGGATGATATAATCTGACAGGAATGTATCTATCAAATATGCGCACACGTTTAGCACATTGTCGTTTCCCTTCGCCAGTAGATGTGCATGTTTACCAATGTTTCTCAACACAGCTGCGCGCATATCACAGTTTGACATCACTGGAACTGGTTCCTGTCTGGTCTGGTGTAACAGCAGTGTTGTGCCAATTAAATCACAGTTCTGTACCATACCTTTCAACATTTCCAAGGGCAGGTTCAAACCTTCTGTTGAACCATAAACACACAGACACCAAAACTGTTCCTCAGGGCTACTTCTGTTCATGTTCAAAAATTCTTTTGCCTGAGAACTAAGTTGCACTTTCAGTTCTTCTTCAAAATCCATGAATTGCTCATAAACTGTTTTAAAATCAGACACTTTCAACTGGCTGCAGTTTTCTTTCAGAATACATTCTAATTTTGGTTTGAGTCTTTTAAGCACTACATAAACATCAAGTGGGTTATAATCAGTTGAAGTTTGAGTATGTCGAGTCTTCTCCAATGCCTTTATCCAACCCAAACATCTCAGACAGAAGGAAGCATCATTTGCTGCAAAAGTTTCAAGGTCAGATAACCACTCGTCTTTCAAGAGCACTTGACATCTACACTGAAGTTCAAGATCTACACAAAACTTTATGACGTCTTCATCAAATGAATTCAAAGCATTGAGTAAAGGTTTCAGTTGTTTGTCCCAGAACAAAGATTCATTTTGCCTGTGACCAAGGTCTAATAATTTTTTCATATCTTTAAGACTATACCCACTTACATCAAAACTAAGATATTTTTCAAACACATGCTGAATAAATTGACCATAAGGCCATTTTGCCTCAACATCAAGAATAATCCAAGCATGTAGAACGGCAACGGTGTCTAATTTGTTTAGAGATTCTATATCACCTTCAATAATGTTTACAATCTGCTGCACAAAATTGCTGTAGTCTTGAGGCCGAACTTTATCACAAAATATTCTATGATAATGTGGAATATTTAACACAATACTTTTCTCACTCCAGGACAAGTGTTTAAAATCAGGAAAACATTCATCGATGGCACAACAAAACAATTCAGCGAATTTCACCAGTGTTTGTACTGCATTTGCAGAGGTAAAGTTTTCACTTAATAACCAGTTTTCAACGACACCCTGGATTCTACTTAAATGTTTTGTCTCTTTGACTAAACCTGTAACAAGTTCTTCAATCATGAAATGCCTCTGAAACATTTTTTCCAACACAGTTACCTCATCAGAGAAATCTTTGTCAGGATATGTTTCTTCCATTACAAACTTTGTTTTTTCCTTTCCAGAATCGAATGCCAACACCAGTCGTGCCCACAGCCTTGCAAAGTCATTCCTGACTGCAGTCAACTCTTTGAACTCTACTCTTTGAAACATGCTCGTAAGCTTTTTGTTCTGAGGATTTTTCTCTTCAGAATTCATTGTAACAGTGATTCCAAACTTCCTGTTACAATGATTTAGCCGTGAACATGTACACATGCCCAACTTTCTTGAGGACATTGTGACAGTCCTACACAGAAATGCTGACATCTTTGTTGCGATTATTTGCTTTATTTAATATAAACACAGATACCGGTATAATGATAACAATACATTTTCTAAGCTGTTCATGCCGCAGTTCTACCAAATCCAATTTAGGATAATGTTTTTTAAAATTTACCTCATAGCCTGCAATTTTAAATTCATGAATTCATTTTAAGTTCAAACTACCATTTTTTCTAAATACTATAGAACTTCAGCATTTCGATGCAATTTGCACAATGTTTTATCAAAATGCTGACCGCCTGATTCAGCATTTAATCATGTGCATCTATTAAGGTATTTTTCTGCTGATGTGGACTCCATCTCATTTTCCACTCTGAAAAAAAAAAAAAAACTGTTTAACTCCTTCATTCATATTCAGATATATATTTTTCTTTAATTAGCTTTTCATAGTACTTCAGTAAAAAGTAGCTGTCAGTGTTGTTTTTTCCTACAGGGAAATGGTGAAGGGCCCCTTCAGGAGTGGACAATTTTGTTGTTTTTTATTATAGGGGAAAAGTTTATAGCTATAATTTGACGGGACTTGTTCATATATTTTTTGCATTTTTTTTAAATATGTATCGAAATGTCAAAACTGGAACAACTAAAGCATCTGAAGTACATAACTTGAGTATTAAAATATTAAGAAAAGCATAAAAAAGAAAAAAAAGCGCTGCCACCATTTTCGAACCTACGACCTCCGAGTCAAAAGTCTGATGCACGAACCGCTCGGCCAATCTTATTTATATACATGTCCGTGTATTTTTACCTTATGTATTTGATTCACGTGTTTTCAACAGCTTCAACGCAAACAACAAAAGTACTGCAAAATATTCAATTGTGTTGTGTTTCAAATGCTTAGGAATTTTATCAATTTCAACTGATGATTACTAATCAACAAAATGTTACTTCCAATAATATATTTCTATGTCAATAGTGCTTTTTTTGCTCCTGTATATTCAATTTTCTTTTATTTTTGGAATCTGTTACAAAAAGTTTGGAAACTGTCAATTTGACATTCTGTCAACAAGTTCCTTTAAGTCAGATTCAACAGGCCCGTCGTCGGCAGTTTTAGAGTGGTGCGGCCAACGTAATATAAAATGTCAATTGCGGAGGGTCAGGGGTATCCCCCCCCCCAATAAAAAGGCAATGGAACTAATTTAATACTTTTTACGTAGATGCACGAGCTTTACATTCATAACTTAAATAAAGTTAAGTTCAAACTATAAGTTCAATGTTTTATTCGGAAGGAAGGGCAGTTTTCATGGCCATGTTGACCAGAGAATCTCTAACAATAAAGTATGTACAAATACATGTATAAACATTGTTGTTGTAATTGACTTCTGAATATGGCCATTTCATTGGTAGATTTGTATATGTGGCATTACAAATTGAAACCACACTGGTTTCAAGAAAAAATAATAACTATTAAAACATAGCCTCTTCGCGACTAAAAATTTTGCACGTTAGCAAAAAGCAGACATGCTTCCACTTGGATACAACTCTAAACGCGTTTATCCAATGTACCCTGTTACATATGTTTTTCCATAAATTCAAATACATATTTGGTCTAATATGTTGACTGACCGGTTGATTACTCGATCGCTCTAATAATTCAAAGTTCCAGACTTTTTTAAAGACTTTTGTTGAATGATATAAAAAAAAACACAGTGGGGCGTAAATTTTTATACATATTATAATATTATTCTAATATTGTTAATGAACATTTGTCTTTAAACATTTTTTATAAAAGGCAAGGTATATAATGTTTGGGTATATAGGATGAATCACTTGTATATAATATTGATGTTGGTCAGCATATTTATTTTATATTCAAAACAAAATACCATTATCGAAATAAATAGGCCTAATTCTAAAATGACGATGCTTTTGCTAATAGTCTTTCATTTTATCAGCGGACCAGTATCATTAATTGACCAATGACTGTTATCACTGGCTGCACTGATAATGTTAATAAAACCGTGCACATGTATAACACGTGTGACAGTTACGCAACTAATATGTTATATAGCCTTTGGGCAGATTAGTGATTGCGGAAATAGCCTCAAAATGGAATTACAATAGTTTGTTTATTATGAGACAGGCCAGTATTAGTTGAAAAAGTGGTGCGGCCATGGCCGCACCTACCGCAACACTCACTACGGCCTTGTTCAATACCTTACATGACCCTTACTTACTTGTCACCAAATTAATGAAATTAAAAGAAAGCAAAATAAATAACAAAACTTGAAGCTTAACCAACTTTAACTGCATGTGTTTGGTAAAAGTTTGTTAGTTAACCCTCTTTGTTTTAGCATGATACTCTACATCGATAGTGTCAAAAGCTTGACTTATTGAGACTGTTTTTCCCCAGGGGGGAAGCGGCGGGTATATAAGGGACTTTAGACAGAAAGCGATTCTCGACAGGCGGGAAATTGACATTCCGAATGATTCCGGGTCCCGGGGTAATAGAATTTGGTCGGATTTTAGATCCCGGTAATAAAGGCCCTAGGTCATTTGATAGACATATAGCATCTCCCACTGAGGGGATTTAGACAAATATGCTTGACTGTAGGGTGGGGAATTAAACCCCAAAAAATAAAATTTGTCAAATTCCCCCGGGTTAGCCTGCCGCTCCCCGCCCCCCCACCTCCACTGGGGGAAAATATTGATAGGTGCATTTTGAGTTCTTGTTGTCTTTTTGAGAAAGATTATTTAAACACTCCATAAACACTTTACTAAGTTATATCTATATCATATGCAACATCACTATTTAGTCATCAATTATTATTTAATTTATTGTGGGATACTTCAAGTGCAATACCAATAAATTGAATGTCAAAATTCACACAAAGCATTGCAAATATAGTAAACATTATCTAAATTAGATAGCATTGTCTTTATTATAAGTAAGAAAGTATTGATGGACATTGTTCTCATTGATGTGTGTTTTTATCATTCATTCACAGGTTGCTGGACATTGAAATACATTTATCCGAATAATCCAAAAACTATGCATCATCGCGAAATTAGATGTCAAAAAGCTTTTACATTACAACGTGAAAGTGCATCTGTTACACAAATTATACTTATGCAGTGAATGCTGGTTGTAATATATTTAACAACATGTCATTTACTAAAATAGATTGGCAGATTAAATAAAGCTGATTTTACACACAACCTTTCTGAACAAAATATTTGGAAAAGCCAACAACAATAAATCACGCACCGTTTTATTAATGGTTAAACAACACTAAAAGTGTTCCAACGTTTGACTTGGGTCCGGCCTCTAAGCATGACATTTTTATATGAATAAAAGGATTGTGTCCACCAGGTGTCGCTTCTCGAAACTAACGTGACGTCACACTCTATGTATAGAAAAAAAAAAATAAAGGTGCTAAAAGCAAAAGCATCTAATAACATAAAAACAAAAACATTTTTTGTGTGGAATTGAACATCTCTGTGAATTTTATCAAATGTATATTCACCAGTCATATTCCTTAAGGAAAGCTTTCATGTAAGCGAAGGACGTATACATTTATCTCATCACTGCGTGTAGGTAATAAAAACACAAAGAAAATATATTTACCCGCGGATGTAACATCGAACAAACAACGTACGATTATAATTAAAGGGGCGTATGGATGGTAGATCGACAAGAACGTTTGCACAAAATAAAGTTCATTTACAAATTTAAGCATTCTTAATTACGATGGCCTTGTTTCAATAATTTTGACAAATAGCCTTTACACCTGCAAGTTCGTGGATGTTAAGCATTCGACTTTACGCATAAACTCCACTTGTTTCAATAAAAACAAATCACATAAAATTGATCTGAATGTAAACTAACTATTTTATATATCAAAATTGCCAATCTTTCTTCGGAAATCTGTAATCTTCCTTGAAAATAAACATGACCCAACAACGACCTTGATCTGTTTCAACTTCCTGTAAGTTCGTGGGTAACTTTTTATGACGTCATAAGCGGAGGCCCTTCCACTGATTTTTGTGTTCTGATATCAATACGGCAAGTTTTTAATGTGCTTATTTATTTCCTTTGATTTTTGTTGGATTTTAATGAAATTAATACTTATAAAATATTTATTAACAACACGAGTGTTTGAATTTGTTTAACAATTGATAAGTTTAAAACACAAATAACTGCAATAAACTTAACTAACATGGTATATTTATATGTCGATGATTTCTACGCAATTGTGTGCTCTAGTAAGTCAAGCTTTTCTTCGGCTCACACTTGCATAGAATTCGGACACGCGACGTTACATCATTGAAAATAAAAATTACGTCATAATTTCATCCACGAACTTACCGGTGGCCACGAACTTACCAGATTAGATGCTATATATAATTTTAATATATCAACAGTGGTCATCGTGACACTTTCGCGGGCGAATGAAAATTAATAGTAGTAGTAAAATGGATATGAATGAAATGCGCTTTAAGTACCAATACCCACATGCGCAATCCAATTGCGTGTATCCATTTTTTTTGCATTTTTTTCTATATATGTTTCTTAACGATTCTATCAATATTGTAGTGCTAATAGAAAAATATATTCGAGAAAAAAGCGAACATGTATTGTTTTTATATGTGTCTATATGTCTGGGAAATAACGTAAATATGCGCCCCCCCCCCCCTCCTCCCCTAAGTTCAGAAACCAGTTAATCAAATTTGCATAGGGAAAATAGCCGAACATCCTGGCGTTCTTCGTTTATTCAGATGTTACCAGTTGGGTCTCATTCAAAAGATTCTTTCATCTACCTTAAAATTTTAAAATAACAATGCAATGTTAATTCTATGAACATTAATTTCACTTGAAAGAAGTCATCTGTAATAAGAAACGGAATACACCCGCAAATTCAACATTCATCATTCTTCGATAAAAAAAAAACATCGTGAAAATTCACGAAAAATGATTTAGTGTTGCGATATATCAAAATGCTCATAAGACACGAAATAATAATGCAAACCGTCATGCGAAATGTCTCTACTTAACGAACTATACGGCTTACATTCTTAGTAGCTATATAACAATAATCATGTTATCTATAGTTAACGGAAATGATGGAAATAAAACTACGACATGCCTTAAAGGGACTTGTTCACAGATTGACGAATTGACCATTTTCCAACTTCTTGTCACAGATTTCAAAAAATAAAAGAACAGCGTAATACAAGGGAGTGAAATAACACTATGGACATAGAAATATAATGTAAATACCGTTTTCTTTATGAGTAACCATCCGTTGAAATTGATCAAAATTATATAGCGTTTAACTCTAAATGATGGAAAATTTGGAGTGGTTCTGTTGCTTTCGTTAAAATTGTTGACAACACATCGTTCACTTGAATAAAGTATCAACATGCAGGGATAAATGTAGAAAGTGGAATGGCCGAGTGGTTAAGTCGATAGCATTTTGACCCCGCGGTTCGGTGGAGCAACTTTTTTCTTTGTCTTTCTTTTTAAATCCCTTTCCTGATATTAAACTTGAGAGCTCTTTAGCTCCGATGCTTAATATCTGTCAAGTTAAGACATTTAATGACATACTTCAATCTTTTAACAGCTTTAAGTCCCTTTAAGTTATTGCCCGGCATTTTCACCATACCCGACACTTACCACAGGACGCCTACTTTTCCATAGAGATTGCCATACATCAGAGGTTACTGAGTCATGTATCCAGTGAAACCAGGAAACTGTGAGAATAGAAATGTGATGCAACCGATTGAGTATCATGCTAACTTTAGAATTCTATATAGACCAGACTACGCGGATCTGATTAAAACTCATAAGAAGTACAATTTATTTTTGTAAAATACTATTTCTTTCACAGTATATTCTGATTTGACTGCCTGAACAAATATGAGAGAAACTTTACACTTTGCACATAGTAAACACCTTTTCTTTGAGATCGTGTGTCGCAAATTCTGGTAGCTATTTTTTTTAGTAACGTTTTCTATCAAACGTTTTCCTTAAAAAATGATGGCAGTCCAGACATTTATGAATTGTCATCGAGTGCATCGCGATTCTCTTCCATATGGCCATCGCCCTGAGAAGACTTCTTAGGTAGAATACGGGAGATAGTGCTATATACAGGAGACGCCGCGTTCCAGAGGCGACCATGGGTCTTTTAGAACCCGATGTGAAGCCCCGAGTACACTTCTCATTGGTTCACGCGAAAAAGGAGTTAGTAGGTTAGGGTGTAGCGGGGGCAAGAACCTGAGACCCCGGGGTTGCAAAGCCAGGCTATGGATCCGCTACTATATGAAAGCTGTTCTTCGCGTTACATAGCCAAGCAAATGGTCATTGGGAACTGTTCTTTTTCGTGTAAGAGAAGCCGAAAATCGTTATTGGTAATCGAGGCTGAGGTAATGATGCGCCCTGACATTATATCGTGGAAAAACCTCGCTTGGTTATTGACGCCAATAAAATATCAATACACGCATTAGCGATGATTTCCGGGTATCTTGTAACAACTGAGTCTGTATCGAGGCCAATCTATATGATCCTTAATACACTATGATGTTTTCCATGTAAATATAGTGTAACAATCTACAAGAGACTGGAATATGTCCATTAATGTACATATTAAGGTGTATCTTGCATTTGGATTTGGACAAATTAATATTTTAAGGTGAGTGTCGTACATGTACATATGTATTTGATAGCGAAAATGGACATTTTATATTTTCATTTTCAAGAGTGTCTCACACAACTAAATTTATCACTGAGGTAGGCCCATATTATTTTCATCAGAGTGTCTTAAAGATATGGACTTGTCACTATAATATGCCTACTGATATTTTAAAGGGACATGTTCAAAAAATTTCATATTTTTGAAACAAAAAATTTAATGTGTAAACTCCATAAACTGAAGCATTTGGACTAATCAAAAACAAAATTAATATTAAAGAAAGAAAAAAAAAAGGACCTACAAGATTTCCCTTTGCCGGGACTCGAACCTTCGACCGCCGAGTTCTATATTCTGTCACGCTTACCACTCAGCCATAGCTCGAACCTTCGACCGCCGAGTTCTATTTCCGTCACGCTTACCACTCAGCCATAGTTGTGAATTTTAACGCGATGTAGGTAATACACCAGTTTTCAAAATACCGATGAAAAACGTTACAAACGCTTTATAATGTTATCCATTTAATTGATGATTTTTCAAAAACGACACTATATTTCCAATATATTTCTTGTTCAGTGCTTAGTGCATTTTTCGCTTGTTTAAATATAATGATTTTTTTCTTTTCGTGCGCTATGACAATTTGCCAAACCGCGAACAAGTCCCTTGCAGTTAACTGTTTTACATATAGACTTTTTTCTGAAATATGCCAGTAATAATTGTTTTACACATGGATTGGTCACTAAAATGGTTAAATTTACATGAATGTTTTACATATGGACTTGTCATTGGGATTGGTCAATTACCTTTTTAACGGTTGAGTGTCACAAACATTGATTTGTTACTTGAGATAGGAAAAATTATATTTGAATGTAAGTGTCTCACAACTATGAACTTGTCACTGAGATAGGCCAATTAATATTTAAATGTGTCTCACATATATGAACTTGTCACTGAAATATGCTTATTAATATTTTAAGATTGGTGTTATACATATAGACTTGTCACTAAAATAGGCGTATTGATAATTTAAGATTGGTGTCATACATATAGACTTGTCACTGAAATATGCTTATTAATATTTTAAGATTGGTGTTATACATATAGACTTGTCACTGAAATAGGCGTATTGATAATTTAAGATTGGTGTTATTCATATAGACTTGTCACTGAAATATGCTTATTAATATATTAAGATTGGTGTTATACATATAGACTTGTCACTAAAATAGGCGTATTGATAATTTAAGATTGGTGTTATACAAATAGACTTGTCACTGAAATATGCTTATTAATATTTTAAGATTGGTGTTATACATATAGACTTGTCACTGAAATAGGCGTATTGATAATTTAAGATTGGTGTTATACATGTAGACTTGTCACTGAAATATGCTTATTAATATTTTAAGATTGGTGTTATACATATAGACTTGTCACTGAAATAGGCGTATTGATAATTTAAGATTGGTGTTATACATATAGACTTGTCACTGAAATATGCTTATTAATATTTTAAGATTGGTGTTATACATATAGACTTGTCACTGAAATATGCGTATTAATATTTTCAGATTGGTGTTATACATATAGACTTGTCACTGAAATATGCGTATTAATATTTTAAGATTGGTGTTATACATATAGACTTGTCACTGAAATATGCTTATTAATATTTTAAGATTGGTGTTATACATATAGACTTGTCACTAAAATAGGCGTATTGATAATTTAAGTTTGGTGTTATACATATAGACTTGTCACTGAAATAGGCGTATTGATAATTTAAGATTGGTGTTATACATATAGACTTGTCACTGAAATATGCTTATTAATATTTTAAGATTGGTGTTATACATATAGATTTGTCACTGAAATAGGCGTATTGATAATTTAAGGTTGGTGTTGTCACTGAAATATGCTTATTAATATTTTAAGATTGGTGTTATACATATAGACTTGTCACTGAAATATGCGTATTAATATTTTCAGATTGGTGTTATACATATAGACTTGTCACTGAAATATGCGTATTAATATTTTAAGATTGGTGTTATACATATAGACTTGTCACTGAAATATGCTTATGAATATTTTAAGATTGGTGTTATACATATAGACTTGCCACTGAAATAGGCGTATTAATATTTTAAGATTGGTGTTATACATATAGACTTGTCACTGAAATATGCTTATTAATATTCTAAGATTGGTGTTGTACATATAGACTTGTCACTGAAATAGACTTATTGATATTTTTATTATTGGTGTTATACATATATACTTGTCACTGAAATAGGCGTATTGATATTTTATTATTGGTGTTATACCTATAGACTGGTCACTGAAATAGGCGTATTGATATTTTAAGATTGGTGTTATACATATAGATTTGTCACTGAAATAAGCGTATTGATATTTTAAGATTGGTGTTATACATATATACTTATCACTGAAATAGGCGTATTGATATTTTAAGATTCGTGTTATACATGTAGACTTGTCACTGAAATAGGCGTAATGATATTTTAAGATTGATGTTGTACATATAGATTTGTCACTAAAATAGAAGTGTTTATATTTTTAGATTGGTGTTATACATATAGACTTGTCACTGAAATATGCTTATTAATATTTTAAGATTGGTGTTATACATATAGACTTGTCACTGAAATAGGTGTATCGATAATTTAAGGTTGCTGTAATACATATAGACTTGTCACTGAAATTTGCTTATTTATATGTTAAGATTGGTGTTATACATATAGACATGTCACTGAAATAGGCGTATTGATATTTTAAGATTAGTGTTATACATATATACTTGTCACTGGAATAGGCGTATTGATATTTTATTATTGGTGTTATACATATAGACTTGACACTGAAATAGGCGTATTGATATTTTAATATTGGTGTTATACATATAGACATGTTACTGAAATAAGCGTATTAATATTGTAAGATTGGTGTTATATTTATAGACTTGTCACTGAAATAAGCGTATTGATATTGTAAGATTGGTGTTATACATATAGACTTGTCACTGAAATATGCTTATTAATAGTTTAAGGTTGGTGTTATACATATAGACTTGTCACTGAAATAGGCGTATTGACATTTTAAGATTTGTGTTATACATATAGACTTGTCACTAAAATAGAAGTATTGATATTTTAAGCTGGGTGTCTTACATTTACTATAAACTTGTCACTGACATAGGCTTACTCATATTTTAAGGCGAGTGTCTCGCATATAGACTTATCACTGTAACGTGCCAATTGGTATTTTAATGTGTCTTGCATATACTCGTTGACTTATAACTGAACTATACCTGTTAATATTTTCTTTGTCTTACATATGGATTTGTCACTGAGATAGGTCAAGTAATATTTTTAAGTGAGTCATGCATATGGACTTATAACAGAAATATACCGGTTAATATTTTAAGATACAGTTTATATTTTACATATAGATAGGTCACCAAAATTGGTAAATATATTTTGAAGGTGTTTACCTTACATTTCGAATGGTAAATGAAATGTGCCACATATCATTTTGAGGCAAGTGTCATATCTACAGAGTTTTACAATAATACTGATCATAATATCGTCATAGGCGGTTAAGAGGAAGGCGGACGCGGAGTACGCCCCCCCCCCCCCCGCCACCACTTCGTAAAATTTTATAAAATTCGATTTTTAATAACTGAATCATACTTTCACATCGAAGAATGTCAATGATCAATAGTTAACAGGCTTTTCATCACGTTATATGGCACAGAAGGTTTATGTACGCCTTGAATCTCTGCAATAAACTTATCACTGATATTGCGCAATTGCACTATGATTGTTCGCAGGAAATTTATAGATTTATAGGTTGGTCGATAATGAATTTTTTACGCCCTTCTAATTCCAACTCCCACATCCGCGCCTGGTCGTGTTATTGAACATGTTATTTAGATAATTGATAAGTTCTGAATGCAGTGCTAGTGACGATATAGCTAAATATAGTAATGTATTTGTTAGTGCAAACATTTTACTGGGTATGTAAACAGATGTATTTTTAAATTTAGGTTATACATATTGATAAAAGATGTAAACTTTTATATCTTTAGAAAAATCAACGGGCATATAGTTAATACATATTTTTTTCACGAATTGCTTGAACATGATTACATGTACATTGAACACGATGTCAACAAAGTCACATTAATTTCTGACAAATATTGAAAAATAACGAGATGCACACCATATCTTACAAAGTAACATGAGAGATAATGGAGGAAGTTCCTGGCGGATAGTAAAACTGTTCACTTAATTTACACACTATCATTTATGTACGGAACTAGATAATTATATAACGATGGTCGTTTTAATGTTAATAACTTAAACTATACTTGAGCACTGTCTTTAGAATGTGTTGTAAACATGACGTTTTAGGAATGAAATTATATTTTTATTTCATTGGGGAAATGAATACTCGGATAAATGTATACACGCTATTTTACAGAACTTAATAGAAAAGAACATATACTGCACATTCGAAGTTGAAATATCTTTGTGTTATGATGGCATACTACTGCATAAGATAACCAGATACTTTTCACGAAAATTTGACTAATTTTAACGATTTTTCATGCAAACTTATTGTTGTCTGTTCATTTGCGGTCAACGTACTATATGGTAAATTCCAAGTTATTGTCTTGAAGTGCATATGATAGCAATTTAAAAATCGTAATATTTTTCGCGAAAGACTTAATAGTTGCTTGAAAGTTAAGAAATTTTCATGAAAAAAAAAATACTTGCCGGAATAGCTTACACTTTCATGAAAATCTAAATTGTGCCGCGGTAAGTAACAATATTTCGCGAAAAAAAAAGACAATCTTATGCATGCAGTAGTGGGCACTAATTTGACTTTTTTCTTGATAACCATTTAAAAATACTGAACTCCAGATGAGCATAAAATGTGCGGTTTTTGTAGTTATGCCTAAACTGTACGAACATGTGAAAACACCATCACGATTTGTTTATAAGAAGAATAAAACTGTCACAAACCTTATATTTCATTGAAAAACTGTATATTTTAGGAAAATATAAACATATATGTCTAATTTGTGTTCTATACGATTATGTAAGAAAAGCGTGTATTTGTGACAATTTTCTTTCGTTTTTACGATTGGACCATCTGGAGTTCAGTCCCTTTAATATTTTCACGAAAACATCAAAATGTTTCACGTGAGTTTTTAAAGTTTTCGAGAAAATTTGTTAAAATTGCATGAAAATTATATAGTAGTCATATGGCAAAGTATGCCGCCAGGGTATCCGAATCACGAATAATAAGTTGTTGAATGGGAGAAAACTCTTTAAACATTCTGACTGAACTTGTTTGGGATTACTTGGATGTGTATAGAAATAACGCTTGTCCACGAATACTCAGATATTCGGTTATTTGAATAGCCTTGCAGTTTGAATTTAAATTAAATATATACATTCATGTACATTCATTCTTAGATTTGAATATTTGCCTCAGCGCAAGGATTATTTTTAATACATTTAAACTTCTGGTACAGTGTCTATTTATAATGCTAACAAACAGTGATAACAATCTTACCTTAGTGTAGGTGAAGAAACATAAAAAGTATTATAATATAAGTTCTGAATAGAATTATCTGTATACTCGTGTTTAAAGACCGAAGTTGACTTTCACGACTTTCTTGACGACGAGTCATGAAAGATTCACAGCACTCTTGGGTGTTCCTACAAATTGTTATTGCGGACTTGGTTATACATTTCTTGGTACAAAGACATAAACTATTAATTCTAGTTTCCAACATGACAGTTTCAAAGATGTCATTTATACGTCTGAAAACATGTTGCTTTACTATTGAAATGCTTTTGAATTAATCAAAGCTCTTATTGTAGTGCTATGGTCCGAAATGGAGTTCATTATTAGTTAATATCCTACAGACTACACCTTCGGGAATCGCGTTTTGGAATAAACAATTGTAATTAATATAACTTATGCATGTTTAAAGCACTGGATGGTAAAAATAAACAGGTTTCTTTGTAGTTATGCAAGCAAATCAATAGTACGTTGTACGCTTCATTTCAAAGAAATTTAGGCGCAATTGTTTCCATTGGATGCCAACATTTGTCATAAGGCATAAAAATATGCTTGTTTCAGGCTACATGCCCAAAAAATTAAGGTAGGTAGGTAGGGATTTATTTTTTTTATTTGGTAAATGGGCAACTTAAAGATTCTAAAACAAAATGATTATTCAAAACATATTGGTAAAATCGGTAAATTATCCGTAAACATTGTTTTGAAGTGGATGTTATCAAAACAAAACACCTATTTATCCAAATAATATTTTATTATCGGAAAGAGGTAAATAAAACTACAAAAAATCTGACAAACTTGATAAAATGTTATAGGGTCGGGTCATTTATTAGGGTAGGTCGGGTAACCTGAAACAAGCTTAAGTTTTTTACGCCTAACTTGAATGTAGATACATATGCAAAATTGCTTCAATTGAAGATGAACGATTTGGTTACAATAACAAAGAACAACACTTTACAAAAGCCAGGTACTTTAATAAATAAGAAGTCAACGTCCTAGATAATTTTCACATGCTTTTCAAAAGCTGCAAAAGCAGTAGTAGCAGTTGTTGTGGTAGCGATAGTAGTAGTTGTAGTAGCATCTATACTTTCAACTACATGTCAACATGTACACAATATCTTATATATGTCTTAACTGTTTTTGTCGTACCGGTAATATCCTAACTGTGGAGAGTACGTAATGATTATCGTTATAGAAAAGCGACTGCAAATGCTATGTATTTATATGTTGATTGTTATAATAATCTCACGCCAATATCCTATTCATATCGGTATCGATCCCTGTTTAACAACTTTATTGCTGTTGTCGGTGCCGCCACATGACTGGCCGCGTTAGAGCACCTTCAGTTGGTTGCTCAGGCGATGACAAAATGAACAACAACACGTCATTCCACGATTGTTGCATTTAAAAGGGAAACAAGGCGGCCAGGGAAAAATGAAAAAGCCTTTTCAAATACTAATCAATGTTGTATGCAGGATCGCTATTGTACTGAGAATAAATTAGTAGCATGTACCACGTTTCACTGAAGGCAAATAAAAACCAGCAATAAGTTGCATATCCAGAGTCTGCTGGAAATGTTCAATAGAGAGAGAGAAGCCACTTGAAGATTGCTCGTAGTATATATATTGAATAGTATTTTGTTAAAAAGGAATACGTCAAATTAACGTGGATCATGGACGAAATAGAATATAGCGGAATTCCGGTATGGAATAATTATGGTTCTTATTCGTAATAATAAACGTAATTAAAATACTTCCAATCAATGGAAACATACCTTATTATTACAAAAGAAACATTAATGGTTTTCCATTGCTGATGACATATTTTACAAATACAAAAGCCAATTGTCTGATTTAAAAGTTATTTATCAAATATATTTTCATCTGAAGAATCTGTTTTAGACTGTATAATTATCGAATTATCTTTAATATATTTATTTATAACTCACACATCGATACGACGTTTTTTTCTGCAGTCACTGTGGCGATTTTCAGAATTGATGCGAATGTTGACTATAGAGTTGTTATTTCATATCAACGCGTAAAGAGTATATGTAATGTAATTATTTTTTTTTGCATTTGGACGCATGCGTGATTGAATTAATTGCTTCTCTTGTTTTGATAACAGTTTTCAGCAAAACTGCATTACTATTTGTGTAATTCCTAGTAAACTGTTGTAACTGTGTTGTAAATTGCACAGCTAATATAAAGCAACTAAGTCATGTATTTAATTTCAATTTCAGGACTTTGTATTTGATGACGAAATGCCAGTTACAAAATCTGTGAAAGGTCAAAAGAAACATGCGAATGGGCTTGCGCAGAGAAAGGACAAGTCGACCAATCAGAAGCCTGTCTTTAGGAAGGCGCTCCGGGCTTCGGAGGTCAACGGTAGGTAGTTATTAAAGCCGTTCTCTCAGCAAGTAATATTCAATTAATAACGAATAATGAGATATGTTCTATGCTGATTTCAACAGAATACAAATCGAATGCTTTCTCTATCGTTTCTCTCAATTTCAGTTCAAATTTACAATTACTTTATAATATTTTTATCGAATGCATTTCGGCAAAATATTGGATTTGGTCTATGTATATTTAGGCATACATTTGTACCCGTTCAATATCGTCATTTACTGCAGTGTGTAGGTACTCAATCGTCATTGCATATTTAAATCAACTGGGCCCAGTTGTTCAAAAATTTAACCATTCGTTTAAAAAAAACATGGTTAATTTTCTAACGTACACGGATTTGATTTCGTTCGATACATTTATCACTGTACAAAATCAGCACAAAGTATTTACCTAGTTCTGCAGATTTTAGCTATATTAGTGAAGATCGTCCTAGAAAAGAACGAGAAATTTGTCTCCAAACTTTAACCATGGTTAGTTAAAATAACGGTTAAAATTTTGAACAGCTGGACCCTGAGTGTTTTAAGCAATCAATGTACTTGGTTATCAAATGATTAACTTGACCTCAATGCAATTTTATTTGGCAATACAAACCTAAACGATAATGAAAATTCCACTATATTTCTTTACGTCCAAGAGTACATAAGTGAATCCCGACGATTTTCTTAACAATCCGATTCCGATTCCGTTGTCAGCTGTTTACGTAATCCGCACATCACCAAACCTCCACTCCTTGTTTGTTTTTCTCCTTTAATATTTTTTTTTCTAAAAGTTTGCATTACTATACAGTTCTTTTTTTGTCTGGCATAAATGTTTGTCGTTAGTTCTATAAAAACCTTGCGATTTATACGTGCAAAAACAATCTCAAGGAAAGACACCATTCAAGAATTTAATTCTTTCGTTTCAATCCTTTACTTATCTTTATTGTATTGCGAATGTGTTTGTATATTTGCCAATTGTACAAAAAAAGTGAATGCATTTGTATATTTGCCAATTGTACAAAAAGAAATAAATATGTTTAAACTAAATGATTAACTGTTAACCTAGTATGCACAAAGGAACGCACAATTAAATTGATGCACTAGGCTATATAAATAAATCAACCATTGATGGTAGTGATTTTATCTCTGTGAGGGTAGTTGACGCATTTTTCTTGTCAACATTAAATGATCAATTTGATTCCTTTCTACTGCTGATAAATAATAATTGACATTAAAATGATTTATATAAATGAAACAAATCTCGTTCCAGAACATTCATAATAGGCTAATATCAAATATTAGTATTACCTAAGGAGTAACGGTGAAAGATTTGTCAAGTCATAAACGAAGTAAATAACATACATAATTACCTTAAAGACATAGAACTATTTTCATATTGACAATATTTAACCGGCTTGCAATCGTCGTTTGTCACAAAATATAAAAAAAACCCACATCAATCACGTTTAACATCTACTGTAAAAGCTATAGTTAAAATCTCTAAAGAGAAAATTATTATAATCATAAAATGACTCGTAGTTCTAATGTCTTTGAAACAATCGCAAATAAATAAATTTATATCATAAAAGCTCATTTCTTCTAGTTGTTACATTAACACGAAGAACTGAGAAAACAATGTTTAACCATTCAAGTTGGTTATACGACTTTTTACAATTGGTTTTTAAAAACCCACAAACATGAAAAAAAATCATGCATAATGATAGAACACGAGCAAATTTAGAACAGTTATACAAATAAAAAATAAAATAGTTATTGCAGTTTATGAGACAACAAACATGTCATAAAGCAATAAAGTAAGACGCATAATGTAAACAACTAAAATAAAGCAATGAAGTTAGACGCAATATGTAAAAAAACGACAAAATTATTGAATTGAATCAAATTGAATTGTTATCTGGTGTTGCTTGCAGTTCCGTTTGATTTACGTAACGCTAGACGCTTAATTATCGTACATATAAATCGAATTTTAGACGAAAATTCGTGTTCCATAGTTGGTTTTAACTAAAACCGATGGTTAAGTCCTTAGTTGGTGGTTGATTTGCGACTATATGTATTGTTATTTGAGATGTTAATTGCATCAACGAAATAACGAACGACAATCCCAATGGGGAAAGCACACATGTTGTCAAAACATAAACACACCATTGAATAATCGACTGGACGGAGATGAAACGGGTTGATGCATTATTATTCTGTGTTATTTTCTATAAGGTTGGTTTAGAATTTAGTTTACGAAAGGCATTATGAGTGTGATTGTCCTGTCAATAGTGATTTCGATTTAATTTAAATCATTATTAGTATTTGATAATGCATTTAGTTTTGTTAGAATGTTTAGGCATGGTGTTGATAAACGTATACATAATATATTTTATTAAGTTTAATAGTATCTGATAATTTATATCTAACTAAACTTGCAATAAACATTGTATATATTTAAAATGTTAGTCGGATCGATGTTTTATGCAACCATCCGCATAATGATCGCTTGCTGAATTTTAAGACAGAGGAGGGTGTGGTTAACGTGTATCTGAAATATAACAGGACCAAGAATAGACCCGTGTGGTATACCGGCCTTGATAGTTTGAAATGATGATATATTTTTGAACAAAGGTTTTCGTAACGTATTGTCTTCTATTCGATATATGGCACCATCGTAGGCGGCATTGTCAGACAAATTGTTGATTTAAAGGTGTCCAAGTACAATGTGATGATTATGATAAAACTTTGTTCTAAGATCAATGTATACTGATCCATCAAGAATCAATATTCCGTAGCTACGAACCTACAAGTCGTGCCATGGGTGACTGGCAAGGATGGTGTTGGTGACAAAAAATGTGAATATTCAACCGCATACATGAATGACATCTGATATGCTTAACTGTAGGGATAAATGACCCAATGGAAGACAAAAGGAAACAAGACGAAAAACTGCTGAAAGAATTGTCAGAGGTGGTTGCAGAATATAGTCGTCAACGCATGAGGGCGCTACACATGAGCTTCCGGTTGTACGGAAATGACGACATGAAAATGACGCACAAGGAAATGACGCAATCACTGCTGGTGATTTAAAAAAATCTTGTGAAAATAAATTTCCGGTTTTGTTTTGCTTGTATTAGAAAGATTCGGACACTGTGTTAATAGAAAAAGAATTTATTCTACTAAATGTTATTCAAATACAATCAACTGTTTCTTTACAGGAGTTTTTTCACTTTTGGTGTGTGTGATTGTTTGAACTTAGTAATTCGTTATTTTTATTATTCTTATCGTATTGTACATTATACGAATGTACACAAATTGGTGCAGTTACGTTCAAAAACATTTAAACAAACTATATATATAATACTAATATAAATGTTTCAACGTCACGCATAACAATGTAGAACAACTAAAGTCTTGTAAGATATATTACAGCGCATTTTTTTAATCATTGTTTGTTATTGCTTGTAATACTCTTAATGCATCTACATGTATTAACACGCAAACTTGAATGACTTCAGGAGAATAAAGTGTCCATACCGAGTGGCAGTTTGAAGTTGCTCGTCAAGAAGTTCGAGGGTTCGAAAGGCATTGACCTGGAAGGGATGTTTCGCTTCCTATCCGAGGCCCACAGAAGGACGGGCCGCGATAGCGTTCTGGCTATGCATGCCAGGTTATGTGTTTGTCGTATTGCATCTAATTACTTAGACGCATGTTCAATATTAGCTTAAGATTAAAGAAGATATTGTACACATGTTTTATGTAGGTAGAAAGGTAAATGACATATTAAGGTTTTTAATAAAAGCTGTATGTGCACCTCTTACTCACCGGTTCAAAATAAAAACAATGCTGATGCCATTTTGAACCTTATATAATACTATCAGACTAATGTTCACCAAATACATGACTGTATGGATGGTTCAGCCTGTTTTATCAATCACAGGAATGATCTAGCATCGAGAAATGAGACATCTCAGGAAGAAATAGACGAGGATCTGTTGTGGAGGATCGAGTCTCAGTTGATCAAGAGCCACGAGTACATGGACCTGAAGGAACTGAGGACGGAGCTGCAGAACAAAGATACGAATAAATGTGGAAAGGTTGATGCGGCAGTGGTAAGTACCAGTCAAATATGCTATGTACACAGATTTATGTTTTTAACGTAGGCGTTGACAAATTGTATGTTAACAGTACAGAAAGGTCAGCAAAGCAAATTAAAGCAAACTTACAGTCCTTATGATCAATGTCGAATGTTATGATACACATGTACGTATATTTACTCGGGGAAAGTAAAAAGTTATTTTAGAACTGATAGAAAAAAAATATTAATTTTTGAGTGATTGTTATTGTGGTTGTATTGAATTGAGGATATAGTGACCGATCAACAATATTTAACCCTAAAGCGTTTATTGACCCTACAGGTTTGGCTATATGGTAAAACTGGCGATACGTATAATAAATATTGTATTTGAACAAATTACTTTATTGCTGTGTTTGTGTTTTAATAGCAAAATTTCGTGTTTCCGTTTTTGTGACATGTTATAGTTGCATCAGCTCTGCCAAGACTTGCATCTTCCAATATTTGGAGCGCTCCTGAAAAACTTGATCAAGAGATGCGACGATGAAAAAAACCAAAGCGTGAGGTAAGTAGAACTAAATAGTAATCTTTTCAGTTGAAAAATATCGTATCTAGTACTAGAAAAACAGATATGGACAAACCAAACATATTTTCAAAGGCTTATAGTTGACATCACAAAACCATGAGTTGCTTTACCTCCACAGTTGGCCGGAATTCATGGCCTTCTTAGAACGCGGACAGACGAACTCCTGGGCGACGGACCCGAGTTTGAAGAACCTGTCAGACCAGCGGAAGTCTCGAACCCCTGTTATTCCTACCCCTCTGGACGAGTTAACTAACAAGACGAAAGAAAACATCGTTAACAAGCTGAGAAAAAAGGTAGTTGCCAATTAAAATTGATTTGTTAACACAAAACTTTGTGTGTAAATATTATTGTGGCATCAAGCGAATTGTTAGCAAATTATGAACATAATTATTCTATTATACGTTTACTGTTATCTATCTATCTATTCTTTATCTATCACGTGTGTGTGGTACTAGCAATTAATTGCGGCATTGATATTGCTTACTATATAAAAGCACTCTTAAAGAAAAACTGGTGTAAGAAGAAAACTAAATGTTCCGTTTTAACATTACCAATCATATCAAATTTAGATCAATGCTCATAATTCATACCACTCTACTCATGACCAATTATATCAAATTTAGATGAATGCTCATAATTCATACCACTCTACTCATGACCAATTATATCAAATTTAGATGAATGCTCATAATTCATACCACTCTACTCATGACCAATTATATCAAATTTAGATGAATGCTCATAATTCATACCACTCTACTCATGACCAATTATATCAAATTTAGATGAATGCTCATAATTCATACCACTCTACTCCTGACCAATTATATCAAATTTAGATGAATGCTCATAATTCATACCACTCTACTCATGACCAATCATATCAAATTTAGATGAATGCTCATAATTCATACCACTCTACTCATGACCAATTATATCAAATTTAGATGAATGCTCATAATTCATACCACTCTACTCATGACCAATCATATCAAATTTAGATGAATGCTCATAATTCATACCACTCTACTCATGACCAATCATATCAAATTTAGATGAATGCTCATAATTCATACCACTCTACTCATGACCAATTATATCAAATTTAGATGAATGCTCATAATTCATACCAATCTACTCATGACCAATTATATCAAATTTAGATGAATGCTCATAATTCATACCACTCTACTCATGACCAATTATATCAAATTTAGATGAATGCTCATAATTCATACCACTCTACTCATGACCAATTATATCAAATTTAGATGAATGCTCATAATTCATACCACTCTACTCATGACCAATCATATCAAATTTAGATGAATGCTCATAATTCATACCACTCTACTCATGACCAATTATATCAAATTTAGATGAATGCTCATAATTCATACCACTCTACTCATGACCAATTATATCAAATTTAGATGAATGCTCATAATTCATACCACTCTACTCATGACCAATTATATCAAATTTAGATGAATGCTCATAATTCATACCACTCTACTCATGACCAATTATATCAAATTTAGATGAATGCTCATAATTCATACCACTCTACTCCTGACCAATTATATCAAATTTAGATGAATGCTCATAATTCATACCACTCTACTCCTGACCAATTATATCAAATTTAGATGAATGCTCATAATTCATACCACTCTACTCCTGACCAATTATATCAAATTTAGATGAATGCTCATAATTCATACCACTCTACTCATGACCAATTATATCAAATTTAGATGAATGCTCATAATTCATACCACTCTACTCATGACCAATCATATCAAATTTAGATGAATGCTCATAATTCATACCACTCTACTCATGACCAATTATATCAAATTTAGATGAATGCTCATAATTCATACCACTCTACTCATGACCAATTATATCAAATTTAGATGAATGCTCATAATTCATACCAATCTATTTGCATGAAGTTATTAATGCTTTAGAGACTAAGTACTTTAAATTGTTTTTGAGAAATGTGTCTACTCAATACCCTTTTCAATATCAAGAGTGATTATTCCTTCTTGTAGTCCGTGATTTCGAGGTACGATTTCAATGAAACGTCCCCACGGGCTGATTCTTCTAAAGTTGATCTGCATGAACAAGATGGACGGGTCGACAGTAACGTAAACGATGAAAATTCCGACCCGAACTCTAGCAGTTTGTCCACAAGGTAAATTATTGATGAAATATTTGCTCACATCTATATGCTGGCAAAGAACTGCCTTACGACAACTACTTAAGGTTCGCGAACATTTTCGTGTTACCACTTAAGTTTCGTGTTATATATCGTATAGGCCTATCTTAATAGCGTTTGCGATACTTTTCGACGTAAGATATTTTATTTGCTTAATGAAAAACAGGCCTGAAACTACACAGAACTGACATCAGAATTCCAGTTAATGAAAACTTATGTGGAATCACAAATATTAACTAGAAAAAAATGCGTTGTAAGATAATTATCATGATAATGTTCGTGTTAGATAACTGGCAACACGAATTGGTTTGCGAATACATTTGCGATACATGAAAATTAAGTGGTATCGCGAATGTTAACTAGATAAGATTTGCGTTGTATGATAATTATCATGATAATATTCGTGTTAGTAAGATAATGCGGAAGATCTCGCGCACAAATTAAGCGGTAACACGAATATTATCTAGTTAAGATTCGCGTTGTCAGATAATTATTATGGTAATATTCGTGTTAGTAAGATAATGAAGACCTCGCGCCGAATTAAGTGGTAACACGAATATTATGTAGTTAAGATTCGCTTTGTCAGATAATAATTATGATAATATTCGTGTTAGTAAGATAATGCGAAAGGCCTCGTGCACAAATGAAGTGGTAACACGAATATTATCTAGTTAAGAATCGCATTGTCAGACAATTATCATGATAATATTCGTGTTTGTAAGATAATTCGGACGACCTCGCAACCTCAATAAAATGTTTTTAATGTCAGTTCTGGGCACTTTTAGGCCATTTAGTATAATACTTAAATATCGTGCGGAAAAATATTCGCAAACGCTATCTTAATATCCAGATAAATATCATAATAAATAAGTGGTACCACGAATGGATTCGCGAAGGCTAAGTAGTTAACAGGGAAGTTTTTGCGAATTGTGGGAAACAAGTTGCCATTTGCTGTTTCAACGGCAGATGCTATTCCGGCCTCGTGTTCAACGCGCTTTTCATAGTGTGTACGACTTCAGCTGTACGGACTCCTATGGCGACCTTACTGCATCCAGCTGCACAATCCAGGTCTCCCAAGTGTTAATGTCCTCATTCAGGCTATCTTTGAGAGGCAATGTGCGAAGTGTATTGTGTCCATCAAATTAGCGAATCCTCTGACGCAATTCTGCGTATATCAGGGGCATATTTCATTATAATCAATAACCTAACGTCCGTTCCACTTGTTGAAGCTGTCAGGCATTGAATAGTTAAGTAGCGTCAAATGATTTTTTTCAAGGCGATTGATCTGCTACTTATGCAATCGACGGGCTTGATCGCGCTGCTCTTTGCAATCTTACATCTTTCTCGGCACGTCTCGGCACTTCTTGTCTCATGCTGGAAACAGTCTAAACCATCAAACTTTTGTCACTACATACCACTAGATGATCATCTTCCAGTTTGTCAAAACACCGTCTTCATAAATTTTGTTTTCGTTTCAGATTTGAAGTTTCTACAGGAATGGCAACTGAACTCCAGGGGCCAGGCGAAACAGGAATGGCAACTGAACTCCAGGGGCCAGGCGAATCGAGTACTTCAGAAGGTATCTGTTTTTGTCGTTTCAGGTTTCTGAAAAGACACCACAGTTTGTGACTTATGTAGTTATTTAATTAATTATATTGTATTTGATAACATTTCATATTTCTTTTACCACAACATTATTTGCAAGCTTATTTGTAAGTCTAAACATTGCGTGATGACTGTCCTCACCATATTCATAAAAGTGAGTCGCTACCACGTTTTATACAACATGATCCACAATGTTACAAAATGTACTTAATCTAACTTATTGACCTATGCATTATGTTACAAAATGTACTGAATTATACTTATTGAAGTATCCACAATGTAACAAAAAAATGTACTTAATCATACTTATTGAAGTATCAATAATGTAGTAAAATGAACTTTTTTATACTTATTGAAATGTCCATAATGTTACAAAATGTACTTAATCATAATTATTAAAGTATTCATAATGTTACAAAATGTACTTAATCATACTTTTTGAAGTATCCATAATGTTACAAAATGTACTTAATTATACTTATTGAAGTATCCATAAATGTTGTAAAATGAACTTATTTATACTTATTGAAGTATCCATAATGTTACAAAATGTACTTAATAATACTTATTGAAGTATTCATTATGTTACAAAATGTACTTATTCATATTTGTTTAAGTATACATAATGTAACCAAATGTTCTTAATCATGTTTGTTGAAGTATCCAAAATGTTACAAAATGTACTTTATCATACTTATTGAAGCGCGGGAGTGTGTTTGTTTTATTATTGTTATATATATTCATACTTGTATAATGAGCATGACGTCAATGTTTGGTGTAACCCGCACCAAAGTGCAAACTCTAATTGCATTGATTATTACTATATTTAAGCAAACGTTTTACAGATCAATCCATCGTATCATGTCCACCATCTAAATAGTCACGATTTTTCGATTCTGTAAAAGCCATGCTGAGAGGTGAAATATGTTAGAAGATAGATGCTTATTTGATAGTTTAAAACATAGTATTTAAGTTTTGCACATAGTGTTAACATAAACATATGTATGTAGACACAAGTTAAAATTTAAAACATGTAGTTAGTGATTTTATTTAGCAACTAATCAAACGTAGTAACACCATTAGATATGTAAATGTACTTGTGTTGTTTTGTTTATAGGTAAACGTAATAAACATTCAATACAATTATGTACACTTGTTGACATTCATTTGCATAAAATATTGTATTCAGACAAAATGGCAAATCTTTATGGTCTCGTCTTTGCATGTCAAGTAATAATACTACACAGATATGAATAAGAAATAAATTGCATTTAGTAGCTTATTAATTGCTTTATAATATTTACCTTTTACAAAGGTTATCAAATAAAGAACCAATTGAAAACCTTCGTGCAACAGTTGAAGCCCGCAACTGCCATCAACATCAACATAGTGGCCCCCTCTGACACGAGCAGTCCGCCTAAGACACCACCAAGCGTGCAGTCGAAGACAGACACCGTTGGAGACCAAGTAAGCCAAGGTCGAGATCACACAACAGATTCTTTGGCAGAAAGCATGAGCAATGACGTGAATGGGTATTCCGCTTTCCAAGAACAACTCTTGCAACCACCAGACGGTGATTCGATGACGGCCAAGTCCGGTGTTGAAGAAAATAAAGAAGCTGTCGTCAAAGATGAGCCGGAACAGTTTACATCGACGAAAACGGAAACGCTAAAGTTTGACCTCGTTACCTTTAAAGACGGAGAGATTGTTTCGGTGAAAACAGAACAAGAAGGTATGTGTTCACTTTCTGTGAAATTAGACTTGCTTGATATATGAAATAAGACAGTGTTCTGATACTGTTTTTTAGAAAGTCATATTGCGTTTTCGTGAGACAAATTACTGCAACATATAAAACTCTTTGACAAGTCATGTAACTTCTTTATAGAAGTATTATTTATATAAAAAAATGTTCAAAGTTAATTACGGTATATGCAGCTATATAGAATGTATAACACAAAAAGCTGTATATACATTTAAACCTACGTGTCGTTTGCAATGGTGTTGTCTATACTATGACGCTATAAATAATTCATATAGTAACTTTACAATCTAACGAATACACTAGAAGTACAATCTGACAAATATATTACCAGAAAATATGTTTTCATAAACATTTGCTATCTTAATACTAAAATGAATGATAAAATGTGCAAAACGCAGCTATCTAGTTCAAGAGAAAATCAAGGCAAAACAGACCTTGCATCAAAGACAGACACCCGTTAAAGTGAACAAGAAGGCTTACATAGTGCGTTTAACGTAATGTTCTTGTATACATTTGTGATTCGTAATTTATGTGCTAAAATATTAACACAAATATCTAGTTCAAGAGGAAATCAAAGCTAAACAGACGTTGCAACAAAGAATGACAACAGTTAAAGTTAACATCCACGGAAAGGAAATGACCTTTAACACCAGTGAGAAGACGCTCAAAGGCCAGGTTCCTGACCCGCCTCGGGAGAGACTGAAACTGCAATGGATGTAAGTAACTATTTGTATTTGTTCTTCCCTTATGATAGAAAGGCATCTTCTTTATAAAAAAAAGAAAAGAAAAACCCACAAAATACACGTTTTTAGACTGTTTATGACGGGTTGACGTTGTCCGTATTCTTGTTATACATGTAGTATCATGTTGTGTGTTCATGTTTAATGAATTGTTTAGTTGCTGTTGTTGTTTTTTTACTTATTCGTAGAAATCTTCAGGAATTGTCAGAATTGAATTTAAAAGTTTTTACTAACATATTGTGTTTTTCAACACCATAACCCGTGAGCTCGAAGTTATACGTTTAGTCCAGTTATTTCTAAACCACCCCTCGTACGTTAATGCAAGATAGTTCACACAAATATAGCTTTATGGTAAAAGTAAAGTAAATGACAGTGCTTGTTTTATAAAAAGTACGCAAACAAAGGCTTGTCATTTATGAAATGTGTAATTAATGCAGCATTGATGTTCCATTGCATCGTCGGGCCCACGTTCGCTAAAATACGCTATGCTTCATAGTGTAGTGGCAAAGGAATATATACCGTAGTTTCCGATGATGGTCAAATGGGTAACAGCTTTCAAAGTCACAAAGTCACTTAACAGTTTAAGT
This sequence comes from Congeria kusceri, assembly GCA_027627225.1. Taxonomy (NCBI): domain Eukaryota; kingdom Metazoa; phylum Mollusca; class Bivalvia; order Myida; family Dreissenidae; genus Congeria; species Congeria kusceri. The sequence goes on from CM051037.1 coordinate 25,269,830, forward strand.
GCACTCTTACAAAATGAGTCATGTATTTTAGATACGGTTACCGTGGCAACGACTGTCGCAAGAACATCTACATCCTCGCCAGTGGTGAAATTATCTACTTCATGTCCTACATTGCTGTGCTGTACAATAAGGAGACTCACAAGCAGCGACACTATAAGGAACACACTGAGGAAATTAAATGGTAATTAGCTTGCCAAGAACAGAAGTCCTTCGGTGGGTCTGTCCGTCCGTCCGACCGTCCGCACCGCTGTCCGTCCGTCCGACCGTGCCTGGATTCCCACATGTCTGTCTCAGCATCTAACAGAAAAATGGTGACACCATCTTAATGACAAATGTTAACATTTCTAAGTACGTCCTTAACATTAACGTATACCATAATCCATATTACATTCGCGCACAACTTTCGTTTTTTAACATTGCAATCAAGATGCGACTATTAAAAATAGTGTGACAATTTATGTGTGGAACCTCTTAAACCTTATTTATCATCTAAAAGTTGTGAATGCAAATAGCCTTAAATAAGCATCAACATCTTATAACCAAACTGCTTTTTCTCCGAATCAGTGTTCACAATAACTTTACTATAAAATCTTTCCAATTGTCATCCAGATGTAACTCTAGGGGGGAAAATAGTATACGTGTCAGTGCCTCTTGTGACTGTAAAAGCTCATTTATGTCATAAAACTAAGCGGCTTCAATTATGAATCACAATTCTGTTCTTTAAAGACCTAGTTTAATCAATTTTTATTTGAACCCATCCCCCAAATGGGGTTTTGTACTCCTGTGTGTTGGCACCCTGCTGTGCTCACAGTGCTAAAATCAATGCACTGCTGCAATTGAAACAGTGCACTCAGCCATTGCTCTGTCAGCTGAGAGAAAATATTGCAGATAATGATTAGAAATGTTATGGTGGACCAATACACAGAGTGGAATGCCCCATGGAGAGAACGGACATTCCTTAAACTAGGCCTTTAAGTGCTTTAAATATGTCCTTTCATACATACCTGGGGTATACTATAACCAATGATCTCATATTGTGTTCATTATACTACCAACCAATTTGAAATTTTAATTGCTTCTTTATTTTAAAAATTAATCGTAAAAAATAATATATACGACTGTTATATGTAAATTTTTGTAGCATGGACGTCCATTCCAACAAGATTATTGTTGCCACAGGCCAGTATGCTAGCAAAAGAAAACCGGAAATAAAGGCGAGTGTCATTGAATATTGTACCATGACAAACTCAACAAGCAAGACATATCTTTCATTTTATATCAGTATATAAATGAAAATAAACTATTGTTGGACTCATCAGGTTTTGTTGGAATTGGTGAACGCTGGGGGTAACAGTTTTTAATTGATCTACAACTTTATACCTGTTTAATGGTTATATTTTAAAATATTAAAACTTGCAAAAAGTACCGATAGTCTCTGTTTATGTAGCATCATCATGTATTCTAATATATTCGTTAACCGTTTGTTTCTAAACATTCTATGTTGTATCGATGTATGTAAAACAGTTAAACAAAACGATCTAACTAGTGATGGTTACAATACAGGCTCATATTAGAGTGTGGAGATCCGACAATTTGAATACTCTGCACGTGCTTGGCTTCGGAGCCTTCGAGAAGTCTGTCGCGTGCGTGGCTTTCTCGCCAGGACAGGTATTGTGCTACAGCCGGCGTCTGCAGAAAGAACTTGGTTATATTAATTAAAATAGTTATATACTGTTATATATATGTTAATATATTACGCTTCACTAACTATAAACAATATACATACAGATCATGCACAAAGATGTGTTAGTTAATAGTTTCAAATATAAAGATTAAGATGAATTAGTTTTATTTCTTTCAAATGTATTTTTATGGGCCCTGTATTTCTGACCCATTTAGTCATTCGTCTTCGCCTATTGACAGAATGCTATTGGATTTTTAACCACACCTGCTTAGGTCCAACTTTGGCAAGCACCGTTGACAGTATAGGAATGTTTTTACAAGACATATCTGTCAATCAATTAAGCAAACTCTTCGCAGTGGTAACTTTCCCATTGGTACTCCTCAGTAATACCACTGCAACCAAGAGTAAAAATTAAAGATTCTGAAGATTTCAGGGGAGACGATTATAAAAAGATTGAAGATTTATTGTTTACAAAGTTTTAATTGTATCAATATTATTTTATAACAATGACATAGACATGTTGCATTATTGGTACAGGTATATATATTACGAGTTAAAATGAAAAACAAAAATTGAATAAATTAAAAAGTAAACATAACAACGCAAAGATTTTACGTTGCCCACGTCCTTGTCCACGATTTTATTTCGCGCCAAGTGTTTGCCTATGGTCACGTGGAACTTTATGCCGGCAGAGATTTAATGAGATATGCTTGGACACTGTTAAATCTCTGCTCGGAGGTTGTCAATTAAGTTCTAGGTTTTCTGAATGGCTAAACTGATTGTAATCGAAGTCTCGTCGATAAATCATTTATGGTGTACACGTCTCTATTAAAAATAGGTGTGTTGTATTGGTTTTTTGGCGTTTAATGTTTCTTATATTTAATAATGTTTTCATTCAAAACTAGGACATACTGGCGGCAGTGGATAACAGCTTGGATAAAAAGCTGACCATCTGGAATACAAACATGGGTACTCTACAGGGACAAGACTTGGTATGATGCTTTTTATGTGGAAAATTTAATATTAAGGAAACAATTGATTGCTTATAAACTCCTTATTTATTTAAAGTAAAATAAACTGTCTTTGCAATATAAAAGCATACACGGCAGAACATTAATACCTATTCATCATAAATGTACATTTTATATATTTGAAAATGATTTGACCTAAACTCCTGACAATGTTTTCGAGGATCGTACTCTAAGCTGGTCATTTATATTTTATAATGTTGACAAACGTGAATTAAGCAAATACGGTGGTTAAGAAAATCAGCATTACTGCTTCCTAGTATTTAGCATTAATGCTACTCGTGTGCATAAAAAACTGATAAGCTGTTATCTATAAGTTAGCCATGAACAAATAGTAAATGGAACTAGTAAAAGTCGACCACACAACGTAAGTAGAAAACCATGAATCTTTCTAGCTCAACACTGACCTGGTGTGCGATATTGGCTTCAACCCAAAGTATCCGGATCTGCTGATCACAGTGGGCAAGGAACACATTCTCTGGTGGAAGATATACCCGGAAAGCACCACCGTACAGAACACGGCGTCAGCGGAATACGTTGTGAGTTATGACCCTTGAGTCTTAGAATTAAATGTCGATATATATTGCAAAAAACAATGTGTATCAAATGTGCAGTTTCATCGTCCATGTCGTGGCTACGAATACATATTTAGCTTTGCTTATTAGCCCTTACTTTTAAGATTATTATTAGTGTTACACTGCAAATATAACGTTAATCTTGCTGAAACTTGAATTTGCCCTCTGTTTAATGAAGGCATCGATATAATTACATAGGAAAAACAATATTTGAGACATAACTTACAAATAAATATATGCGGCAAGGAAATGACTTTCAAAAATAGCTGTCCTAGAGGTATGTATGAATAAGGCTAAGTTTATGTAAATGACATACAAAAAAAACTATTCTACTTTATAGGGACGACATACTGTAATACTTTATAATGAAGCACGTTCCTAACACTGTTTCAGAAATTTCTCCGAGCCAAGTTCACCATATGCGTTGCCTTTAACGACAAGGGTGACCTGATAACAGGGGACTCAAACGGCACTATCTACGTGTTCGGTGACGGCGGCAACAAGATCACCAACTATATCAAACATGCGCATGAAGTTAGTAACGTTACTGCTGTGAATAAGTGCAATAAAATGATCCTTCATGCGTTTTTTTTGCTTTGTAAGATATGCGCGTCAAATAATATGTTGGGAATAAAATCTTACTTGGTGTTGGTCTTACATGATAGGGAAAGTTCCACAGAAATTTTACATCGTATGTATCCACTGCTGCCGACGCGGGCGTATAAAACATGAAATGCATCTTTTCAAATGCAATATTATTGCTGTTTAATAAACACTCAAATGACAAAATTGAACTACTTTAACTTTATGCATAAAAGTAATTTAACCCGTACAAATATTCCGGCCATCTCCCAACTTCTTGTTAGCAGCATAGCATCCTGTGTTTTTTATCATATATCATTGCCCATACTTTAATGTTTGATCAAATTATTCCGATTAAAATATTTTACACATATTTATGTTCACTGTTCATACACAGATTGTCCGGGTAAAAAGACGATTCGTTTTGTTATGTTGTATTCTAAAATGCTAGCTTTTGCTAGAATAAAAAAAAAGAATTTGCGAAGAAGTATGACTTTCTTTGTAAATTGCAATAACTACAATAGGGAAAGTATATGTGTCCAGAGTTATTTCTGGTCAAAGTTTGTTGTATCATTCGAAGGTTTTTGTTGTGAAAACAAAACGTTTTCATGTATGCATTTTCAACCGATACATGTCTTATGGAAATGTTTGTGATATGTTGTGAACACTAAACATCACACTAAAGCTGGATGAAGACAACGTGACTCAGTTCGCAATAGTGGCCAGTAACGTCATTGCAATTTTTGCAATTTAAGTTGCGAAAGAAATAAACGGTGCATAATCCAAATTTTTAAGCATTCTTATATTTACATTGTATTATTCTTATATTTTGAGTTCATTATTCTTATTGTTGAGTTTCTTTATTCTTATATTTCAGTTCGTTATTTCAGTTTCATTATTCTTATATTTCAGTTTCATTATTCTTATAGTTCAGTGTCATTATTCTTATATTTCAGTTTCAGTATTCTTATATTTGCCGTGTTTCAGGGTCCAGTATTTTCCATCTTGTACAACAAAGGTTACATTCTGTCTGGTGGTCGGGATGGTTACATTCACTGCTGGCAATGGAACAAGAACATGGACGCCACGTGTTCCATGCAGGTTCTTAACCGTTAACGCTTATGTGTGGAAAGCAATATTATTTGTGAACAATAGTACTTATTAATTTACAAAACAAAAGATACACAAGTTAATTGATGTTCGTGGAACTTCATTTTTGTTAATATTAAGATTAAATGTTTATTAACCCAACTAAATCATTACTCATAGTGGCTTATGATACATTTTATGTTGATTGTTCAATGATGTGTGTGTGAAGATTTTAAGTGCATTTTACTTGAGGTTCACTTGACGAAGTTCTGCAAAACTGCAGCGTAGTACATGTAATTTCAAGACATTCATATTGATTCTTGTAAAATAGTTTTATTATTCACACGTTTAACATAATTAGTGATATCTCGTGTACATTATTACAGATGTCAACCCCGATTGCATACGTTACTTTTGTGTTTTTGCTCTAACTTAGGTTCCAATTACGGAGGGTGGCGTTCGGATGTTGAGAATGCAAGAAAAGTACCTTCTCGTTGGAACCACCATGAACTCCATGCTTGCGATGTCGACATCGGAGACCGACGCCCCCTTGCAAGGGGCAGCTTTTGAGTTATACCCTGTCACACAGGTATTGATAATGTGTAATGAGTATTTACATTATGCGTACATGCTACACATATATACGAACTGGTAGTGTTGCAGGACACGCATGGATCGTGACGGTGGTCCAAATTTAATCATTTGTTCATTGAACCATTTTCAACCTTTTTAGAAAATTCCATGCAAATCCGTTGCATAACATTTTGCGTAAAGTCGCTAGCAGACAGACAAACAAACGCCGTCAGAAACATGACCTTCTGTGCAGTGGTACTGATATCAACACTATGATACATAGAGAATAACAGGTTACTGCCTGGTCTTGTGTAATATATCGGGTGAGGCTTAGAATAATATAATATTATTGTATTCGTGCCGAACCTGATATATTACACAAGACCAGGCATTAACCTGTTTTTCTATTTATCATACCACATTTTTCGTAAAATATCACCAAACGAGCTGATTTTTATGTATTTAAAAACGAAGGGCGGCGTTGATTTTGCTGAGCCGACTTTTACACGTTCACGTACATGTAGCTATGGATTTCTAAAAGTTGACTAAATAATACCTTATAATTAACATTTCGAAATGATAAGTGAACTGTTTTCACTACGAATACATAGATTACACGCATGCTCATTCATAAAATAATGAAAATGCGAAATGAAATGGATTGCAACGATCAATTTCATCGGAGAACACACAACGCCAAATTGTTTGGAGACCCCATTTTGGAGTTGTGTATTGAAATTGACATTTCCAAGATCGTATCAATATTGACAGTATTTGACTATATTGTGTTCAATTTTTGGTAATAATGTTTATGGTTCAACATAAACTGATGCTGTGTAGTGAAATTTAGTGCATTTATTATGAATGTATTGAAATAAATGTGTATGGATGATTTATTTTGTTCCATAGATGACGTCATATCACTACCAAAGTGCGGGTTTATGTGAATATTTAAAAAAAATAACGTTTTGTGATTTATGACGATTAGAAATAATAAACTATATACGTTCTTGGTATCAAATTATTTGTTTTTTTGAATCTGAATCATTTTTACTGAAACTGTTGACTTTATAGTTGATTCCGAATAATATTACGTACCTCCAAACATTGACTGATATAAACGCAAGTGACCTGATATATACGGAATATTATGCCAGTCAGTTGTTCCAAGAGTATGTGTTAGTCGAGTGGCTTGTGTGATGACGTATCACACTCGAGGCTCCGCCTCTCGTGTAATAGGTAATAACGCAAGCCACAAGACTAATACATACTCTTGGAACAATTGACTAGCGCAATATTCCTTTTATTATATACCACGATAAACTTCAAATGTGCATTTACCTCATTTTATTTCATTAAAAACTACAATAATGACTTATCATTGTCGGTATAGATTATATTTGTTTACATAACTCTATGATGACGTCATTTAAAAAAATAGTCCGGCTAGTATGGTAATACGGGATCGGAAAAATAGCGAGTAGCATAATACGGGATTTTGTTTCTGACGACATGTATTTCACCGATTGATACAGCATGTATTTTGTTTAAGATATTAACCTGTATATAAAAAAAAATAATATCTGACACCTTTGTATCAGGCCGATATCAGTGGTGGTATTAGTGGTAGGATAAAATGCGATACTTTGTTTGATCTAGTGTCACTATGACGACGTACGAGGGGTAGCTGTCGTGGCCAATTCCGAAACAGACGTCCTGACAGCAGGTCTAGACGGCCTCATATGTGGCTTCAGCACGGCCAGCAGGATTTGCAGGATGAAAATGCAGTACAAGGTAAGAAAGACATCTACAGTTGAATAATAAGCATATTCAATATTTAGGTAATCTTGTATTTATGTTAATTATATCCAGAGGTTATGCAGAATGAAAACGCAGAACAAGGTTAGTAATTCAACTTTATCCTGTTTCTACCTGCAACATTGACCTAATAAAGGGGCGACTGTATAAATTTTCCTATCTCCAGTCAACAGGAAGTGGCAAGGTTTATCCAGTTAGAAGTGTATTCCTACGCGCCGAATAGCAACATTGTCCAAAATGACTAGGCCAAAAATGAAATACACCTGTACTCACCCGAGTTTTTCATCGATAACAACGTCGTGTTTGTTGTCTAGTTTTACAGAGATTCCATTTGAAAACACTTGATGTAAGCGGGTTATTCTTTCTGAATAGACTTTCTTCAATCAAAAACAAAGATACAATTTATTCAAGAAAGAAATAGCCATTTATATAAATTTTCGTTGAAATGTTATTAAAACTTAACGAAGAGTAGATCTAAATCTATAAATTACAAAAATCTTTAAGTTGGTCACGATGTTCTCCACCCACAATCCGAGTACATTCTAGAAAATTGAAATTCAATTCCAGGCATATATTCCATACACTTTTTGATTTAAATGTTATTAACATAATTCATCCAAAACACTGAAACACTAACTATTGTATTCCGATTGCTTTTATTTTAAATTTCAACACACTCGCATCCAAGTTTGTACACTGTGTAAACTTCAAACTTAACCGAATGACGTAGGCGTGACGCAATGCAACTTGTCAAAAATCGATGTCTGGTTTATAGTGGCTACTGTGTATACTCCAACCTCATCATATCGCGCTACTCACTGTATCGCGCTATTTTTAATACTCGAAATTTCTTTAATCCAGCGCCACCTACCGGTTGTTTACATTAGCAATCTGCGTCACTACGCACTTTCATTTTGGTTTTGACGAAATATTTGCAGAAATGTGTTCCGAGCCGCGGTAAGTTGATACATTTTTCACGTTAAAGTGTATATTCATCGATTTCAAACACTACATTCGGATTGTTTGTCTTTACCATGAAAATGCAGTCATCGTTTGTGGTCGTCTGGAAATTTGACAGGTAACGTGACACCGGCTGTCAAAAAAATAAAAACTACGGAAGCGCATTGGTCAAAATTGTAAATATAAACATACATTAGGGTTAAACATAAAATGTTGCATTTTCCATTTTTAACAATTGAAATGAGAATTTCTTTTCTTTTTTTTAGAAATCACAGCCTAAAAAGCGACGTCTTCAGTATGATAGGGCAAACCTACAGAGGGCTATTGAGGCAACAATGGGAGGCATTTCTGCTTATAGAGCATCAAAAATGTACTCTGTACCAGCAACAACCATGAGGAATAGAATAAAATGACGTGTCGAAGCTGATGCCAGAGTAGGTCATGAGACCATTTTAACTCCTGAAGAAGAGAAAAATTGTATGAGCATGTAACATACATGGCAGAAATTGGATTTGGGTACACCAAACAATCCATTCAGTATATGGGAAAACATTATGCTGAGTCCTTGGTCATAAACATGAAACCTGATCAGAAATGTTTGAGTGACAATTGGTTTTATGGATTTTCCAAAAGATGGCCAGACCTGAAATCAGTAAAACCACAAAAACTAGCTATTTCAAGGGTCAAAACATCAAGACAAACACTGGATAAATATTATGATGAACTTTTTCAAGTACTAACAAACAACAAAATAATTGACAAACCTCCGAAAATTTTCAACATCGATTAATCAGGGGTCAACAGTGAGCATACCCCTCCATAGATCGTCTGCAAAAAGGACACCGTTCCTCAAAATGTAACTTCAGCGCGATCGTCTACAGTAACTGTCATCGCTGCTGGTAATGCAGCTGGACAAAGTGTGCCCCCATATTATGTCTTCCCAGGGCAGCGGTGGAATGATGACCTCTTGAAAGGTGCGTGTCCATGATCAGGGGGAGGGGGGGAAGATGTCGAAATCAGGATGGTCCAATACATCAGTTTTTCTGAATTATTTGACAAAACATTTTGTTTCTTTTGTGCAAACAGACGGCGAATACCCCACCCTCAAACTGTACTCATACATCGTTCCCACATCTCATTAACACTGGCTGAATGGGCAAAAGAAACAATATCGTTCTGTTCGTTCTATCGCCACATTCAAGCCACCTGATGCAACCACTGGACGTTGGAATTTTCGGCCAATTCAAGAACATCTATTATCAAGAATGCCAACGCTTCATGAAATCATATGCTGGATTGAACATAACAAAGTACAACATTTCCCAACTTACGTCGAAGCCTTACCTTAAAGCACATACACCTGAAAATTTAACATCAGCATTTAAAAAGACTGGAAATCACCATTCAACATATCAGCAATAAATGACTCCAAGATAGCGCCATCTACAATCTTCGATGAACCTGCTACCGCATCTGATTCAACTGAGCAGAACGATGATGCCACTAGAACCCAACACATTGAGAACAACGATGCTGTTAGTGCAACAAATGAACAATCTGAGTCACAGGCTGTTGATTTCTTTACCAGAAAAACAATAACAAAGGCAGTAAAACCCAAACCCAAAAGATGTGTGCCTCCATTTAAGATAACAGGCAACCTGTTGCATGAACAGAATGTAGAGCAGCTTAAAGCTGCAGTTGACAAATCGACAGTACCCCATGTTCCTGAAAAGAAAGCAAAACACAAAACATATGAACCACAACCTAGTACATCAGGACTTAGAAAACGAAGTGACCCAATTTTCAGACCTGAGGATGCCAACAGTGATGAGGAAAGTGATATTGACACTGAAACATGTTGCGTGTGTGATATGTTGAGCCAGAAGACATTGACAAGCTTCCTTTTGTAACATTAGTTACATTGGGAAAGTGTGACAAGTGCCCTCATTGGACACATTTGAAATTATGCTCAAATGTCAGAGTTATCAGGCGAGACACTGAATTTCTGTGCCCCATTGTGTATCAACAGCACTGTAATAACAATTGCAAATACCTGAAAATGTCCGTTTTGATTAGTTTAAATGGAAAATTATTTCAATTTCATGTTGAAATTTCATGTTGAATTGCAAATTTTGACAAAAATAGTGTAAGATAGCTCTTTTGTATCAGCCCATGTGATTTATGACAGTTATTGCCCACCGTGGTTGACACAATATTATGTTGTAAAAATAGCACGATACAATGAAGTGACCACATTTTTCCGAAATTTTGACAGGTTGTAAGTTTGTTTCATATACGTTCATAATATTGACATCCAGATGAAATAAATGTGATGATGGTGTGATATAATGTTTTTTTTTATGAATTGTATATGAAATAAAGATACTGTGTTTGTCTTATTGATAAATATGTTTTGATTTTCTACAAGTAGCGCGATACAGTGAGGTCCCATGATACTAATTCTTGTTCGTGAATATTATTGGCGTCAGCAAATTAGAATATTTTTAAAATTTTATAAGATTGCCTTGTAAGAGACAGAGGACTATTTTGTCGGGAAGTACGCATAAATGCTAGCGAGTTATAAGGTTCGAGGCTCGTCATAAAACATAATAGTTTTAAGCTAAACCTTTAATTACACTGCTTTTTAAATGCAATTTAGTAGAAAACAGGATAAATAGAATACATGGTAGGTGCCGGGAAGGAGAAAGTTATCCGGTTCGGCCCGAAAACAAAAATAGGGCTCGCTAAAGCTCGCCCTATTTTCATTTTCTAAGCCTTACCGGATAAACTTTCTCCATCCCGGCACCAACCATGTATTCTCTATATATTTTACCATTTTGAATAATCAATATATCATATGTTTAGGTACTCTAATATGTATTTTAACGAAATAGCGATTAACATATAATAAAAATGCAGTACAATGTTAGTAATAAAGAAATACCCTTGTGTCATGCCACGTAAGGCACACCGTTTATGCAAGTATTGACTTGAATTGTAGTTGTTGTTATTTTAACTGCAGGGTCTGCAGTACACGTGCATTGATTCCAACCGAAACGGGTCCTTGCTGGCCTTGGGAACGAAGGATGGACAGTAAGTTGAATACATGAACTGGAAATGCTAAGGGCAATCTGAATAAAATCTGTGTCCAAGAGTACTTTATCAAACTTCTGCTAAATGTAATCACTTTTTAACATATATTAGGAAACATTATGGTTCTTCTTTTGCATGCTATCACTTTTCAATGTTCAGAAAACGCAACGATCTTTCTATGGCATTTTAACATTTTAAAGTAGTTTTTCTTAGAACCTTATGGTAGTTTTTATAGCTCGCAAGGCAGTTTAGTGCTTTTTCCGATGTTCACAGAACTGTATGTTGCTCATTAAGCATATGACAAATTTACATGTATTATTTATTTTAATTCATTTTTGTTGTTCATTTGTCCAGCACCACTGGTCAGAATAAAATAACAGATCATTCATCAAAGACTATCAAACAGAGAATTTATGCAGATTTACATTAGACCTTTTTAATTTAAAATCGCCAGAACATTTGCTAATTAATATATACCGGTAAGCTTTGTTGATTTGTTTTTTTGGAAAATCACCCGAAAAATCCATTTGTCACATTCCGCTGTCTGCAAAGTGTAGAAGGACATATTATTATAATAATATGCTGTTCATTGTTTGAGATTGTCTTCAGTTTACACGTACTACAAAACGTCGACCAGAAGTGGACAGAAGTTTTGGACCGAAAGATAAGCAAGGATCGCCTGGATTGCGTGAAAATATCACCGGGTAATTAAAATACAACCGTGTTTAGATAATATTTTAAATGCATTTGCATTATGTTTCTTATTATTCAACCTAAATGAACAAAATTCAGTCGCAAAGATTAAAGTTGCTTACATAAACACACACTGATATCCGCCCTGTGACATTCTACACGATGTTTGTAACTGATATTTAAACGTAATTATGTAAGGTCTCTGGGCACTCGTCCCCGTTCTTTGATCTGAAAATGATCCTTGCTAACCACTGCCTGTTTCATAACTGTACTACATGTGAGTGATAAATGCATACCATAAGTGGGTATTCAACGATGTCTTGAAAATCCATGTCAGTCAACCGCCTGTACAACTCTGAGTTTTTGATTTAAAGTCGGTTTAAGAGCTTCAAATATCGGACGATTTAATGCGCAGTTTATCTTGGTTGATCTGGTTTGCAGACAGTTTGATAATGATGCATCTTGTTTCATGTGTTCCAATTATAGGATGCCAAGTTTAAGACAGTCAACGTAAAGTAGACATACTTTCGATCTTTTCAGAAAAACTTTAACATTTCGTGTTTTAAAGAGACTTGAGTGATTATGTTTCCTATTTAAAAATAAATACTTTAAATAAATGCATCAGTGTGAGACTGAATAGCCATTTGTCAAATACAAAAAACAAAACAAACAAACACAAATATAGATCTTACAAAACTTATCGCAATTATTTAGTCACATTGCTGGTATATTTATTAAGTTAGACACATTTTTGCATCACAAGGATTCCCTTTTCTCGAAAATAGTTATACTATTACGTATCTTACGACTCATTGCATAGACGACAGCAGTCCTTACACAAAAACAGTTATCTTTCAGATCAACAGCAAATTGCAATCGGGTCCCATGACACGTGCATTTACTTGTACGCATACCTGACTCGTGACGATGGTGCGAGAATGTGGGAATTTAAGGGTAAACTTAAGGTACCGTGGCTTGTATTTAAATTGTGTTGCATTTAATCTTGAGAACATTTGACAGTTTTGTGTACTATGTAAGCAGGCATTATGTCTGCTCGTGGGTACAAACTATCTCCAAGAAATTTTCTGGTTTAAAATATTGTTCTGTCTTGCAATTTATTGTCTTGAAAATTCCTCAGACATGACTGACCAAAACACACTTTGCTAGTTTGACGTATTTGGTACAAAATGCACGCTTTATCACTGAAACATATTAATAATTATTCTAACAGAATATAGTTCAGGCCGTGTTAAGTAATTGAGCAATACATTTAATATACAAGTGTAATGAAAGTCATTATACTATTCACTACACTGATGAAAGGGTCACTCCAGTCCTGTCAACGCCGTTGATTGGTCCGCAGAGGAGGTCGAAGGTCAACGTTTGCTGAGGTCAAGTTCAACGGGCTTGGAGATTAAATACTGTAAGATGTTATTGTTTTCGCAAATATACACTTACGATTATTCCAAAATTGTGTAAATGTAGTTGTTGTGAGTTGGTAGTGTGAGTAATCAATATGTTTAAAAACGAATTGATTTTACGTTATTTTAATAATGTAATTTCATAGCATAAAATAACATACCAACTACTTATATTAAGGTTTGGGGATATATTCTATACAAGCTACAACAGCGGAGGTGTTTGTTTTAGGGCAACCAGCGACCCTAGATAAATATCCCAAACTGGCTGTTCTCTTGGACGTAAAATGGGCCACACAGTCCGTGCGAATCGATGCGTCCTTAGCAGGTATCATAGCAACGAGATCAAAAACAAAAGCGGAGGTGACGTCACTATCAGTCAATGGCAACATCGCAGTAACGGGGGACAACTCGGGACATGTGTGCTTATTTCGGTACCCGTGTTCGCATGCTGGTGTAAGTTTCTATTTAACATTTTAACATTTATCAGAATGATTTTATAGTAAATTATTTACTATAAAATCATTCGGATTAAATCATCTCTTAAATTACGCTACGCATTTGGATCTGACGATGACCAACATGTATAGAAGGTCATCTTCTGATGGCCTTTCAGCCAACTAATCAGAGCCTGGCTTACATAATGTTAAAAGTCGAAGTAAACATTTTTGCGATGTGGCAAGTTAAATCGTATTTTCAGACATGATGACAATTTATGGTGTATTTTGTCATGTGTTGATATTTGACTGACTTCATCACAAACAGTCACAGAAAAAAATATTTACCCACTATTGAAAATTAACACATATAAAACAAAATCAACCGAACTGCAATAAAGCGAGGACACTAATTGGTTGAGATATTATAAATTACCCATGGAAATCCGCAATTTCAAGTGTACCGGTAGGTCGTCATACGATCTTTTGGAAGATCGTGCACTATCTTTGGGAAGATCATGCACTTCAGTCAGATTGCTATACTTTTTTAAAATAATTTATAGTTCGTTAAAAGTTAACAATGTTATATGCCCTTTGATTCAAAATTGACACAATTTTCCCAGCAGTATCATGCATTAATGACGTCATTCAGCGTGCAACGGGAGATGTTCCTTATAATGCAGACACGGTTAAAATACAAGCACTTCGTATTCCAAGATGTTGTTTTTTTAGATGACATTTAAACATTCCTGTTTATCTTGAAGGTTGCCGCATTTATGGGTAGCTAAACAGTTCATATTAAGCCTTTAGACTTCCTTGTCGCGTTTTCCTTAAACACAAGCAAAACAAATACTTCACCCGCCGTCGCAGAGTGAGAATGGATCCACTTAATTACTTGGCGTATCTACGAAGCTACGCGGCGTAACTGCCAGTGTCTTTGCTTGTATGGTTGCAACTAAGTGACGCCAACGCCGAGTAATTTCATGGCGCTGTTTCGGATTTTCTCCGGGTCCGACTCGATCACCCAAAATCAAGAAAAATGTTTGTCCCGCTTCAACCGTACTGTAAATTAGGGAAAGATCAAGGATCAAAAAAAAGGTACAGGGTTCTGCTAAAACGGAGCAGGGTGGAAAACCTGACCAGTTTGTTGACATTTTCTGATAATTTGCTAAATCCATGGTTTTCATGAGTGTTATGCTTCTAATTAAGGTTTTATGCATAGAGTACTCATTTGCCATTAATTTGTTGCAAACTTATATTGAATTTCAAAAGATATTCAACATTTTTGTGCTAACCAGCCCAGAGGGGCAGCAGGAGGGGGCGTGGGGGGGGGGGCAAAATGGAGCATGGTGCAGCACCATGCTTTTTTGCTCTAAATCTTTCCCTATTAAATGTAACCGCTAAACGTTCTCACTCAAGTTTTGTATTCCATCTTATCCATTTAATTCAACTCAACTTAACTCAATTTATTAAGTAAATAAAGGCCATCGGCCCAAAATACACAGTATTTTACACACAACATAACTAATATTTGTAGTTGCAAACATGACATATATTTACGTGTTAATCAGATTCATAAGATGATATACAAACATACATAATTTCAGTATAGTATCATTATCTGTTGTACTCATCAGAGTATAAAAATCATTAACAGTATTTCCACCCACATACCAGTTATAACGAAATTCTCTACGGACAACATCATATTTAATACAATGAAAAAAGGCATGATATTCACAATCAATAACTGAGGTGTTATTTTCGTTGAAACAAAACGTACATATTCTCAAATCTTGTGCAATATTGAACTGCCTTCCAAGTTCACTATTCAATTTGTGGTTCGAACATCTAAACCTAGCAAAAGCAATCTTATATGATAAATGGGATTTCTAATTGTAAATATCGTTCAGCGTTTTACAAAGTTTTATCATATGTATAATGGTTACATCTTGATGAATTATTAATATCATTGTGCCAGTTCTGTGTAAGGCAATCAATTATGCGTTGGCGAAAATTATAAACAAATAAATCTATGTTTCCAACATCCTGTGCGATCCAAATGTACCCGAACCATGTCTAAATAATAATGTTTTCACTTGTGTTGCCCAACAGTCACGGCCAGCGTTATCTATCGACTTTAACATATTATAACATTGTTTGCGAAATCTATGGTTGGGCATCGTTAACAGCTTGCACCAATACTTAGTACAATCAAGAAAAATATGTAACAAAATACAGTTAGCCGTCCACATTCGCCAAGGGTGATACAGGTATTCCTATTTTTCCTAACACATAAATGTCGTTCACAGAATTAGTTTTGGACAACTTCAATAGAATTAACATATTCATAACCCCATATCTGTGAACCGTAGCACAATATTGGCTTAACCATGATATCAAAAAGTATAAATAGCTCTTTATTACGGAAATTTCCAAAGATCTTTTTAAAACTATAAATTGAAAATATTGCCTTCTGTGCTTATGAACATAATTTATCATGTGCCGCGTTCCACGAAAGTTTAGGTGTAAATAGTAATCCCATATATTTACAAACGGAAGTTACATTCATTCTTGTCCCACGACAGGTCCAATGTTCATAGTTTCTCAAAGGTCCGCCATTTCTAAAAATGTTATTTTAGTGTTTTTTTCTAAATAAACCTCCATTCCAGTATGTATGCAAAATTGGCATCGGCAAACATAAGACATAAAATGTCAGGTATTTCAATCGTAATAAATATTTCAGATCCACAATTTTCACGTAACATTGCTGATAACTCATCAATAAATAATGCAAAAATGGTCGAACTAGACTTGTCCCCCTGGCGGGTGCCAATAACTTTGAACTTTGATACAAGAGTAATATTCTCGTACATTCAGACATTCTGCCACGCATACCGGTCGCACGCCATCGTCCAGAACGCTGCGTTTACCCCTTCCGGGAGGTCCGTGGTGACTCTGGGTGGCAAAGACTCCTGCATGATGCAATGGGACGTCGTGTAACAGCCAACGTCGTCGTCCAGTTTTTCACCCCAATGGCGCACTGGGCCCGTTTGCATCATAAGATGTATCTTATAGAAAACATTGAACATCAATGGTTTATATTCCTGGTATGGTAAAGTAAGAAGTATTTGTTCTCGCTTGACCAGGATAACACCCTAAAATGCAGAATTTACTATGAATGAAACAGTAACTGAACGAATAAATTTTATTACAGTAAAACCCCGCTAATATGACCACTTGGGGGTCTTAATAAAAGTGGTCTTAATATCGGAGTGGTCGTAATATCGAGGTACGGCAGATCGCCGAGTCAGTACATGACTATGTCTGTGTAATTTTAAGTTTTAATGACAATAATGCATAATTAGATACCGAAAATTCCGTTTTTTTAATGTATAAATTTTATTGAATACAGATTATGTAACTTATAGTTATGAATATGAAACGTTACATTAAGTAGGAAATTAATTAAAACTTGCTTAACTTAGCCGATTTATCCGCTAGTCTCAATTAACGTAATCTGATACAAGTCGATGTGTTAATCCCATATCAAAATATGTGTACCATTGTTGTTCACACTCTCCTTTTATACCGCATTAGCAGTTTATTATCTCTACGACATATGTTGTTAATTGATGATGTTAAGTGTCAACGACCAAATGACACTGGTCGCAATAACGGGGTTATTTTGAGCGTTATTTAGTTATGTATGTAATATTTTTACTAAGGAACTTTACATAAATGGACACTGGACATTGACACTATTTTATTTAAATGCTAGAATGTGACTCACGCGTGTTTGTTTTCTGACGTTTGAAGTGTATGTGTACATGTGTGAATGCAAGCAGTTAGGATCACTTCGTTTTCTTATATGATGACTTTTGTATAACATGAGACTATACTTAATTTTTTACACGTGGACACTTTCGTTGAATATTTATTCTTGACCAAAACGGTTTGTAAAAGAAGAATGAAGAATAACGATGTTCATGTAGCCCCAGTAGTTTGTTCCAATTGTGTTGCTGTATTTCACAGTACAAACATGTAGTGTATGTTTTCCTGAGGTAATCGAACGCGGAATATGTGACTTGTAAAAAGACAGAATACTATTGTTGTTAATATCTAAAAAAATGAAAATAAATACTAAACTTGTCGAGATTTATATATCTACCGGTATATCAGCTGAATACGAATACAGTTTGATCCGGATACTGTATTTTTGTGTTACTGGCACCGTGCTTTTTGATCCATTACAGTTTAATAATGCAATAGGCCATTTACATAATATACATAAAAAACAATATGGCTAAGAAAAGAAGTAATGCAAAGAAACGTACGTTTAAAATGAAACATATGGAAATCAAGGAACCATAATTCATATATACTTTATTCGGCAGTATAACAACACAATTTTATCTTGTATAATTACGAACGAAAGATGTGTTTTATTACTGTTAGGCCAAGATGACCAGGTATTATATTTTATTTACGTATTTCATAATTGGATAACACATTACAAAGTTATTTTTATTAATACAGTATTGAATAAACTAGTGAACTCTATAAATAGTAATGGGGTCAGCGGTTCCCCTTGCTTTACACCAACGGAGAGAATGGCTAAATTCTTAGTGTTTTATACGTGACTTGACGTTTGCATATATTCTTTGTATCACAGTTAGCATTTTAACACCGAGGCCCAATTCAGCAAGTTGTATACCCAATTCTGCACAATTTACTGCATCAAAGTCTTTTTCACAATCGATAAAACACCATATAGTTAATACATTTGCAAAAATACATTTTGTATAATACTGTGTAAAATTACTTTCCAAACGTTTATTGGAACACTGAAAACAAAAACAAATTCAATACCTTGTCGATCACAGACGCTTTATAAACTGGTTTGCTATCTGACAGCCGCTAAAATACCTCAGTGCAAGTGAACTTTGTGGTTTCTGCTTCGGTATAAATGCACTGTAAATAGTGTGGTTAAATGTGTCGTTAAAAGAAATACTTATCAAATACTATTTATTAAAATGGTATTTATTATTACTACTTTAACCATAATTTTGTTGACTTGCTAAAAATGTATTGCTTGGGTCGCATATAGTAACTGTTACAAATACCTTTAGTAACATATGCATATAAGTTCATGTACACGTAACAAAAACAGCTGTAAAATAACATCGTATGGGTATTGTGTCTTTTAACTTTTTGTGAACGTTAAACCGTGACGCAGTTAAATATTGCGTGTTCCCTGTCCGTATTTGTAAATATTAGTATTGTATGTATCACGTTACAGAACGACAGTGGATACAGTGCTCTGTTAAAATCCAAACAGAACATTGCCATACGGCACACATACAAGTATCAGAGGAAGATCGTGGGAATGTCACATTCCGGCTACCAGACCAAAAAGTCAGGGACCGTATTTCAGAAACATCTAGAGTTTATCTTAACATATTTCCACTAAAAGCTAAAGGTTTAAAATGTTATATTTTAAAAACTACCTATACACTTGCGAATAATTTTATAGCTATATAGAAAATAGTTACTACTTACAGGTTATAATCAATAAACACTTAACGTTAAATTCAATGTTGATTTTAAGGTTATTGATGGTATATTCTTTGAGTTTGAGATGTTTCTGGAATACGACCCAAATCAAGATCAACGGGAAAGTGACTCCATAAAATACATGTTTTTTGCAATAGTTTTGTTAGTTTAATCAATCAATCAATCACTTAATCAATCACTTTCTCCATCAACCAATTAATAAACCAATCAATTAAATAATCACTCAATCATTCATCCATCCATCCATTCATCCATCCATCCATCCATCCATCCATCCATCCATCCATTCATTCATTCATTCATTCATTCATTCATTCGTTCCTTCATTCATTCATTCATTTGTTTTATAGTTTATTTATTAACCATGTAAGTTGAAACTGATTTCCAACAATGCATATGATGTAAATGACAATCAGTATATCCAGAGGTTATTTATCAGTTGATGCCTGTCCAAAGCATCGCTTATGTGAGAACGATCGCCCCACTGTCACCTGACCAGTCCTATTTTGACTCGCGTATTTATCACTGTGAGAAACGGAAAAGTAGGTTTACGCTGTACTACTTTCTGAAGCCAACTGATAACGCACGTTCACATTCCATGTGGCTAAGGTTGTATATAGATTATTCAATCCCATTTGACTTACTGATGCTATAATAAGCCAAGGTGAAGGTTTAGCAGAGAGTGATAAAAACGTTGTACTTAAGTAAGGACAACTTTCTTTTGTATATCGGCGTTGAGGTGTCCCCATTTCTTGCCTGGGCATAGGGAGAGCAAGGCCGATATGGCAGCAATGTTGTCGCATCTGTGTGTTTTATGTGTTCTGTGCTTGCCAGTCGTTAGTGGCAGACCGACACAGTTTAGGCAAACAGAAGGTATGATTTTTCGAATTGTATATTTATGTAATAGTTATTTGCGTAGCATTTTTAATAATAGCAGTGTAATTCTAAATGCTGTGTGATAATAACATTTACGAGTATTATTCAGCTTTTATAAATGCCAATGCACGTTCTATGGATAAAGTGAGAAAGGTTAAAATAAAGGATGTGATACTCCGAATTAATCATGTTTTTTTGCCTTTTTAGCTGACACGCTTCAAAATAACGGCCAGTCGAAGGACGTTAACCCGGAGCGTCAGTTGGACATAGAGACATTCATCGTGAATCTCCAAAAGATCTTCGGAAAGCAAACGCAACACAAAGGACAACTTGACGATCACGACGACCAGCGTTCGATTTTGGACCGCATTTCAGACCAGATCCTCCACGGTCACGTGTCACAGGAAATAATGGCGCATTGGATGTCGCAGATTTCCGACAGCTTGTCCCGAGGCACTATTTCGTCGGCGGAGTTAGACCAGTTTGTGAAAACGTTGCGCGACCGCTTGGCAGGCACGAGTCTAGCAAACGTTTGTTGTTTATTTGGATGATTAAAGGGACTATGTCATCGAAAAGGGCCAAAAGGGGTCAATTTCTTTAAAAAAATATGAAATTCAGATATTAATACTGACAAATAATAATAGTTAAAACAGTGAAAATATAATGAAAAAAGAGTGCACGCAATATGAGATAAAATCAATTTTTAACATGGGTCTTGTTTGTTTGGCCCTTTTAATGTTTACATGTTGATGCCATAATTTTAAATATTTTCCATTACCATAGTTTACACTGTACTTCTTAAAGCATGACAGCGCAATTGGTTAAAGCGCTTGGGGTTTTAATTTTTCAGACTTTGTTTTCAACTCAAAAATCTTATTGCGTATTATATTATGTTTTATTTATTTCACGCACATGTCTTTATAAAGCGCATTTCAATCATATAATATCATTTATAGTGTAATAGGAATCCAATTAAGTATAGCTGCTTTTAATTCGGCACATAATTTTTTTAAATTAATATTCATTTCTGATTAAATTGACGCTCATTTTCCCCATTGTTTATATTCCATATATTATATTGAAACTCTACATCTGTATTATCAAAAGTTGTAACCCCGTAAAAATACGATGCATAAATTTGTTAACGCTATATTTTGCAATTTGATATTTTTATTTTATCATTCGCATAGCAAATTTACGCACTGGTCAATACATTTGTTGGAGCGTTTATTCTTTTTGTATGTCTTTTGCTTGTATTTATTATTAATAAACATACATGAATTTACTTATACTAAATTGGCTGGTACGTTGAAGACAATAGTCTTGTTGTTGGTTTCAAAGCTTAGGCAATGGATGACGACTGAAATAAATCCAAATAAAGCATCTGAAATCTCTATACCTTGATTATGCCATTGAAGTCCAAAAGGCCTTAACCCAACCCTTTATCTATAAAGCAAAGCACTTTCTTTATATGTTTCACTTACTGCATATGGTCTTTATCTTCTAGATTACTCAGGACATCGTATCGTATTAATGTATTCATTCGGTGATCATAATTTAATGAAATTAAGCGAGTTACTAACAATTTGATTATTTATGGTTTTATATTATTTATGGTTTTCCTACAATAAACAACGACCATCATTTGTAATGGATATACATACAATTTTTGTGATTACACTTCTGACGATAGCAGCTTGTAGCTACCAAATAAGTGACGGTAAATGCGTACTTTATTTGCATGTTTGCAAGCATTACATGGTCGTAAATGTTTATATTCGAAGCAGTACAATAATGTTGTTTGTTGTGTATAAATAATATATTCATGCTATATTTGTGGATAATTGTGGATCATATAAACTTAGATTAATATTTTGAAATTAGGAGGTAAAATCCTAAGGAATATCCTTTGAAATTGCTTAGTAGAGGGACATTGCGATGGCGATATTTATAGCGGAGCAAACAGGGATTGAAAAGATGCTTATTTCATTGAGTAAGTGGGGCAAAATTAACCACAGTGAGATTATTATACCAAAATGTTCCTAAGAGTCTATAGTTTTTGGAAGCAACTGTTGCGGTTGCCGCATCCATGTCATAACACGGCAATCCAAGATGGCCGCTGTTTCAAAGGATTGACACCTTTCAAACGTTTTCCATACTTGTGAGACACACTTATTTTGTATGCTTATTGATTTGATGAAATTATATGAACACATGAAATGCCTTAACGTCAAAGTTAATTTTGACCTAATATTCTGACCTAACTTGGTCATTTATAGGTCAAGGTCAAGGTCAATTGTGCAAAATGACAGAAAAAGTACAATTTTGACTCAAAAAGTGTTTTCCTTTTCAAGCAGAGAACACTGCGACCAATGGGTGTTGCCCTTTTACACATTATTTGTTCCCTGGTGAATTATTGTGACAAACATTGTTGAGCAACTCCTTATACATTTACCTTGAATGTGTAATATTAGTAGGTGGGGTAAGTTTACCCCCAAAATCACATTTTTCTGTCTAAGTTGTTTGGTATAAAATAACATATGATTTATTACTAATATTTTTTACGGCATACTTTTCAAACATACAGCATAAGATAGCAAGGTTAGAAATTGTTTAATATCGCTTAAAATGTCAAGGTCATGATGCAAAGCATGTTTCAAATATATATAATTATGTCACATGTTTATTTCAAGGTCGCAAGTAATGTAATAGAAGTTTACTTTGACACTATCAACAATTATTGCTCGTTTATTTAAAACAGTATCATAAGAGCATAATTTATATACAATTGAAAATCTAGTAACATTAATATGAAAACAAAACAACAAATGGTGACATTTTAATACAGAAAACAATAACGGTAATAATAACACAGACCATTTTATCACAAAATTACAAAAATGCAATGATATACATATCACACAGACAATGAGATCGTAACACTGGTCGACCTGTTATTATGGTTTTGTCTCACCTTTCTTGGTTGAATTTTAAAGCATAATAATTTTGTATAATATTCTGAATTAAAGGGAAAACATTTTATTTTAGTGCCAGACAAACTATTAGGATCACTGGAGACTCTCCGGCGTCCGTCCGTCGTCTGTCGTCCACATTTTACACTCTACAGGTCACATTTTTCATCAGATCACCAATGAAACTTGATCACAATGTTGACCTTGGTTAATGTACGGTGATTTCTGAAATTGGGACATGTTGGCTCGAAAAAAAGGTCACCAGGTCAAATTAAAGATTAAACTTGTTTACCCACTAGGACCTACATTTATCGTCAGAGCAGGTTTAAATTAAGCCAGAATGTTGCCCTCTATAAACTTTAAGTTCTGGTAAAATATGAGTCACCTGCGGTCAGAAACTCGGCCACTATATAAATTGTCATTTTCGACGTTTGAGGATGACGTTTACGAACTAGTAGCTTCATTTTTTCTCACAGTTAGTTGAAATTTTGTCAGAAATTATAACCTCAATGAAATATTCTTACAGTGCGAATATGGGTCAGGTCTGTTGAAAAAACTAGGTCACTATGTCAAATAAAGGAAAAACAATATTTACCAACCTAGAGCCCACATTTATCCTCAGATCAGATTTAAACTTGGCCTGAATGTTGTATTCTATGATTTCTATACTCTATAGTTTATGTCATGCTAATAAATGGTAAAGATAAAGATACATACAGTTGTAATGTTCAATATCTTTAATTTGATAAATATTGGCTTGATTGCCTTTGTTATAATCCTATTGTGCTACTCAGTTTAATAAGTTTCTCTTGAAAATTGGAAACATGCTAGCCCTCTTATATGTATCGTTATTATACCATTGATTATCAAACAATTTTGTCACAATATTCCAAAAAAATTGTGTTAGAGATGAGATTTAACTGTTTACAAATAGGATAGAGAGCTTTGTTCTATGCCATGACATAAAACTGATACAGTAAGATTGCAATGCTAATTTAATTAAACCAGAGGGCCAAAATGGCGCTATATTGTTCCTCTGGTTCAATGTGATGAGACATGATAAGGAGAGTAAAGGCAACGTAAAAAATTGGACAATAGGCATTGATGTCATGCGACATATTTTATCACAGATAATCAATATTTTACCATAACATAGTTTTAGCCAGTTATAATGAAAAAAACATCAGAACCTAGACTTTATGGAAGCCAACAATCTGACCACGTTTCAAGCTCATCTGATGATAAATGTGGTTAGATAGATAGATAGATTTATTTAAACATAAAAATGTACAATTTACGTGGTAAGTAAAATATTAAAATATACAATAAATAATAAATAAGAATGCATTGATATTACCATGTCAATCAACATTACTATATGTCAAGGATTACACAAAAAAGAGTTAAAATAATCTCTTATTTCCATTGTGGTCATTACGGTTACTTGGTTACTAGAGTGTAAACAATGATTATTTACGTAATTTGATCCAGGTTTTGAACATTCATGACCAGAATTCATAGAGGAAAACATTCTGGCAAATTTTAAATTTGATGTGAGTATAAATGGGGGTTCTAGATTGGTAGACATTGTCCGTCCGTGATTCCGTCCAAGGTCAACTAGATTTAACCGTTTCGTCTAGTACCAAAACCGCTTACTACAACACTTGGATACATACACAGTTGTTGTTGATGACAATACCCAATCCACCCATATCACTCAACCTCATTTAGACCTTGAACTTGACCTAATTTGGACTAAGAATAATTAATATAGATTTTTCCTTGGTTAACTAGATAATACCGTTTCGTCTAGCACCCCAACACCGCTTACTACAACACTTAGATACTTACACAGTTGCTGCTTATGACCATTCCTAATCCACCCATATCACCCAACCTCACTTTGACCTTGACCTTGACATAATTTGGACTTACAATACACCCCACCTACTAATATTACATCATCACGGTAAATGTATAAGGAATTTCTCAACAATGTTTGTCACAATGAATCACCAGGGAACAAATAATGTGTAAAAGGGCAAAAATTGTAGGACGCAGTGTTCTCTGCTTGAAAAGAAAAAAACTTGTTGAGTCAAAATTGTGTTGTTTTCTGTCATTTTGCACAACTGACCTTGACCTTGACCTATAAATGACCTTAGTTCAGGTCAAACTTTACTTTGGAGTGAATGCATTGCATGTGTTCATATAATTACATCTAATGGATAAGCATACAAAATAAGTACATGTATATCTCACAAATATGGAAAACGTATGAAAGGTGTCAATCCTTTGAAACGACCGCCATCTTGGCGGTCATCTTGGATTGCCGCAACAGTTGTTTCCAAAAACTAGAGACTCTAAGGAACATTTTGGCATAATAATCTCACTGTGGTTTTGTTTGCCCCACTTGCTTGTCAGAATTTAATTTATGCATGTTTTATTCTACTATTAGAGTCGTTTGACAACACGGAAAGCGACGAAGATAAAAGCATGCATGATACGGATCTGGAACATAATCCGGACAATGACCACCAGGAAGACCACGACACCCACTATGTTCACGTCATTAGATACCACCCTGACGCCAACTACGGTGACGTCACTAGACAACACCATGACCCCACGACCCCAACGTTGACGCCTCTGGACTTCGCCAAGACGACGGTGGATGGATGTTCAGCGGACAACCAATGCAAAAGGAAAACCACCATATCGAGCAGCTATTGGAGCACATCCTGGATCAGTTACACAAAGGTCATGTGACGCAGGAGAACATGACCAGCTGGATGAACCAAATCAAGACGGCCCTGAATGACGGCAGCCTGTCGCAGGAGCGGTACAACCAGTTCCTGACGGAGCTAAAGTCGCTGATGGCAACCAACTGTGGAGAGACATTGACTGGGAAAGATTTCTGGGTCGGTTAGCGGCGTCATTTGATCCACGAAATTGCGATGCTATTACGCAGGCATATGGATGCTCTAATGCTTTAAAAAATAAATTAAATACAATAATAACTGTCATTTGTAGTTGTGATAAAAGCATGTGTACGAAATAAGGAATTGTTTACAGACTTGTTTCATACTCTTCTCAGAAACATTATTTATAATATTTCACATTAACTGTAATGGGTTATTAGAAAACTGTCAAACAACTTGAACTGAAAACAAATGGAAATGTAAAATAATGGCGCGATAATCTGTAAAAAAAATGTTGCATTCAAATAATAATTAGTTATAAATGTCGAACACACATCTTGACACAATGCCTACTTTAATTGTATTAACATATACTATTTTACTACCTAGATGGTTAAACAATGATGTGAAAAATATGCCGCATATAGCAGCTTTGATTTTCTTAGATTCGTTTATTAAAATCAAATCAGCTGGCTACTTAGAGATAGGTATAGAGATGACCGTTTGAAGTACTTATACACGATGATGTGACCGAATGGCGGTGCATTTCTTGACCTCTGAGGCATCTGTATCGTCGTTTGAGAAGATTGCAGATGTTTCTGTTTTTAACACAAACAACCGAAATTCACTCGTAATCACACATAGGACGACAGTTTATGCTAATGATACAAAATATGACGGAGAAAATATTTGTTAAGTAATATAATTAATTAATAAATGTTCTGCTTAGTCCAAGTGTACAGATGTAATACACCAATATCGAGTTGTCATGCATAAAGCATATTCCCACATTAATGTTTGCCAGTGAATGTATGAATGAATGAATGAATGAATGTATGAATGAGTGGATGAATGAATGCATGAATGAATGAAAAACATAAACAAGTAAAAAATAAAAATTATAAAACCAGAAAAAAGAAAAAAATATTTATTTATTTATATGGAGCTTGCAGCAATAAAAATAATGAAAAGTACATATCCCCCAGCAATACCTTCCTATCATGTGTCTCCTAACAGCGAGGAATCACATGCTACTAACACTAGGCTATCACACGGTAGAGCCAATCACCTGACCACTTTATAAAAGAGGTCATGCACGTGACAGAAACTGCAAATGACCTTTAAAAGGGTTGTCAGGTTGGCCATGTGATGCAGTTGTCAGGTTGGCCATGTGATGCAGTTATGTTTGCTGTAATAATACTATTTCAATTACAACAAATCAGCCACTTTGGTATGGAGATGAGAGTTTTAAATACATAAACACGGTGAGGTGACCGAATTGCACTTCATTATTTGACCATCGAGGCATCTGTATATTAGCTTGAGAAGATTGTTGATGTTTCTGATTTTTAACATGAACAAACGAATGGTCTCTTGATAAATATCTGGCGCGCTTCATGTGAAGGTCTAATGATAAAAAATAACATATATTTCTTAAAAATGCAAGTTAATATTAAATGTCCAGCTTAGTTCATGTGTTTAGATGTAAAACATAAATTACGTGTGATCTTACAAAAAAGCATGTCCCTCTTCAACGTTGGTCAATAAATGAACGAATGAATACATATGGATGGATGGATGAATGATTTAATGAATGAATGGATGGATGGATAGATGGATAGATGGATGGATGGATGGATGGACGGACGAACGGACGGATGGACGGACGAATAAAAGAACAAACGAACGAACGAATAAAACAAATAACAAACATACAAACAAATAAATAAATAATGTACGTATCGTCTTGGAAAACCGTCATACAAGGCGCCTTCTAAGCAGCGAGGAATAATATGACACTAACACGAGGCTACCGCACGGTTTACCTGACCACTTATCCAGCAAGGTTTCTGATTTTTAGACTGTTGGCGCAAGCCAACAGGATCTAGTAGGTGTATTCAGAAATCTGTCTTGAGTCAACTACTTCTTTACTTTGCAGGCGCTGAGCAGTGAGGCTTCCTGTTATCGATGCTACTTTCTATGAATAGATGACAAGATATAGATCCGACTTAAAACACAATAATAATAATCCATTTAGGTCACATCTACAAGTGAATACATGTTATATCTTTTCACCTAAGTATGATAGATGTTTGTACTGTTGGCTGGTTAACTGCGTATTACATCATATTGCGTAGGTTTAACAGCAGTGTATTGAGTCAGTACATATTGCGGAGCAATCGTAACCACTCGATTGACGATTGCTACTGTTTTTGACGTATGCATACGAATTATTGAAAAGCATTGTACTTCTAAAGAGAGTTTTGAATGTATTTTACTAATTAAACTTATTTTTATTTAAATTGGTGTTTACCGAACATAGCGCTTGTGATAAAAAGCACTGAATATTGATTCGAACTTATCTCCCACGAATTACAAAAAAAATAATGATGATAATGTCGTAGATAAATAACATTGAATTAAACACGCGCTATATTAGTTTTAATTTGCAAAAAAAAGTGGCCGGATCTCCATCTTCAATTAGGTAAAATACCAGCTTATACCAATTCATTGTAAGTAGAATGTATAGTTATGACTTTCCAGATTGTTTTGTAAAAATGATATAACAGACAGGTGAATTACTTCAATAAATGTTTCTTATAATGGAAATACTCTCATAATTCATTTGCTCTTACATTCTGTTCTCGCCAACAGTCTTTCTACGCTGTCATCGTTTTGATTAACATGCACAACCGAAATTAATTGGTAATCACAGATATTGTACGATTTTATTGACCTGCCACTCATTAAACTCCGGTAGCGCTCGACTGTTCTATTTATATCGGTTTAACGTTTATCTAGCGTTTAAAGCACGGATTTCATAGTCATATAACAAACAAAAAAACATCAACAAGTGTCAGGAAGAATAGCGCGGTGGATGGCGTTTTAGACTTTGAATCACAATGATTGTGGTTTGAATCCAGCCAACATCTTTCTTTTTATATTTTCTTTTACTTCAACATCACTTATTCTCCTGACGTTTTTTCATTTCTTTTCATTTCTTATTTTCTTAGTTTAATTATTTTATCTACATAAAAATGCATACACAAACGCTCTGTTTCGCTCGCAGCATCGATGCAGCTCTCTTCTGTGTCAGAATCGAGGTTGGTGATGAGATTCCGTGTCATGACGTCAACAAAATAAAGAATTAAATAAATTAAGATAAATACAAAAAAATTGAATAAATTAAAGGTGCCTGTTCTGGGATTCGAACCCAAAACATCATGCTTACAAACTTTGTGTACTTTCCCCTGCACTACCATATCAATTGTTACGTAGTAAGGATTTAATAAATGCATATTCATGTCTGAGTCTCCTATCTGGTTTAGTAGCTTAAAATAGATTTACGAAAATGCATGGAATATTCATGAGTGCCAAGTCAATAAAATCGCACAATAGGAGGACCAATGGTCTGTTGATAAATATCTGGCGCGTTGCATGTGTAGGTCTAAATGACAGAGCAAGTATTTGATAAAAATGCAAGTTATGACTAAATATTCTGCTAAGTTCAAGGGTTCAAATGTGAAAAATCAATATCGACTAATTGATACTAGTGTTCCGTGGTGTAACTATCTAACCCAACTTATAAGTCTGAGTGTTCATTGTTGGATGTTTCGTACATCATCATCCATGTTTATTATCCGCAAACGTGCGTTTCTTATCATGAAAATATCGCCTATAGCCAGTTTTATCATGAACAGACCGTCCTGATCCTCCACCGTGTGGCCAGTGAATTAATAAACTAACACGAGGCTATCACACGGTAGAGCCAATCACCTGACCAGTTTTGCAAAAAAAGGTAATGACAGTGGCAGAAGCTGCAAATGATCTTTAAGAGGATTAACAGGTTGGCCGTGTGGTGGACATTTTGAATCAATAATTTCATATATTCATTGCGAGACGTCTATCACATTTACCATATTTCATTTATTATGTAACATGATTATGTTAAACCAAGGGTATATTTGGTGTTTTGAGTCTTTTGTATCTTCTTTTCGGAATTATTTATAAACATGTATGACCTTGTATACACAAGTGTGTTTATAGCCATTGTCACTTGCCTTTAATTACGGACATCGCGTTGATATAATAATGTTTCCACTTATTTCAATCCTATGCAAATTAGTCTGCAATTTTATACAATTATTGCACTTGGATATCGTGCACGTTTTTAACAGTTAACCTTTTTTTACACAAAATAGCAAGTGGTAAAGCTGGTGATATGTTTGTAATTTTCGATGAATGGAAATTAATCCGGTTACCATAACTAGGGCGGTGTTTCAACTGTTCCTGGCAAAACCTGGAAAGGTCTATTGATTATGCGGTTGGAGCTTCATTATATTATAATAATACATAGTGTTACTAAAAATAGTAACATTTTGACGTCGATTACGGGCCGTTACGCGCTCCGCTGAGCCGATATAATTATAATTGGCCGCGGCCGATTTTTCGATAATCGAAGAGAATCCGATCGCGCGACGTCAACGACCACGAATGGCGTATTTAGTCAAAATTAAACGGTTATTCCGAAAATGCAAATACTGAATATTAACGAAAGTTTGTAGATAAATTGATTAAATATATATACGATATATAGCCTATGCATCTTTTAGTTTGAGAAAAAGAATCACTGAACAAAATTGAACAGATCGGAAACTTTTACTGTACCTCAATTTCAATCCATTGCTTCCAACAATAAAAATCCAACAATACTGGAAGCACTTCAATTCCATTGTCTTGTATCCATAAGCCTTAATTTTTAACAATCATGATATTAATTTCATGTGAACCATTCTGACCAGAAACACGATTTACGAAATCGCAATGACTGGTCAGAACGTTTGATTTTATTCGATTCAAAGTCTCAAAATATATTATTTATCCAGCTGACACATTCATCATTCAGAATTCGTCCATGCATGATTTATTAAACTAATAGTAATGTATTTTACTAAAAATAAAAGCAAACACGACATAACGTTGTCACAACAAAACTACGTGTCCAGCGAAAACTGGTATGTTTCGTCACTGTTTTTCTGTTTATAAATTACGTCATTCGTTAGAATTGCGTCACGTATTGCGTAATTAGTTGAATTTTAAATAAAAGTACGGAAAGTTTGTTTGGTGTTTTTGTTAACATTTTGTGTAATAAAGAAAGTAACATGATTCTTTTCTTGTGACAGGATAATATGTATTATAAACCATAATATAAGGCAGAGCTGGGCCGGGCGTCTATAATCGGCCCTAGCCGTATAACGGCCCTCGGGCCAAAGGCCCTCGGGCTGTTATATCGGCAGCGGGCCGTTTATAGATGCCCGGCCCAGCTCTGCCGTATATTATTGTCTAACTAATGAAAACTCCTAACTTATCACATATTCACAGCTCCTTTTAATACATAGGAAACGCATGGAAAGAACAATCGTGGTCACCAATCCTTGGATGCTGTGACCACTTTTATTGTATCCTTGCGTTCTTCAATCAATTGTTTAAAAGCATGTATCAAATATGTAAAGCAATATATGTATATATATATGGAAATAATTTTAATGACATGTTGTACTTATAAACTGCCAACAAATAACCCACTACAATCTATATCATGTGTTCAGAATCAGAATGAATAACTATTTAGCCACGCATTTCATCGAGCACTGCCTGGAAACACGGATTGTTACACAAGAAGTATGTCACCAACATGTGAACTAGTCCTGTCTAAGTCTTTTGGTATAAAATAACATATGATTTATTACTAATATTTTTTACGGCATACTTTTCAAACATACAGCATAAGATAGCAAGGTTAGAAATTGTTCAATATCGCTTAAAATGTCAAGGTCATGATGCAAAGCATGTTTCAAATATATATAATTATGTCACATGTTTATTTCAAGGTCGCAAGTAATGTAATAGAAGTTTACTTTGACACTATCAACAATTATTGCTCGTTTATTTAAAACAGTATCATAAGAGCATAATTTATATACAATTGAAAATCTAGAAACATTAATATGAAAACAAAACAACAAATGGTGACATTAATACAGAAAACAATAATGGTAATAATAACACAGACCATTTTATCACAAAATTACACAAATGCAATGATATACATATCACACAGACAATGAGATCGTAACACTGGTCGACCTGTTATTATGGTTTTGTCTCACCTTTCTTGGTTGAATTTTAAAGCATAATAATTTTGTATAATATTCTGAATTAAAGGGAAAACATTTTATTTTAGTGCCAGACAAACTATTAGGATCACTGGAGACTCTCCGGCGTCCGTCCGTCGTCTGTCGTCCACATTTTACACTCTACAGGTCACATTTTTCATCAGATCACCAATGAAACTTGATCACAATGTTGACCTTGGTTAATGTACGGTGATTTCTGAAATTGGGACATGTTGGCTCGAAAAAAAGGTCACCAGGTCAAATTAAAGATTAAATTTGTTTACCCACTAGGACCTACATTTATCGTCAGAGCAGGTTTAAATTAAGCCAGAATGTTGCCCTCTATAAACTTTAAGCTCTGCTAAAATATGAGTCACCTGCGGTCAGAAACTAGGCCACTAGATCAATTGTCATTTTCGACGTTTGAGGATGACGTTTACGAACTAGTAGCTTCATTTTTTCTCACAGTTAGTTGAAATTTTGTCAGAAATTATAACCTCAATGAAATATTCTTACAATGCGAATATGGGTCAGGTCTGTTGAAAAAACTAGGTCATAATATCAAATAAAGGAAAAACAATATTTACCACCCTAGAGCCCACATTTATCCTCAGATCAGATTTAAACTTGGCCTGAATGTTGTATTCTATGAATTCTATACTCTATAGTTTATGTCGTGCTAATAAATGGTAAAAATAAAGATACATACAGTTGTAATGTTCAATATCTTTAATTTGATAAATTTTGGCTTGATTGCCTTTGTTACAATCCTATTGTGCTACTCAGTTTAATAAGTTTCTCTTGAAAATTGGAAACATGCTAGCCCTCTTATATGTATCTTTATTTTACCATTGATTATCAAACAATTGTGTCACAATATTCCAAAAAAATTGTGTTAGAGATGAGATTTAACTGTTTACAAATAGGATAGAGAGCTTTGTTCTATGCCATGACATAAAACTGATACAGTAAGATTGCAATGCTAATTTAATTAAACCAGAGGGCCAAAATGGCGCTATATTGTTCCTCTGGTTCAATGTGATGAGACATGATACAGGAGAGTAAAGGCAACGTAAAAAATTGGACAATAGGCATTGATGTCATGCGACATATTTTATCACAGATATTCAATATTTTACCATAACATAGTTTTAACCAGTTATAATGAAAAAAAAAACAATATTCCAAAAACATTGTGTTAGAGATGAGATATAACTGTTTACAAATAGGATAGAGAGCTTTGTTCTATGCCATGACATAAAACTGATACAGTGAGATTGCAATGCTAATTTAATTAAACCAGAGGGCCAAAATGGCGCTATATTGTTCCTCTGGTTCAATGTGATGAGACATGATACAGGAGAGTAAAGGCAACGTAAAAAATTGGACAATAGGCATTGATGTCATGCGACATATTGTATCACAGATAATCAATATTTTACCATAACATAGTTTTAACCAGTTATAATGAAAAAAACAACTTTTAAGAAGCTGTATTTTGAACGCATATGACACATGTTTTATCAGAACCTAGACTTTATGGAAGCCAACAATCTGACCACGTTTCAAGCTCATCTGATGATAAATGTGGTTAGATAGATAGATAGATTTATTTAAACATAAAAATGTACAATTTACGTGGTAAGTAAAATATTAAAATATACAATAAATAATAAATAAGAATGCATTGATATTACCATGTCAATCAACATTACTATATGTCAAGGATTACACAAAAAAGAGTTAAAATAATCTCTTATTTCCATTGTGGTCATTACGGTTACTTGGTTACTAGAGTGTAAACAATGATTATTTACGTAATTTGATCCAGGTTTTGAACATTCATGACCAGAATTCATAGAGGAAAACATTCTGGCAAATTTTAAATTTGATGTGAGTATAAATGGGGGTTCTAGATTGGTAGACATTGTCCGTCCGTGATTCCGTCCAAGGTCAACTAGATTTAACCTTTTCGTCTAGTACCAAAACCGCTTACTACAACACTTGGATACATACACAGTTGTTGTTGATGACAATACCCAATCCACCCATATCACTCAACCTCATTTAGACCTTGAACTTGACCTAATTTGGACTAAGAATAATTAATATAGATTTTTCCTTGGTTAACTAGATAATACCGTTTCGTCTAGCACCCCAACACCGCTTACTACAACACTTAGATACTTACACAGTTGCTGCTTATGACCATTCCTAATCCACCCATATCACCCAACCTCACTTTGACCTTGACCTTGACATAATTTGGACTTACAATACACCCCACCTACTAATATTACATCATCACGGTAAATGTATAAGGAATTTCTCAACAATGTTTGTCACAATGAATCACCAGGGAACAAATAATGTGTAAAAGGGCAAAAATTGTAGGACGCAGTGTTCTCTGCTTGAAAAGAAAAAAACTTGTTGAGTCAAAATTGTGTTGTTTTCTGTCATTTTGCACAACTGACCTTGACCTTGACCTATAAATGACCTTAGTTCAGGTCAAACTTTACTTTGGAGTGAATGCATTGCATGTGTTCATATAATTACATCTAATGGATAAGCATACAAAATAAGTACATGTATATCTCACAAATATGGAAAACGTATGAAAGGTGTCAATCCTTTGAAACGACCGCCATCTTGGCGGTCATCTTGGATTGCCGCAACAGTTGTTTCCAAAAACTAGAGACTCTAAGGAACATTTTGGCATAATAATCTCACTGTGGTTTTGTTTGCCCCACTTGCTTGTCAGAATTTAATTTATGCATGTTTTAT
This sequence comes from Congeria kusceri, assembly GCA_027627225.1. Taxonomy (NCBI): domain Eukaryota; kingdom Metazoa; phylum Mollusca; class Bivalvia; order Myida; family Dreissenidae; genus Congeria; species Congeria kusceri. The sequence goes on from CM051037.1 coordinate 25,305,083, forward strand.
TCTACTATTAGAGTCGTTTGACAACACGGAAAGCGACGAAGATAAAAGCATGCATGATACGGATCTGGAACATAATCCGGACAATGACCACCAGGAAGACCACGACACCCACTATGTTCACGTCATTAGATACCACCCTGACGCCAACTACGGTGACGTCACTAGACAACACCATGACCCCACGACCCCAACGTTGACGCCTCTGGACTTCGCCAAGACGACGGTGGATGGATGTTCAGCGGACAACCAATGCAAAAGGAAAACCACCATATCGAGCAGCTATTGGAGCACATCCTGGATCAGTTACACAAAGGTCATGTGACGCAGGAGAACATGACCAGCTGGATGAACCAAATCAAGACGGCCCTGAATGACGGCAGCCTGTCGCAGGAGCGATACAACCAGTTCCTGACGGAGCTAAAGTCGCTGATGGCAACCAACTGTGGAGAGACATTGACTGGGAAAGATTTCTGGGTCGGTTAGCGGCGTCATTTGATCCACGAAATTGCGATGCTATTACGCAGGCATATGGATGCTCTAATGCTTTAAAAAATAAATTAAATACAATAATAACTGTCATTTGTAGTTGTGATAAAAGCATGTGTACGAAATAAGGAATTGTTTACAGACTTGTTTCATACTCTTCTCAGAAACATTATTTATAATATTTCACATTAACTGTAATGGGTTATTAGAAAACTGTCAAACAACTTGAACTGAAAACAAATGGAAATGTAAAATAATGGCGCGATAATCTGTAAAAAAAATGTTGCATTCAAATAATAATTAGTTATAAATGTCGAACACACATCTTGACACAATGCCTACTTTAATTGTATTAACATATACTATTTTACTACCTAGATGGTTAAACAATGATGTGAAAAATATGCCGCATATAGCAGCTTTGATTTTCTTAGATTCGTTTATTAAAATCAAATCAGCTGGCTACTTAGAGATAGGTATAGAGATGACCGTTTGAAGTACTTATACACGATGATGTGACCGAATGGCGGTGCATTTCTTGACCTCTGAGGCATCTGTATCGTCGTTTGAGAAGATTGCAGATGTTTCTGTTTTTAACACAGACAACCGAAATTCACTCGTAATCACACATAGGACGACAGTTTATGCTAATGATACAAAATATGACGGAGAAAATATTTGTTAAGTAATATAATTAATTAATAAATGTTCTGCTTAGTCCAAGTGTACAGATGTAATACACCAATATCGAGTTGTCATGCATAAAGCATATTCCCACATTAATGTTTGCCAGTGAATGTATGAATGAATGAATGAATGAATGTATGAATGAGTGGATGAATGAATGCATGAATGAATGAAAAACATAAACAAGTAAAAAATAAAAATTATAAAACCAGAAAAAAGAAAAAAATATTTATTTATTTATATGGAGCTTGCAGCAATAAAAATAATGAAAAGTACATATCCCCCAGCAATACCTTCCTATCATGTGTCTCCTAACAGCGAGGAATCACATGCTACTAACACTAGGCTATCACACGGTAGAGCCAATCACCTGACCACTTTATAAAAGAGGTCATGCACGTGACAGAAACTGCAAATGACCTTTAAAAGGGTTGTCAGGTTGGCCATGTGATGCAGTTGTCAAGTTGGCCATGTGATGCAGTTATGTTTGCTGTAATAATACTATTTCAATTACAACAAATCAGCCACTTTGGTATGGAGATGAGAGTTTTAAATACATAAACACTGTAAGGTGACCGAATTGCACTTCATTATTTGACCATCGAGGCATCTGTATATTAGCTTGAGAAGATTGTTGATGTTTCTGATTTTTAACATGAACAAACGAATGGTCTCTTGATAAATATCTGGCGCGTTTCATGTGAAGGTCTAATGATAAAAAATAACATATATTTCTTAAAAATGCAAGTTAATATTAAATGTCCAGCTTAGTTCATGTGTTCAGATGTAAAACATAAATAACGTGTGATCTTACAAAAAGCATGTCCCTCTTCAACGTTGGTCAATAAATGAATGAATGAATATATATGGATGGATGGATGAATGATTTAATGAATGAATGGATGGATGGATAGATGGATGGATGGATGGATGGACGGACGAACGGACGGATGGACGGACGAATGAAAGAACAAACGAACGAACGAATAAAACAAATAACAAACATACAAACAAATAAATAAATAATGTACGTATCGTCTTGGAAAACCGTCATACAAGGCGCCTTCTAAGCAGCGAGGAATAATATGACACTAACACGAGGCTACCGCACGGTTTACCTGACCACTTATCCAGCAAGGTTTCTGATTTTTAGACTGTTGGCGCAAGCCAACAGGATCTAGTAGGTGTATTCAGAAATCTGTCTTGAGTCAACTACTTCTTTACTTTGCAGGCGCTGAGCAGTGAGGCTTCCTGTTATCGATGCTACTTTCTATGAATAGATGACAAGATATAGATCCGACTTAAAACACAATAATAATAATCCATTTAGGTCACATCTACAAGTGAATACATGTTATATCTTTTCACCTAAGTATGATAGATGTTTGTACTGTTGGCTGGTTAACTGCGTATTACATCATATTGCGTAGGTTTAACAGCAGTGTATTGAGTCAGTACATATTGCGGAGCAATCGTAACCACTCGATTGACGATTGCTACTGTTTTTGACGTATGCATACGAATTATTGAAAAGCATTGTACTTCTAAAGAGAGTTTTGAATGTATTTTACTAATTAAACTTATTTTTATTTAAATTGGTGTTTACCGAACATAGCGCTTGTGATAAAAAGCACTGAATATTGATTCGAACTTATACGGTTCATCGACTATTTTTATCCGTTTTAGATTGACTTGTATGCATATAACTCTCTTTGCTTTTTAAATAGTTTACACAAAATATTTGCCTCCCACGAATTACAAAAAAAATAATGATGATAATGTCGTAGATAAATAACATTGAATTAAACACGCGCTATATTAGTTTTAATTTGCAAAACAAAGTGGCCGGATCTCCATCTTCAATTAGGTAAAATACCAGCTTATACCAATTCATTGTAAGTAGAATGTATAGTTATGACTTTCCAGATTGTTTTGTAAAAATGATATAACAGACAGGTGAATTACTTCAATAAATGTTTCTTATAATGGAAATACTCTCATAATTCATTTGCTCTTACATTCTGTTCTCGCCAACAGTCTTTCTACGCTGTCATCGTTTTGATTAACATGCACAACCGAAATTAATTGGTAATCACAGATATTGTACGATTTTATTGACCTGCCACTCATTAAACTCCGGTAGCGCTCGACTGTTCTATTTATATCGGTTTAACGTTTATCTAGCGTTTAAAGCACGGATTTCATAGTCATATAACAAACAAAAAAACATCAACAAGTGTCAGGAAGAATAGCGCGGTGGATGGCGTTTTAGACTTTGAATCACAATGATTGTGGTTTGAATCCAGCCAACATCTTTCTTTTTATATTTTCTTTTACTTCAACATCACTTATTCTCCTGACGTTTTTTCATTTCTTTTCATTTCTTATTTTCTTAGTTTAATTATTTTATCTACATAAAAATGCATACACAAACGCTCTGTTTCGCTCGCAGCATCGATGCAGCTCTCTTCTGTGTCAGAATCGAGGTTGGTGATGAGATTCCGTGTCATGACGTCAACAAAATAAAGAATTAAATAAATTAAGATAAATACAAAAAAATTGAATAAATTAAAGGTGCCTGTTCTGGGATTCGAACCCAAAACATCATGCTTACAAACTTTGTGTACTTTCCCGTGCACTACCATATCAATTGTTACGTAGTAAGGATTTAATAAATGCATATTCATGTCTGAGTCTCCTATCTGGTTTAGTAGCTTAAAATAGATTTACGAAAATGCATGGAATATTCATGAGTGCCAAGTCAATAAAATCGCACAATAGGAGGACCAATGGTCTGTTGATAAATATCTGGCGCGTTGCATGTGTAGGTCTAAATGACAGAGCAAGTATTTGATAAAAATGCAAGTTATGACTAAATATTCTGCTAAGTTCAAGGGTTCAAATGTGAAAAATCAATATCGACTAATTGATACTAGTGTTCCGTGGTGTAACTATCTAACCCAACTTATAAGTCTGAGTGTTCATTGTTGGATGTTTCGTACATCATCATCCATGTTTATTATCCGCAAACGTGCGTTTCTTATCATGAAAATATCGCCTATAGCCAGTTTTATCATGAACAGACCGTCCTGATCCTCCACCGTGTGGCCAGTGAATTAATAAACTAACACGAGGCTATCACACGGTAGAGCCAATCACCTGACCAGTTTTGCAAAAAAAGGTAATGACAGTGGCAGAAGCTGCAAATGATCTTTAAGAGGATTAACAGGTTGGCCGTGTGGTGGACATTTTGAATCAATAATTTCATATATTCATTGCGAGACGTCTATCACATTTACCATATTTCATTTATTATGTAACATGATTATGTTAAACCAAGGGTATATTTGGTGTTTTGAGTCTTTTGTATCTTCTTTTCGGAATTATTTATAAACATGTATGACCTTGTATACACAAGTGTGTTTATAGCCATTGTCACTTGCCCTTAATTACGGACATTGCGTTGATATAATAATGTTTCCACTTATTTCAATCCTATGCAAATTAGTCTGCAATTTTATACAATTATTGCACTTGGATATCGTGCACGTTTTTAACAGTTAACCTTTTTTTACACAAAATAGCAAGTGGTAAAGCTGGTGATATGTTTGTAATTTTCGATGAATGGAAATTAATCCGGTTACCATAACTAGGGCGGTGTTTCAACTGTTCCTGGCAAAACCTGGAAAGGTCTATTGATTATGCGGTTGGAGCTTCATTATATTATAATAATACATAGTGTTACTAAAAATAGTAACATTTTGACGTCGATTACGGGCCGTTACGCGCTCCGCTGAGCCGATATAATTATAATTGGCCCCGGCCGATTTTTCGATAATCGAAGAGAATCCGATCGCGCGACGTCAGCGACCACGAATGGCGTATTTAGTCAAAATTAAACGGTTATTCCGAAAATGCAAATACTGAATATTAACGAAAGTTTGTAGTTAAATTGATTAAATATATATACGATCTATAGCCTATGCATCTTTTAGTTTGAGAAAAAGAATCACTGAACAAAATTGAACAGATCGGAAACTTTTACTGTACCTCAATTTCAATCCATTGCTTCCAACAATAAAAATCCAACAATACTGGAAGCACTTCAATTCCATTGTCTTGTATCCATAAGCCTTAATTTTTAACAATCATGATATTAATTTCATGTGAACCATTCTGACCAGAAACACGATTTACGAAATCGCAATGACTGGTCAGAACGTTTGATTTTATTCGATTCAAAGTCTCAAAATATATTATTTATCCAGCTGACACATTCATCATTCAGAATTCGTCCATGCATGATTTATTAAACTAATAGTAATGTATTTTACTAAAAATAAAAGCAAACACGACATAACGTTGTCACAACAAAACTACGAGTCCAGCGAAAACTGGTATGTTTCGTCACTGTTTTTCTGTTTATAAATTACGTCATTCGTTAGAATTGCGTCACGTATTGCGTAATTAGTTGAATTTTAAATAAAAGTACGGAAAGTTTGTTTGGTGTTTTTGTTAACATTTTGTGTAATAAAGAAAGTAACATGATTCTTTTCTTGTGACAGGATAATATGTATTATAAACCATAATATAAGGCAGAGCTGGGCCGGGCGTCTATAATCGGCCCTAGCCGTATAACGGCCCTCGGGCCAAAGGCCCTCGGGCTGTTATATCGGCAGCGGGCCGTTTATAGATGCCCGGCCCAGCTCTGCCGTATATTATTGTCTAACTAATGAAAACTCCTAACTTATCACATATTCACAGCTCCTTTTAATACATAGGAAACGCATGGAAAGAACAATCGTGGTCACCAATCCTTGGATGCTGTGACCACTTTTATTGTATCCTTGCGTTCTTCAATCAATTGTTTAAAAGCATGTATCAAATATGTAAAGCAATATATGTATATATATATGGAAATAATTTTAATGACATGTTGTACTTATAAACTGCCAACAAATAACCCACTACAATCTATATCATGTGTTCAGAATCAGAATGAATAACTATTTAGCCGCGCATTTCATCGAGCACTGCCTGGAAACACGGATTGTTACACAAGAAGTATGTCACCAACATGTGAACTAGTCCTGTCTAAGTCTTTTGGTATAAAATAACATATGATTTATTACTAATATTTTTTACGGCATACTTTTCAAACATACAGCATAAGATAGCAAGGTTAGAAATTGTTCAATATCGCTTAAAATGTCAAGGTCATGATGCAAAGCATGTTTCAAATATATATAATTATGTCACATGTTTATTTCAAGGTCGCAAGTAATGTAATAGAAGTTTACTTTGACACTATCAACAATTATTGCTCGTTTATTTAAAACAGTATCATAAGAGCATAATTTATATACAATTGAAAATCTAGAAACATTAATATGAAAACAAAACAACAAATGGTGACATTAATACAGAAAACAATAATGGTAATAATAACACAGACCATTTTATCACAAAATTACACAAATGCAATGATATACATATCACACAGACAATGAGATCGTAACACTGGTCGACCTGTTATTATGGTTTTGTCTCACCTTTCTTGGTTGAATTTTAAAGCATAATAATTTTGTATAATATTCTGAATTAAAGGGAAAACATTTTATTTTAGTGCCAGACAAACTATTAGGATCACTGGAGACTCTCCGGCGTCCGTCCGTCGTCTGTCGTCCACATTTTACACTCTACAGGTCACATTTTTCATCAGATCACCAATGAAACTTGATCACAATGTTGACCTTGGTTAATGTACGGTGATTTCTGAAATTGGGACATGTTGGCTCGAAAAAAAGGTCACCAGGTCAAATTAAAGATTAAATTTGTTTACCCACTAGGACCTACATTTATCGTCAGAGCAGGTTTAAATTAAGCCAGAATGTTGCCCTCTATAAACTTTAAGCTCTGCCAAAATATGAGTCACCTGCGGTCAGAAACTAGGCCACTAGATCAATTGTCATTTTCGACGTTTGAGGATGACGTTTACGAACTAGTAGCTTCATTTTTTCTCACAGTTAGTTGAAATTTTGTCAGAAATTATAACCTCAATGAAATATTCTTACAATGCGAATATGGGTCAGGTCTGTTGAAAAAACTAGGTCATAATGTCAAATAAAGGAAAAACAATATTTACCACCCTAGAGCCCACATTTATCCTCAGATCAGATTTAAACTTGGCCTGAATGTTGTATTCTATGAATTCTATACTCTATAGTTTATGTCGTGCTAATAAATGGTAAAAATAAAGATACATACAGTTGTAATGTTCAATATCTTTAATTTGATAAATTTTGGCTTGATTGCCTTTGTTACAATCCTATTGTGCTACTCAGTTTAATAAGTTTCTCTTGAAAATTGGAAACATGCTAGCCCTCTTATATGTATCTTTATTTTACCATTGATTATCAAACAATTGTGTCACAATATTCCAAAAAAATTGTGTTAGAGATGAGATTTAACTGTTTACAAATAGGATAGAGAGCTTTGTTCTATGCCATGACATAAAACTGATACAGTAAGATTGCAATGCTAATGTAATTAAACCAGAGGGCCAAAATGGCGCTATATTGTTCCTCTGGTTCAATGTGATGAGACATGATACAGGAGAGTAAAGGCAACGTAAAAAATTGGACAATAGGCATTGATGTCATGCGACATATTTTATCACAGATAATCAATATTTTACCATAACATAGTTTTAACCAGTTATAATGAAAAAAAACAATATTCCAAAAACATTGTGTTAGAGATGAGATATAACTGTTTACAAATAGGATAGAGAGCTTTGTTCTATGCCATGACATAAAACTGATACAGTGAGATTGCAATGCTAATTTAATTAAACCAGAGGGCCAAAATGGCGCTATATTGTTCCTCTGGTTCAATGTGATGAGACATGATACAGGAGAGTAAAGGCAACGTAAAAAATTGGACAATAGGCATTGATGTCATGCGACATATTGTATCACAGATAATCAATATTTTACCATAACATAGTTTTAACCAGTTATAATGAAAAAAACAACTTTTAAGAAGCTGTATTTTGAACGCATATGACACATGTTTTATCAGAACCTAGACTTTATGGAAGTCAACAATCTGACCACGTTTCAAGCTCATCTGATGATAAATGTGATTAGATAGATAGATAGATTTATTTAAACATAAAAATGTACAATTTACGTGGTAAGTAAAATATTAAAATATACAATAAATAATAAATAAGAATGCATTGATATTACCATGTCAATCAACATTACTATATGTCAAGGATTACACAAAAAAGAGTTAAAATAATCTCTTATTTCCATTGTGGTCATTACGGTTACTTGGTTACTAGAGTGTAAACAATGATTATTTACGTAATTTGATCCAGGTTTTGAACATTCATGACCAGAATTCATAGAGGAAAACATTCTGGCAAAGTTTAAATTTGATGTGAGTATAAATGGGGGTTCTAGATTGGTAGACATTGTCCGTCCGTGATTCCGTCCAAGGTCAACTAGATTTAACCGTTTCGTCTAGTACCAAAACCGCTTACTACAACACTTGGATACATACACAGTTGTTGTTGATGACAATACCCAATCCACCCATATCACTCAACCTCATTTAGACCTTGAACTTGACCTAATTTGGACTAAGAATAATATAGATTTTTCCTTGGTTAACTAGATAATACCGTTTCGTCTAGCACCCCAACACCGCTTACTACAACACTTAGATACTTACACAGTTGCTGCTTATGACCATTCCTAATCCACCCATATCACCCAACCTCACTTTGACCTTGACCTTGACATAATTTGGACTTACAATACACCCCACCTACTAATATTACATCATCACGGTAAATGTATAAGGAATTTCTCAACAATGTTTGTCACAATGAATCACCAGGGAACAAATAATGTGTAAAAGGGCAAAAATTGTAGGACGCAGTGTTCTCTGCTTGAAAAGAAAAAAACTTGTTGAGTCAAAATTGTGTTGTTTTCTGTCATTTTGCACAACTGACCTTGACCTTGACCTATAAATGACCTTAGTTCAGGTCAAACTTTACTTTGGAGTGAATGCATTGCATGTGTTCATATAATTACATCTAATGGATAAGCATACAAAATAAGTACATGTATATCTCACAAATATGGAAAACGTATGAAAGGTGTCAATCCTTTGAAACGACCGCCATCTTGGCGGTCATCTTGGATTGCCGCAACAGTTGTTTCCAAAAACTAGAGACTCTAAGGAACATTTTGGCATAATAATCTCACTGTGGTTTTGTTTGCCCCACTTGCTTGTCAGAATTTAATTTATGCATGTTTTATTCTACTATTAGAGTCGTTTGACAACACGGAAAGCGACGAAGATAAAAGCATGCATGATACGGATCTGGAACATAATCCGGACAATGACCACCAGGAAGACCACGACACCCACTATGTTCACGTCATTAGATACCACCCTGACGCCAACTACGGTGACGTCACTAGACAACACCATGACCCCACGACCCCAACGTTGACGCCTCTGGACTTCGCCAAGACGACGGTGGATGGATGTTCAGCGGACAACCAATGCAAAAGGAAAACCACCATATCGAGCAGCTATTGGAGCACATCCTGGATCAGTTACACAAAGGTCATGTGACGCAGGAGAACATGACCAGCTGGATGAACCAAATCAAGACGGCCCTGAATGACGGCAGCCTGTCGCAGGAGCGATACAACCAGTTCCTGACGGAGCTAAAGTCGCTGATGGCAACCAACTGTGGAGAGACATTGACTGGGAAAGATTTCTGGGTCGGTTAGCGGCGTCATTTGATCCACGAAATTGCGATGCTATTACGCAGGCATATGGATGCTCTAATGCTTTAAAAAATAAATTAAATACAATAATAACTGTCATTTGTAGTTGTGATAAAAGCATGTGTACGAAATAAGGAATTGTTTACAGACTTGTTTCATACTCTTCTCAGAAACATTATTTATAATATTTCACATTAACTGTAATGGGTTATTAGAAAACTGTCAAACAACTTGAACTGAAAACAAATGGAAATGTAAAATAATGGCGCGATAATCTGTAAAAAAAATGTTGCATTCAAATAATAATTAGTTATAAATGTCGAACACACATCTTGACACAATGCCTACTTTAATTGTATTAACATATACTATTTTACTACCTAGATGGTTAAACAATGATGTGAAAAATATGCCGCATATAGCAGCTTTGATTTTCTTAGATTCGTTTATTAAAATCAAATCAGCTGGCTACTTAGAGATAGGTATAGAGATGACCGTTTGAAGTACTTATACACGATGATGTGACCGAATGGCGGTGCATTTCTTGACCTCTGAGGCATCTGTATCGTCGTTTGAGAAGATTGCAGATGTTTCTGTTTTTAACACAAACAACCGAAATTCACTCGTAATCACACATAGGACGACAGTTTATGCTAATGATACAAAATATGACGGAGAAAATATTTGTTAAGTAATATAATTAATTAATAAATGTTCTGCTTAGTCCAAGTGTACAGATGTAATACACCAATATCGAGTTGTCATGCATAAAGCATATTCCCACATTAATGTTTGCCAGTGAATGTATGAATGAATGAATGAATGAATGTATGAATGAGTGGATGAATGAATGCATGAATGAATGAAAAACATAAACAAGTAAAAAATAAAAATTATAAAACCAGAAAAAAGAAAAAAATATTTATTTATTTATATGGAGCTTGCAGCAATAAAAATAATGAAAAGTACATATCCCCCAGCAATACCTTCCTATCATGTGTCTCCTAACAGCGAGGAATCACATGCTACTAACACTAGGCTATCACACGGTAGAGCCAATCACCTGACCACTTTATAAAAGAGGTCATGCACGTGACAGAAACTGCAAATGACCTTTAAAAGGGTTGTCAGGTTGGCCATGTGATGCAGTTGTCAAGTTGGCCATGTGATGCAGTTATGTTTGCTGTAATAATACTATTTCAATTACAACAAATCAGCCACTTTGGTATGGAGATGAGAGTTTAAATACATAAACACTGTGAGGTGACCGAATTGCACTTCATTATTTGACCATCGAGGCATCTGTATATTAGCTTGAGAAGATTGTTGATGTTTCTGATTTTTAACATGAACAAACGAATGGTCTCTTGATAAATATCTGGCGCGTTTCATGTGAAGGTCTAATGATAAAAAATAACATATATTTCTTAAAAATGCAAGTTAATATTAAATGTCCAGCTTAGTTCATGTGTTCAGATGTAAAACATAAATAACGTGTGATCTTACAAAAAGCATGTCCCTCTTCAACGTTGGTCAATAAATGAATGAATGAATACATATGGATGGATGGATGAATGATTTAATGAATGAATGGATGGATGGATAGATGGATGGATGGATGGATGGACGGACGAACGGACGGATGGACGGACGAATGAAAGAACAAACGAACGAACGAATAAAACAAATAACAAACATACAAACAAATAAATAAATAATGTACGTATCGTCTTGGAAAACCGTCATACAAGGCGCCTTCTAAGCAGCGAGGAATAATATGACACTAACACGAGGCTACCGCACGGTTTACCTGACCACTTATCCAGCAAGGTTTCTGATTTTTAGACTGTTGGCGCAAGCCAACAGGATCTAGTAGGTGTATTCAGAAATCTGTCTTGAGTCAACTACTTCTTTACTTTGCAGGCGCTGAGCAGTGAGGCTTCCTGTTATCGATGCTACTTTCTATGAATAGATGACAAGATATAGATCCGACTTAAAACACAATAATAATAATCCATTTAGGTCACATCTACAAGTGAATACATGTTATATCTTTTCACCTAAGTATGATAGATGTTTGTACTGTTGGCTGGTTAACTGCGTATTACATCATATTGCGTAGGTTTAACAGCAGTGTATTGAGTCAGTACATATTGCGGAGCAATCGTAACCACTCGATTGACGATTGCTACTGTTTTTGACGTATGCATACGAATTATTGAAAAGCATTGTACTTCTAAAGAGAGTTTTGAATGTATTTTACTAATTAAACTTATTTTTATTTAAATTGGTGTTTACCGAACATAGCGCTTGTGATAAAAAGCACTGAATATTGATTCGAACTTATACGGTTCATCGACTATTTTTATCCGTTTTAGATTGACTTGTATGCATATAACTCTCTTTGCTTTTTAAATAGTTTACACAAAATATTTGCCTCCCACGAATTACAAAAAAAATAATGATGATAATGTCGTAGATAAATAACATTGAATTAAACACGCGCTATATTAGTTTTAATTTGCAAAACAAAGTGGCCGGATCTCCATCTTCAATTAGGTAAAATACCAGCTTATACCAATTCATTGTAAGTAGAATGTATAGTTATGACTTTCCAGATTGTTTTGTAAAAATGATATAACAGACAGGTGAATTACTTCAATAAATGTTTCTTATAATGGAAATACTCTCATAATTCATTTGCTCTTACATTCTGTTCTCGCCAACAGTCTTTCTACGCTGTCATCGTTTTGATTAACATGCACAACCGAAATTAATTGGTAATCACAGATATTGTACGATTTTATTGACCTGCCACTCATTAAACTCCGGTAGCGCTCGACTGTTCTATTTATATCGGTTTAACGTTTATCTAGCGTTTAAAGCACGGATTTCATAGTCATATAACAAACAAAAAAACATCAACAAGTGTCAGGAAGAATAGCGCTGTGGATGGCGTTTTAGACTTTGAATCACAATGATTGTGGTTTGAATCCAGCCAACATCTTTCTTTTTATATTTTCTTTTACTTCAACATCACTTATTCTCCTGACGTTTTTTCATTTCTTTTCATTTCTTATTTTCTTAGTTTAATTATTTTATCTACATAAAAATGCATACACAAACGCTCTGTTTCGCTCGCAGCATCGATGCAGCTCTCTTCTGTGTCAGAATCGAGGTTGGTGATGAGATTCCGTGTCATGACGTCAACAAAATAAAGAATTAAATAAATTAAGATAAATACAAAAAAATTGAATAAATTAAAGGTGCCTGTTCTGGGATTCGAACCCAAAACATCATGCTTACAAACTTTGTGTACTTTCCCCTGCACTACCATATCAATTGTTACGTAGTAAGGATTTAATAAATGCATATTCATGTCTGAGTCTCCTATCTGGTTTAGTAGCTTAAAATAGATTTACGAAAATGCATGGAATATTCATGAGTGCCAAGTCAATAAAATCGCACAATAGGAGGACCAATGGTCTGTTGATAAATATCTGGCGCGTTGCATGTGTAGGTCTAAATGACAGAGCAAGTATTTGATAAAAATGCAAGTTATGACTAAATATTCTGCTAAGTTCAAGGGTTCAAATGTGAAAAATCAATATCGACTAATTGATACTAGTGTTCCGTGGTGTAACTATCTAACCCAACTTATAAGTCTGAGTGTTCATTGTTGGATGTTTCGTACATCATCATCCATGTTTATTATCCGCAAACGTGCGTTTCTTATCATGAAAATATCGCCTATAGCCAGTTTTATCATGAACAGACCGTCCTGATCCTCCACCGTGTGGCCAGTGAATTAATAAACTAACACGAGGCTATCACACGGTAGAGCCAATCACCTGACCAGTTTTGCAAAAAAAGGTAATGACAGTGGCAGAAGCTGCAAATGATCTTTAAGAGGATTAACAGGTTGGCCGTGTGGTGGACATTTTGAATCAATAATTTCATATATTCATTGCGAGACGTCTATCACATTTACCATATTTCATTTATTATGTAACATGATTATGTTAAACCAAGGGTATATTTGGTGTTTTGAGTCTTTTGTATCTTCTTTTCGGAATTATTTATAAACATGTATGACCTTGTATACACAAGTGTGTTTATAGCCATTGTCACTTGCCTTTAATTACGGACATCGCGTTGATATAATAATGTTTCCACTTATTTCAATCGTATGCAAATTAGTCTGCAATTTTATACAATTATTGCACTTGGATATCGTGCACGTTTTTAACAGTTAACCTTTATTACACAAAATAGCAAGTGGTAAAGCTGGTGATATGTTTGTAATTTTCGATGAATGGAAATTAATCCGGTTACCATAACTAGGGCGGTGTTTCAACTGTTCCTGGCAAAACCTGGAAAGGTCTATTGATTATGCGGTTGGAGCTTCATTATATTATAATAATACATAGTGTTACTAAAAATAGTAACATTTTGACGTCGATTACGGGCCGTTACGCGCTCCGCTGAGCCGATATAATTATAATTGGCCGCGGCCGATTTTTCGATAATCGAAGAGAATCCGATCGCGCGACGTCAACGACCACGAATGGCGTATTTAGTCAAAATTAAACGGTTATTCCGAAAATGCAAATACTGAATATTAACGAAAGTTTGTAGTTAAATTGATTAAATATATATACGATCTATAGCCTATGCATCTTTTAGTTTGAGAAAAGGAATCACTGAACAAAATTGAACAGATCGGAAACTTTTACTGTACCTCAATTTCAATCCATTGCTTCCAACAATAAAAATCCAACAATACTGGAAGCACTTCAATTCCATTGTCTTGTATCCATAAGCCTTAATTTTTAACAATCATGATATTAATTTCATGTGAACCATTCTGACCAGAAACACGATTTACGAAATCGCAATGACTGGTCAGAACGTTTGATTTTATTCGATTCAAAGTCTCAAAATATATTATTTATCCAGATGACACATTCATCATTCAGAATTCGTCCATGCATGATTTATTAAACTAATAGTAATGTATTTTACTAAAAATAAAAGCAAACACGACATAACGTTGTCACAACAAAACTACGAGTCCAGCGAAAACTGGTATGTTTCGTCACTGTTTTTCTGTTTATAAATTACGTCATTCGTTAGAATTGCGTCACGTATTGCGTAATTAGTTGATTTTTAAATAAAAGTACGGAAAGTTTGTTTGGTGTTTTTGTTAACATTTTGTGTAATAAAGAAAGTAACATGATTCTTTTCTTGTGACAGGATAATATGTATTATAAACCATAATATAAGGCAGAGCTGGGCCGGGCGTCTATAATCGGCCCTAGCCGTATAACGGCCCTCGGGCCAAAGGCCCTCGGGCTGTTATATCGGCAGCGGGCCGTTTATGGATGCCCGGCCCAGCTCTGCCGTATATTATTGTCTAACTAATGAAAACTCCTAACTTATCACATATTCACAGCTCCTTTTAATACATAGGAAACGCATGGAAAGAACAATCGTGGTCACCAATCCTTGGATGCTGTGACCACTTTTATTGTATCCTTGCGTTCTTCAATCAATTGTTTAAAAGCATGTATCAAATATGTAAAGCAATATATGTATATATATATGGAAATAATTTTAATGACATGTTGTACTTATAAACTGCCAACAAATAACCCACTACAATCTATATCATGTGTTCAGAATCAGAATGAATAACTATTTAGCCACGCATTTCATCGAGCACTGCCTGGAAACACGGATTGTTACACAAGAAGTATGTCACCAACATGTGAACTAGTCCTGTCTAAGTCTTTTGGTATAAAATAACATATGATTTATTACTAACATTTTTTACGGCATATTTTTCAAACATACAGCATAAGATAGCAAGGTTAGAAATTGTTCAATATCGCTTAAAATGTCAAGGTCATGATGCAAAGCATGTTTCAAATATATATAATTATGTCACATGTTTATTTCAAGGTCGCAAGTAATGTAATAGAAGTTTACTTTGACACTATCAACAATTATTGCTCGTTTATTTAAAACAGTATCATAAGAGCATAATTTATATACAATTGAAAATCTAGAAACATTAATATGAAAACAAAACAACAAATGGTGACATTAATACAGAAAACAATAATGGTAATAATAACACAGACCATTTTATCACAAAATTACACAAATGCAATGATATACATATCACACAGACAATGAGATCGTAACACTGGTCGACCTGTTATTATGGTTTTGTCTCACCTTTCTTGGTTGAATTTTAAAGCATAATAATTTTGTATAATATTCTGAATTAAAGGGAAAACATTTTATTTTAGTGCCAGACAAACTATTAGCATCACTGGAGACTCTCCGGCGTCCGTCCGTCGTCTGTCGTCCACATTTTACACTCTACAGGTCACATTTTTCATCAGATCACCAATGAAACTTGATCACAATGTTGACCTTGGTTAATGTACGGTGATTTCTGAAATTGGGACATGTTGGCTCGAAAAAAAGGTCACCAGGTCAAATTAAAGATTAAATTTGTTTACCCACTAGGACCTACATTTATCGTCAGAGCAGGTTTAAATTAAGCCAGAATGTTGCCCTCTATAAACTTTAAGCTCTGCTAAAATATGAGTCACCTGCGGTCAGAAACTAGGCCACTAGATCAATTGTCATTTTCGACGTTTGAGGATGACGTTTACGAACTAGTAGCTTCATTTTTTTCTCACAGTTAGTTGAAATTTTGTCAGAAATTATAACCTCAATGAAATATTCTTACAATGCGAATATGGGTCAGGTCTGTTGAAAAAACTAGGTCATAATGTCAAATAAAGGAAAAACAATATTTACCACCCTAGAGCCCACATTTATCCTCAGATCAGATTTAAACTTGGCCTGAATGTTGTATTCTATGAATTCTATACTCTATAGTTTATGTCGTGCTAATAAATGGTAAAAATAAAGATACATACAGTTGTAATGTTCAATATCTTTAATTTGATAAATTTTGGCTTGATTGCCTTTGTTACAATCCTATTGTGCTACTCAGTTTAATAAGTTTCTCTTGAAAATTGGAAACATGCTAGCCCTCTTATATATATCTTTATTTTACCATTGATTATCAAACAATTGTGTCACAATATTCCAAAAAAATTGTGTTAGAGATGAGATTTAACTGTTTACAAATAGGATAGAGAGCTTTGTTCTATGCCATGACATAAAACTGATACAGTAAGATTGCAATGCTAATTTAATTAAACCAGAGGGCCAAAATGGCGCTATATTGTCCTCTGGTTCAATGTGATGACACATGATACAGGAGAGTAAAGGCAACGTAAAAAATTGGACAATAGGCATTGATGTCATGCGACATATTTTATCACAGATAATCAATATTTTACCATAACATAGTTTTAACCAGTTATAATGAAAAAAAACAATATTCCAAAAACATTGTGTTAGAGATGAGATATAACTGTTTACAAATAGGATAGAGAGCTTTGTTCTATGCCATGACATAAAACTGATACAGTGAGATTGCAATGCTAATTTAATTAAACCAGAGGGCCAAAATGGCGCTATATTGTTCCTCTGGTTCAATGTGATGAGACATGATACAGGAGAGTAAAGGCAACGTAAAAAATTGGACAATAGGCATTGATGTCATGCGACATATTTTATCACAGATAATCAATATTTTACCATAACATAGTTTTAACCAGTTATAATGAAAAAAACAACTTTTAAGAAGCTGTATTTTGAACGCATATGACACATGTTTTATCAGAACCTAGACTTTATGGAAGCCAACAATCTGACCACGTTTCAAGCTCATCTGATGATAAATGTGGTTAGATAGATAGATAGATTTATTTAAACATAAAAATGTACAATTTACGTGGTAAGTAAAATATTAAAATATACAATAAATAATAAATAAGAATGCATTGATATTACCATGTCAATCAACATTACTATATGTCAAGGATTACACAAAAAAGAGTTAAAATAATCTCTTATTTCCATTGTGGTCATTACGGTTACTTGGTTACTAGAGTGTAAACAATGATTATTTACGTAATTTGATCCAGGTTTTGAACATTCATGACCAGAATTCATAGAGGAAAACATTCTGGCAAATTTTAAATTTGATGTGAGTATAAATGGGGGTTCTAGATTGGTAGACATTGTCCGTCCGTGATTCCGTCCAAGGTCAACTAGATTTAACCGTTTCGTCTAGTACCAAAACCGCTTACTACAACACTTGGATACATACACAGTTGTTGTTGATGACAATACCCAATCCACCCATATCACTCAACCTCATTTAGACCTTGAACTTGACCTAATTTGGACTAAGAATAATTAATATAGATTTTTCCTTGGTTAACTAGATAATACCGTTTCGTCTAGCACCCCAACACCGCTTACTACAACACTTAGATACTTACACAGTTGCTGCTTATGACCATTCCTAATCCACCCATATCACCCAACCTCACTTTGACCTTGACCTTGACATAATTTGGACTTACAATACACCCCACCTACTAATATTACATCATCACGGTAAATGTATAAGGAATTTCTCAACAATGTTTGTCACAATGAATCACCAGGGAACAAATAATGTGTAAAAGGGCAAAAATTGTAGGACGCAGTGTTCTCTGCTTGAAAAGAAAAAAACTTGTTGAGTCAAAATTGTGTTGTTTTCTGTCATTTTGCACAACTGACCTTGACCTTGACCTATAAATGACCTTAGTTCAGGTCAAACTTTACTTTGGAGTGAATGCATTGCATGTGTTCATATAATTACATCTAATGGATAAGCATACAAAATAAGTACATGTATATCTCACAAATATGGAAAACGTATGAAAGGTGTCAATCCTTTGAAACGACCGCCATCTTGGCGGTCATCTTGGATTGCCGCAACAGTTGTTTCCAAAAACTAGAGACTCTAAGGAACATTTTGGCATAATAATCTCACTGTGGTTTTGTTTGCCCCACTTGCTTGTCAGAATTTAATTTATGCATGTTTTATTCTACTATTAGAGTCGTTTGACAACACGGAAAGCGACGAAGATAAAAGCATGCATGATACGGATCTGGAACATAATCCGGACAATGACCACCAGGAAGACCACGACACCCACTATGTTCACGTCATTAGATACCACCCTGACGCCAACTACGGTGACGTCACTAGACAACACCATGACCCCACGACCCCAACGTTGACGCCTCTGGACTTCGCCAAGACGACGGTGGATGGATGTTCAGCGGACAACCAATGCAAAAGGAAAACCACCATATCGAGCAGCTATTGGAGCACATCCTGGATCAGTTACACAAAGGTCATGTGACGCAGGAGAACATGACCAGCTGGATGAACCAAATCAAGACGGCCCTGAATGACGGCAGCCTGTCGCAGGAGCGATACAACCAGTTCCTGACGGAGCTAAAGTCGCTGATGGCAACCAACTGTGGAGAGACATTGACTGGGAAAGATTTCTGGGTCGGTTAGCGGCGTCATTTGATCCACGAAATTGCGATGCTATTACGCAGGCATATGGATGCTCTAATGCTTTAAAAAATAAATTAAATACAATAATAACTGTCATTTGTAGTTGTGATAAAAGCATGTGTACGAAATAAGGAATTGTTTACAGACTTGTTTCATACTCTTCTCAGAAACATTATTTATAATATTTCACATTAACTGTAATGGGTTATTAGAAAACTGTCAAACAACTTGAACTGAAAACAAATGGAAATGTAAAATAATGGCGCGATAATCTGTAAAAAAAATGTTGCATTCAAATAATAATTAGTTATAAATGTCGAACACACATCTTGACACAATGCCTACTTTAATTGTATTAACATATACTATTTTACTACCTAGATGGTTAAACAATGATGTGAAAAATATGCCGCATATAGCAGCTTTGATTTTCTTAGATTCGTTTATTAAAATCAAATCAGCTGGCTACTTAGAGATAGGTATAGAGATGACCGTTTGAAGTACTTATACACGATGATGTGACCGAATGGCGGTGCATTTCTTGACCTCTGAGGCATCTGTATCGTCGTTTGAGAAGATTGCAGATGTTTCTGTTTTTAACACAAACAACCGAAATTCACTCGTAATCACACATAGGACGACAGTTTATGCTAATGATACAAAATATGACGGAGAAAATATTTGTTAAGTAATATAATTAATTAATAAATGTTCTGCTTAGTCCAAGTGTACAGATGTAATACACCAATATCGAGTTGTCATGCATAAAGCATATTCCCACATTAATGTTTGCCAGTGAATGTATGAATGAATGAATGAATGAATGAATGTATGAATGAGTGGATGAATGAATGCATGAATGAATGAAAAACATAAACAAGTAAAAAATAAAAATTATAAAACCAGAAAAAAGAGAAAAAAATATTTATTTATTTATATGGAGCTTGCAGCAATAAAAATAATGAAAAGTACATATCCCCCAGCAATACCTTCCTATCATGTGTCTCCTAACAGCGAGGAATCACATGCTACTAACACTAGGCTATCACACGGTAGAGCCAATCACCTGACCACTTTATAAAAGAGGTCATGCACGTGACAGAAACTGCAAATGACCTTTAAAAGGGTTGTCAGGTTGGCCATGTGATGCAGTTGTCAGGTTGGCCATGTGATGCAGTTATGTTTGCTGTAATAATACTATTTCAATTACAACAAATCAGCCACTTTGGTATGGAGATGAGAGTTTTAAATACATAAACACGGTGAGGTGACCGAATTGCACTTCATTATTTCACCATCGAGGCATCTGTATATTAGCTTGAGAAGATTGTAGATGTTTCTGATTTTTAACATGAACAAACGAATGGTCTCTTGATAAATATCTGGCGCGTTTCATGTGAAGGTCTAATGATAAAAAATAACATATATTTCTTAAAAATGCAAGTTAATATTAAATGTCCAGCTTAGTTCATGTGTTCAGATGTAAAACATAAATAACGTGTGATCTTACAAAAAGCATGTCCCTCTTCAACGTTGGTTAATAAATGAATGAATGAATACATATGGATGGATGGATGAATGATTTAATGAATGAATGGATGGATGGATAGATGGATGGATGGATGGATGGACGGACGAACGGACGGATGGACGGACGAATGAAAGAACAAACGAACGAACGAATAAAACAAATAACAAACATACAAACAAATAAATAAATAATGTACGTATCGTCTTGGAAAACCGTCATACAAGGCGCCTTCTAAGCAGCGAGGAATAATATGACACTAACACGAGGCTACCGCACGGTTTACCTGACCACTTATCCAGCAAGGTTTCTGATTTTTAGACTGTTGGCGCAAGCCAACAGGATCTAGTAGGTGTATTCAGAAATCTGTCTTGAGTCAACTACTTCTTTACTTTGCAGGCGCTGAGCAGTGAGGCTTCCTGTTATCGATGCTACTTTCTATGAATAGATGACAAGATATAGATCCGACTTAAAACACAATAATAATAATCCATTTAGGTCACATCTACAAGTGAATACATGTTATATCTTTTCACCTAAGTATGATAGATGTTTGTACTGTTGGCTGGTTAACTGCGTATTACATCATATTGCGTAGGTTTAACAGCAGTGTATTGAGTCAGTACATATTGCGGAGCAATCGTAACCACTCGATTGACGATTGCTACTGTTTTTGACGTATGCATACGAATTATTGAAAAGCATTGTACTTCTAAAGAGAGTTTTGAATGTATTTTACTAATTAAACTTATTTTTATTTAAATTGGTGTTTACCGAACATAGCGCTTGTGATAAAAAGCACTGAATATTGATTCGAACTTATACGGTTCATCGACTATTTTTATCCGTTTTAGATTGACTTGTATGCATATAACTCTCTTTGCTTTTTAAATAGTTTACACAAAATATTTGCCTCCCACGAATTACAAAAAAAATAATGATGATAATGTCGTAGATAAATAACATTGAATTAAACACGCGCTATATTAGTTTTAATTTGCAAAAAAAAGTGGCCGGATCTCCATCTTCAATTAGGTAAAATACCAGCTTATACCAATTCATTGTAAGTAGAATGTATAGTTATGACTTTCCAGATTGTTTTGTAAAAATGATATAACAGACAGGTGAATTACTTCAATAAATGTTTCTTATAATGGAAATACTCTCATAATTCATTTGCTCTTACATTCTGTTCTCGCCAACAGTCTTTCTACGCTGTCATCGTTTTGATTAACATGCACAACCGAAATTAATTGGTAATCACAGATATTGTACGATTTTATTGACCTGCCACTCATTAAACTCCGGTAGCGCTCGACTGTTCTATTTATATCGGTTTAACGTTTATCTAGCGTTTAAAGCACGGATTTCATAGTCATATAACAAAAAAAAAACATCAACAAGTGTCAGGAAGAATAGCGCGGTGGATGGCGTTTTAGACTTTGAATCACAATGATTGTGGTTTGAATCCAGCCAACATCTTTCTTTTTATATTTTCTTTTACTTCAACATCACTTATTCTCCTGACGTTTTTTCATTTCTTTTCATTTCTTATTTTCTTAGTTTAATTATTTTATCTACATAAAAATGCATACACAAACGCTCTGTTTCGCTCGCAGCATCGATGCAGCTCTCTTCTGTGTCAGAATCGAGGTTGGTGATGAGATTCCGTGTCATGACGTCAACAAAATAAAGAATTAAATAAATTAAGATAAATACAAAAAAATTGAATAAATTAAAGGTGCCTGTTCTGGGATTCGAACCCAAAACATCATGCTTACAAACTTTGTGTACTTTCCCCTGCACTACCATATCAATTGTTACGTAGTAAGGATTTAATAAATGCATATTCATGTCTGAGTCTCCTATCTGGTTTAGTAGCTTAAAATAGATTTACGAAAATGCATGGAATATTCATGAGTGCCAAGTCAATAAAATCGCACAATAGGAGGACCAATGGTCTGTTGATAAATATCTGGCGCGTTGCATGTGTAGGTCTAAATGACAGAGCAAGTATTTGATAAAAATGCAAGTTATGACTAAATATTCTGCTAAGTTCAAGGGTTCAAATGTGAAAAATCAATATCGAATAATTGATACTAGTGTTCCGTGGTGTAACTATCTAACCCAACTTATAAGTCTGAGTGTTCATTGTTGGATGTTTCGTACATCATCATCCATGTTTATTATCCGCAAACGTGCGTTTCTTATCATGAAAATATCGCCTATAGCCTGTTTTATCATGAACAGACCGTCCTGATCCTCCACCGTGTGGCCAGTGAATTAATAAACTAACACGAGGCTATCACACGGTAGAGCCAATCACCTGACCAGTTTTGCAAAAAAAGGTAATGACAGTGGCAGAAGCTGCAAATGATCTTTAAGAGGATTAACAGGTTGGCCGTGTGGTGGACATTTTGAATCAATAATTTCATATATTCATTGCGAGACGTCTATCACATTTACCATATTTCATTTATTATGTAACATGATTATGTTAAACCAAGGGTATATTTGGTGTTTTGAGTCTTTTGTATCTTCTTTTCGGAATTATTTATAAACATGTATGACCTTGTATACACAAGTGTGTTTATAGCCATTGTTACTTGCCTTTAATTACGGACATCGCGTTGATATAATAATGTTTCCACTTATTTCAATCCTATGCAAATTAGTCTGCAATTTTATACAATTATTGCACTTGGATATCGTGCACGTTTTTAACAGTTAACCTTTTTTTACACAAAATAGCAAGTGGTAAAGCTGGTGATATGTTTGTAATTTTCGATGAATGGAAATTAATCCGGTTACCATAACTAGGGCGGTGTTTCAACTGTTCCTGGCAAAACCTGGAAAGGTCTATTGATTATGCGGTTGGAGCTTCATTATATTATAATAATACATAGTGTTACTAAAAATAGTAACATTTTGACGTCGATTACGGGCCGTTACGCGCTCCGCTGAGCCGATATAATTATAATTGGCCGCGGCCGATTTTTCGATAATCGAAGAGAATCCGATCGCGCGACGTCAACGACCACGAATGGCGTATTTAGTCAAAATTAAACGGTTATTCCGAAAATGCAAATACTGAATATTAACGAAAGTTTGTAGTTAAATTGATTAAATATATATACGATCTATAGCCTATGCATCTTTTAG
Organism: Congeria kusceri; assembly: GCA_027627225.1. Lineage (NCBI taxonomy): Eukaryota > Metazoa > Mollusca > Bivalvia > Myida > Dreissenidae > Congeria > Congeria kusceri. The sequence goes on from CM051037.1 coordinate 25,329,276, forward strand.
TTTGAGAAAAGGAATCACTGAACAAAATTGAACAGATCGGAAACTTTTACTGTACCTCAATTTCAATCCATTGCTTCCAACAATAAAAATCCAACAATACTGGAAGCACTTCAATTCCATTGTCTTGTATCCATAAGCCTTAATTTTTAACAATCATGATATTAATTTCATGTGAACCATTCTGACCAGAAACACGATTTACGAAATCGCAATGACTGGTCAGAACGTTTGATTTTATTCGATTCAAAGTCTCAAAATATATTATTTATCCAGATGACACATTCATCATTCAGAATTCGTCCATGCATGTTTTATTAAACTAATAGTAATGTATTTTACTAAAAATAAAAGCAAACACGACATAACGTTGTCACAACAAAACTACGAGTCCAGCGAAAACTGGTATGTTTCGTCACTGTTTTTCTGTTTATAAATTACGTCATTCGTTAGAATTGCGTCACGTATTGCGTAATTAGTTGAATTTTAAATAAAAGTACGGAAAGTTTGTTTGGTGTTTTTGTTAACATTTTGTGTAATAAAGAAAGTAACATGATTCTTTTCTTGTGACAGGATAATATGTATTATAAACCATAATATAAGGCAGAGCTGGGCCGGGCGTCTATAATCGGCCCTAGCCGTATAACGGCCCTCGGGCCAAAGGCCCTCGGGCTGTTATATCGGCAGCGGGCCGTTTATAGATGCCCGGCCCAGCTCTGCCGTATATTATTGTCTAACTAATGAAAACTCCTAACTGATCACATATTCACAGCTCCTTTTAATACATAGGAAACGCATGGAAAGAACAATCGTGGTCACCAATCCTTGGATGCTGTGACCACTTTTATTGTATCCTTGCGTTCTTCAATCAATTGTTTAAAAGCATGTATCAAATATGTAAAGCAATATATGTATATATATATGGAAATAATTTTAATGACATGTTGTACTTATAAACTGCCAACAAATAACCCACTACAATCTATATCATGTGTTCAGAATCAGAATGAATAACTATTTAGCCACGCATTTCATCGAGCACTGCCTGGAAACACGGATTGTTACACAAGAAGTATGTCACCAACATGTGAACTAGTCCTGTCTAAGTCTTTTGGTATAAAATAACATATGATTTATTACTAATATTTTTTACGGCATACTTTTCAAACATACAGCATAAGATAGCAAGGTTAGAAATTGTTCAATATCGCTTAAAATGTCAAGGTCATGATGCAAAGCATGTTTCAAATATATATAATTATGTCACATGTTTATTTCAAGGTCGCAAGTAATGTAATAGAAGTTTACTTTGACACTATCAACAATTATTGCTCGTTTATTTAAAACAGTATCATAAGAGCATAATTTATATACAATTGAAAATCTAGAAACATTAATATGAAAACAAAACAACAAATGGTGACATTAATACAGAAAACAATAATGGTAATAATAACACAGACCATTTTATCACAAAATTACACAAATGCAATGATATACATATCACACAGACAATGAGATCGTAACACTGGTCGACCTGTTATTATGGTTTTGTCTCACCTTTCTTGGTTGAATTTTAAAGCATAATAATTTTGTATAATATTCTGAATTAAAGGGAAAACATTTTATTTTAGTGCCAGACAAACTATTAGGATCACTGGAGACTCTCCGGCGTCCGTCCGTCGTCTGTCGTCCACATTTTACACTCTACAGGTCACATTTTTCATCAGATCACCAATGAAACTTGATCACAATGTTGACCTTGGTTAATGTACGGTGATTTCTGAAATTGGGACATGTTGGCTCGAAAAAAAGGTCACCAGGTCAAATTAAAGATTAAATTTGTTTACCCACTAGGACCTACATTTATCGTCAGAGCAGGTTTAAATTAAGCCAGAATGTTGCCCTCTATAAACTTTAAGCTCTGCTAAAATATGAGTCACCTGCGGTTAGAAACTAGGCCACTAGATCAATTGTCATTTTCGACGTTTGAGGATGACGTTTACGAACTAGTAGCTTCATTTTTTCTCACAGTTAGTTGAAATTTTGTCAGAAATTATAACCTCAATGAAATATTCTTACAATGCGAATATGGGTCAGGTCTGTTGAAAAAACTAGGTCATAATGTCAAATAAAGGAAAAACAATATTTACCACCCTAGAGCCCACATTTATCCTCAGATCAGATTTAAACTTGGCCTGAATGTTGTATTCTATGAATTCTATACTCTATAGTTTATGTCGTGCTAATAAATGGTAAAAATAAAGATACATACAGTTGTAATGTTCAATATCTTTAATTTGATAAATTTTGGCTTGATTGCCTTTGTTACAATCCTATTGTGCTACTCAGTTTAATAAGTTTCTCTTGAAAATTGGAAACATGCTAGCCCTCTTATATGTATCTTTATTTTACCATTGATTATCAAACAATTGTGTCACAATATTCCAAAAAAATTGTGTTAGAGATGAGATTTAACTGTTTACAAATAGGATAGAGAGCTTTGTTCTATGCCATGACATAAAACTGATACAGTAAGATTGCAATGCTAATGTAATTAAACCAGAGGGCCAAAATGGCGCTATATTGTTCCTCTGGTTCAATGTGATGAGACATGATACAGGAGAGTAAAGGCAACGTAAAAAATTGGACAATAGGCATTGATGTCATGCGACATATTTTATCACAGATAATCAATATTTTACCATAACATAGTTTTAACCAGTTATAATGAAAAAAAACAATATTCCAAAAACATTGTGTTAGAGATGAGATATAACTGTTTACAAATAGGATAGAGAGCTTTGTTCTATGCCATGACATAAAACTGATACAGTGAGATTGCAATGCTAATTTAATTAAACCAGAGGGCCAAAATGGCGCTATATTGTTCCTCTGGTTCAATGTGATGAGACATGATACAGGAGAGTAAAGGCAACGTAAAAAATTGGACAATAGGCATTGATGTCATGCGACATATTGTATCACAGATAATCAATATTTTACCATAACATAGTTTTAACCAGTTATAATGAAAAAAACAACTTTTAAGAAGCTGTATTTTGAACGCATATGACACATGTTTTATCAGAACCTAGACTTTATGGAAGCCAACAATCTGACCACGTTTCAAGCTAATCTGATGATAAATGTGGTTAGATAGATAGATAGATTTATTTAAACATAAAAATGTACAATTTACGTGGTAAGTAAAATATTAAAATATACAATAAATAATAAATAAGAATGCATTGATATTACCATGTCAATCAACATTACTATATGTCAAGGATTACACAAAAAAGAGTTAAAATAATCTCTTATTTCCATTGTGGTCATTACGGTTACTTGGTTACTAGAGTGTAAACAATGATTATTTACGTAATTTGATCCAGGTTTTGAACATTCATGACCAGAATTCATAGAGGAAAACATTCTGGCAAATTTTAAATTTGATGTGAGTATAAATGGGGGTTCTAGATTGGTAGACATTGTCCGTCCGTGATTCCGTCCAAGGTCAACTAGATTTAACCGTTTCGTCTAGTACCAAAACCGCTTACTACAACACTTGGATACATACACAGTTGTTGTTGATGACAATACCCAATCCACCCATATCACTCAACCTCATTTAGACCTTGAACTTGACCTAATTTGGACTAAGAATAATTAATATAGATTTTTCCTTGGTTAACTAGATAATACCGTTTCGTCTAGCACCCCAACACCGCTTACTACAACACTTAGATACTTACACAGTTGCTGCTTATGACCATTCCTAATCCACCCATATCACCCAACCTCACTTTGACCTTGACCTTGACATAATTTGGACTTACAATACACCCCACCTACTAATATTACATCATCACGGTAAATGTATAAGGAATTTCTCAACAATGTTTGTCACAATGAATCACCAGGGAACAAATAATGTGTAAAAGGGCAAAAATTGTAGGACGCAGTGTTCTCTGCTTGAAAAGAAAAAAACTTGTTGAGTCAAAATTGTGTTGTTTTCTGTCATTTTGCACAACTGACCTTGACCTTGACCTATAAATGACCTTAGTTCAGGTCAAACTTTACTTTGGAGTGAATGCATTGCATGTGTTCATATAATTACATCTAATGGATAAGCATACAAAATAAGTACATGTATATCTCACAAATATGGAAAACGTATGAAAGGTGTCAATCCTTTGAAACGACCGCCATCTTGGCGGTCATCTTGGATTGCCGCAACAGTTGTTTCCAAAAACTAGAGACTCTAAGGAACATTTTGGCATAATAATCTCACTGTGGTTTTGTTTGCCCCACTTGCTTGTCAGAATTTAATTTATGCATGTTTTATTCTACTATTAGAGTCGTTTGACAACACGGAAAGCGACGAAGATAAAAGCATGCATGATACGGATCTGGAACATAATCCGGACAATGACCACCAGGAAGACCACGACACCCACTATGTTCACGTCATTAGATACCACCCTGACGCCAACTACGGTGACGTCACTAGACAACACCATGACCCCACGACCCCAACGTTGACGCCTCTGGACTTCGCCAAGACGACGGTGGATGGATGTTCAGCGGACAACCAATGCAAAAGGAAAACCACCATATCGAGCAGCTATTGGAGCACATCCTGGATCAGTTACACAAAGGTCATGTGACGCAGGAGAACATGACCAGCTGGATGAACCAAATCAAGACGGCCCTGAATGACGGCAGCCTGTCGCAGGAGCGATACAACCAGTTCCTGACGGAGCTAAAGTCGCTGATGGCAACCAACTGTGGAGAGACATTGACTGGGAAAGATTTCTGGGTCGGTTAGCGGCGTCATTTGATCCACGAAATTGCGATGCTATTACGCAGGCATATGGATGCTCTAATGCTTTAAAAAATAAATTAAATACAATAATAACTGTCATTTGTAGTTGTGATAAAAGCATGTGTACGAAATAAGGAATTGTTTACAGACTTGTTTCATACTCTTCTCAGAAACATTATTTATAATATTTCACATTAACTGTAATGGGTTATTAGAAAACTGTCAAACAACTTGAACTGAAAACAAATGGAAATGTAAAATAATGGCGCGATAATCTGTAAAAAAAATGTTGCATTCAAATAATAATTAGTTATAAATGTCGAACACACATCTTGACACAATGCCTACTTTAATTGTATTAACATATACTATTTTACTACCTAGATGGTTAAACAATGATGTGAAAAATATGCCGCATATAGCAGCTTTGATTTTCTTAGATTCGTTTATTAAAATCAAATCAGCTGGCTACTTAGAGATAGGTATAGAGATGACCGTTTGAAGTACTTATACACGATGATGTGACCGAATGGCGGTGCATTTCTTGACCTCTGAGGCATCTGTATCGTCGTTTGAGAAGATTGCAGATGTTTCTGTTTTTAACACAAACAACCGAAATTCACTCGTAATCACACATAGGACGACAGTTTATGCTAATGATACAAAATATGACGGAGAAAATATTTGTTAAGTAATATAATTAATTAATAAATGTTCTGCTTAGTCCAAGTGTACAGATGTAATACACCAATATCGAGTTGTCATGCATAAAGCATATTCCCACATTAATGTTTGCCAGTGAATGTATGAATGAATGAATGAATGAATGAATGTATGAATGAGTGGATGAATGAATGCATGAATGAATGAAAAACATAAACAAGTAAAAAATAAAAATTATAAAACCAGAAAAAAGAGAAAAAAATATTTATTTATTTATATGGAGCTTGCAGCAATAAAAATAATGAAAAGTACATATCCCCCAGCAATACCTTCCTATCATGTGTCTCCTAACAGCGAGGAATCACATGCTACTAACACTAGGCTATCACACGGTAGAGCCAATCACCTGACCACTTTATAAAAGAGGTCATGCACGTGACAGAAACTGCAAATGACCTTTAAAAGGGTTGTCAGGTTGGCCATGTGATGCAGTTGTCAGGTTGGCCATGTGATGCAGTTATGTTTGCTGTAATAATACTATTTCAATTACAACAAATCAGCCACTTTGGTATGGAGATGAGAGTTTTAAATACATAAACACGGTGAGGTGACCGAATTGCACTTCATTATTTCACCATCGAGGCATCTGTATATTAGCTTGAGAAGATTGTAGATGTTTCTGATTTTTAACATGAACAAACGAATGGTCTCTTGATAAATATCTGGCGCGTTTCATGTGAAGGTCTAATGATAAAAAATAACATATATTTCTTAAAAATGCAAGTTAATATTAAATGTCCAGCTTAGTTCATGTGTTCAGATGTAAAACATAAATAACGTGTGATCTTACAAAAAGCATGTCCCTCTTCAACGTTGGTTAATAAATGAATGAATGAATACATATGGATGGATGGATGAATGATTTAATGAATGAATGGATGGATGGATAGATGGATGGATGGATGGATGGACGGACGAACGGACGGATGGACGGACGAATGAAAGAACAAACGAACGAACGAATAAAACAAATAACAAACATACAAACAAATAAATAAATAATGTACGTATCGTCTTGGAAAACCGTCATACAAGGCGCCTTCTAAGCAGCGAGGAATAATATGACACTAACACGAGGCTACCGCACGGTTTACCTGACCACTTATCCAGCAAGGTTTCTGATTTTTAGACTGTTGGCGCAAGCCAACAGGATCTAGTAGGTGTATTCAGAAATCTGTCTTGAGTCAACTACTTCTTTACTTTGCAGGCGCTGAGCAGTGAGGCTTCCTGTTATCGATGCTACTTTCTATGAATAGATGACAAGATATAGATCCGACTTAAAACACAATAATAATAATCCATTTAGGTCACATCTACAAGTGAATACATGTTATATCTTTTCACCTAAGTATGATAGATGTTTGTACTGTTGGCTGGTTAACTGCGTATTACATCATATTGCGTAGGTTTAACAGCAGTGTATTGAGTCAGTACATATTGCGGAGCAATCGTAACCACTCGATTGACGATTGCTACTGTTTTTGACGTATGCATACGAATTATTGAAAAGCATTGTACTTCTAAAGAGAGTTTTGAATGTATTTTACTAATTAAACTTATTTTTATTTAAATTGGTGTTTACCGAACATAGCGCTTGTGATAAAAAGCACTGAATATTGATTCGAACTTATACGGTTCATCGACTATTTTTATCCGTTTTAGATTGACTTGTATGCATATAACTCTCTTTGCTTTTTAAATAGTTTACACAAAATATTTGCCTCCCACGAATTACAAAAAAAATAATGATGATAATGTCGTAGATAAATAACATTGAATTAAACACGCGCTATATTAGTTTTAATTTGCAAAAAAAAGTGGCCGGATCTCCATCTTCAATTAGGTAAAATACCAGCTTATACCAATTCATTGTAAGTAGAATGTATAGTTATGACTTTCCAGATTGTTTTGTAAAAATGATATAACAGACAGGTGAATTACTTCAATAAATGTTTCTTATAATGGAAATACTCTCATAATTCATTTGCTCTTACATTCTGTTCTCGCCAACAGTCTTTCTACGCTGTCATCGTTTTGATTAACATGCACAACCGAAATTAATTGGTAATCACAGATATTGTACGATTTTATTGACCTGCCACTCATTAAACTCCGGTAGCGCTCGACTGTTCTATTTATATCGGTTTAACGTTTATCTAGCGTTTAAAGCACGGATTTCATAGTCATATAACAAAAAAAAAACATCAACAAGTGTCAGGAAGAATAGCGCGGTGGATGGCGTTTTAGACTTTGAATCACAATGATTGTGGTTTGAATCCAGCCAACATCTTTCTTTTTATATTTTCTTTTACTTCAACATCACTTATTCTCCTGACGTTTTTTCATTTCTTTTCATTTCTTATTTTCTTAGTTTAATTATTTTATCTACATAAAAATGCATACACAAACGCTCTGTTTCGCTCGCAGCATCGATGCAGCTCTCTTCTGTGTCAGAATCGAGGTTGGTGATGAGATTCCGTGTCATGACGTCAACAAAATAAAGAATTAAATAAATTAAGATAAATACAAAAAAATTGAATAAATTAAAGGTGCCTGTTCTGGGATTCGAACCCAAAACATCATGCTTACAAACTTTGTGTACTTTCCCCTGCACTACCATATCAATTGTTACGTAGTAAGGATTTAATAAATGCATATTCATGTCTGAGTCTCCTATCTGGTTTAGTAGCTTAAAATAGATTTACGAAAATGCATGGAATATTCATGAGTGCCAAGTCAATAAAATCGCACAATAGGAGGACCAATGGTCTGTTGATAAATATCTGGCGCGTTGCATGTGTAGGTCTAAATGACAGAGCAAGTATTTGATAAAAATGCAAGTTATGACTAAATATTCTGCTAAGTTCAAGGGTTCAAATGTGAAAAATCAATATCGAATAATTGATACTAGTGTTCCGTGGTGTAACTATCTAACCCAACTTATAAGTCTGAGTGTTCATTGTTGGATGTTTCGTACATCATCATCCATGTTTATTATCCGCAAACGTGCGTTTCTTATCATGAAAATATCGCCTATAGCCTGTTTTATCATGAACAGACCGTCCTGATCCTCCACCGTGTGGCCAGTGAATTAATAAACTAACACGAGGCTATCACACGGTAGAGCCAATCACCTGACCAGTTTTGCAAAAAAAGGTAATGACAGTGGCAGAAGCTGCAAATGATCTTTAAGAGGATTAACAGGTTGGCCGTGTGGTGGACATTTTGAATCAATAATTTCATATATTCATTGCGAGACGTCTATCACATTTACCATATTTCATTTATTATGTAACATGATTATGTTAAACCAAGGGTATATTTGGTGTTTTGAGTCTTTTGTATCTTCTTTTCGGAATTATTTATAAACATGTATGACCTTGTATACACAAGTGTGTTTATAGCCATTGTTACTTGCCTTTAATTACGGACATCGCGTTGATATAATAATGTTTCCACTTATTTCAATCCTATGCAAATTAGTCTGCAATTTTATACAATTATTGCACTTGGATATCGTGCACGTTTTTAACAGTTAACCTTTTTTTACACAAAATAGCAAGTGGTAAAGCTGGTGATATGTTTGTAATTTTCGATGAATGGAAATTAATCCGGTTACCATAACTAGGGCGGTGTTTCAACTGTTCCTGGCAAAACCTGGAAAGGTCTATTGATTATGCGGTTGGAGCTTCATTATATTATAATAATACATAGTGTTACTAAAAATAGTAACATTTTGACGTCGATTACGGGCCGTTACGCGCTCCGCTGAGCCGATATAATTATAATTGGCCGCGGCCGATTTTTCGATAATCGAAGAGAATCCGATCGCGCGACGTCAACGACCACGAATGGCGTATTTAGTCAAAATTAAACGGTTATTCCGAAAATGCAAATACTGAATATTAACGAAAGTTTGTAGTTAAATTGATTAAATATATATACGATCTATAGCCTATGCATCTTTTAGTTTGAGAAAAGGAATCACTGAACAAAATTGAACAGATCGGAAACTTTTACTGTACCTCAATTTCAATCCATTGCTTCCAACAATAAAAATCCAACAATACTGGAAGCACTTCAATTCCATTGTCTTGTATCCATAAGCCTTAATTTTTAACAATCATGATATTAATTTCATGTGAACCATTCTGACCAGAAACACGATTTACGAAATCGCAATGACTGGTCAGAACGTTTGATTTTATTCGATTCAAAGTCTCAAAATATATTATTTATCCAGATGACACATTCATCATTCAGAATTCGTCCATGCATGATTTATTAAACTAATAGTAATGTATTTTACTAAAAATAAAAGCAAACACGACATAACGTTGTCACAACAAAACTACGAGTCCAGCGAAAACTGGTATGTTTCGTCACTGTTTTTCTGTTTATAAATTACGTCATTCGTTAGAATTGCGTCACGTATTGCGTAATTAGTTGATTTTTAAATAAAAGTACGGAAAGTTTGTTTGGTGTTTTTGTTAACATTTTGTGTAATAAAGAAAGTAGCATGATTCTTTTCTTGTGACAGGATAATATGTATTATAAACCATAATATAAGGCAGAGCTGGGCCGGGCGTCTATAATCGGCCCTAGCCGTATAACGGCCCTCGGGCCAAAGGCCCTCGGGCTGTTATATCGGCAGCGGGCCGTTTATAGATGCCCGGCCCAGCTCTGCCGTATATTATTGTCTAACTAATGAAAACTCCTAACTTATCACATATTCACAGCTCCTTTTAATACATAGGAAACGCATGGAAAGAACAATCGTGGTCACCAATCCTTGGATGCTGTGACCACTTTTATTGTATCCTTGCGTTCTTCAATCAATTGTTTAAAAGCATGTATCAAATATGTAAAGCAATATATGTATATATATATGGAAATAATTTTAATGACATGTTGTACTTATAAACTGCCAACAAATAACCCACTACAATCTATATCATGTGTTCAGAATCAGAATGAATAACTATTTAGCCACGCATTTCATCGAGCACTGCCTGGAAACACGGATTGTTACACAAGAAGTATGTCACCAACATGTGAACTAGTCCTGTCTAAGTCTTTTGGTATAAAATAACATATGATTTATTACTAATATTTTTTACGGCATACTTTTCAAACATACAGCATAAGATAGCAAGGTTAGAAATTGTTCAATATCGCTTAAAATGTCAAGGTCATGATGCAAAGCATGTTTCAAATATATATAATTATGTTTATTTCAAGGTCGCAAGTAATGTAATAGAAGTTTACTTTGACACTATCAACAATTATTGCTCGTTTATTTAAAACAGTATCATAAGAGCATAATTTATATACAATTGAAAATCTAGAAACATTAATATGAAAACAAAACAACAAATGGTGACATTAATACAGAAAACAATAATGGTAATAATAACACAGACCATTTTATCACAAAATTACACAAATGCAATGATATACATATCACACAGACAATGAGATCGTAACACTGGTCGACCTGTTATTATGGTTTTGTCTCACCTTTCTTGGTTGAATTTTAAAGCATAATAATTTTGTATAATATTCTGAATTAAAGGGAAAACATTTTATTTTAGTGCCAGACAAACTATTAGGATCACTGGAGACTCTCCGGCGTCCGTCCGTCGTCTGTCGTCCACATTTTACACTCTACAGGTCACATTTTTCATCAGATCACCAATGAAACTTGATCACAATGTTGACCTTGGTTAATGTACGGTGATTTCTGAAATTGGGACATGTTGGCTCGAAAAAAAGGTCACCAGGTCAAATTAAAGATTAAATTTGTTTACCCACTAGGACCTACATTTATCGTCAGAGCAGGTTTAAATTAAGCCAGAATGTTGCCCTCTATAAACTTTAAGCTCTGCTAAAATATGAGTCACCTGCGGTTAGAAACTAGGCCACTAGATCAATTGTCATTTTCGACGTTTGAGGATGACGTTTACGAACTAGTAGCTTCATTTTTTCTCACAGTTAGTTGAAATTTTGTCAGAAATTATAACCTCAATGAAATATTCTTACAATGCGAATATGGGTCAGGTCTGTTAAAAAAACTAGGTCATAATGTCAAATAAAGGAAAAACAATATTTACCACCCTAGAGCCCACATTTATCCTCAGATCAGATTTAAACTTGGCCTGAATGTTGTATTCTATGAATTCTATACTCTATAGTTTATGTCGTGCTAATAAATGGTAAAAATAAAGATACATACAGTTGTAATGTTCAATATCTTTAATTTGATAAATTTTGGCTTGATTGCCTTTGTTACAATCCTATTGTGCTACTCAGTTTAATAAGTTTCTCTTGAAAATTGGAAACATGCTAGCCCTCTTATATGTATCTTTATTTTACCAGTGATTATCAAACAATTGCGTCACAATATTCCAAAAAAATTGTGTTAGAGATGAGATTTAACTGTTTACAAATAGGATAGAGAGCTTTGTTCTATGCCATGACATAAAACTGATACAGTAAGATTGCAATGCTAATTTAATTAAACCAGAGGGCCAAAATGGCGCTATATTGTTCCTCTGGTTCAATGTGATGAGACATGATACAGGAGAGTAAAGGCAACGTAAAAAATTGGACAATAGGCATTGATGTCATGCGACATATTTTATCACAGATAATCAATATTTTACCATAACATAGTTTTAACCAGTTATAATGAAAAAAAACAATATTCCAAAAACATTGTGTTAGAGATGAGATATAACTGTTTACAAATAGGATAGAGAGCTTTGTTCTATGCCATGACATAAAACTGATACAGTGAGATTGCAATGCTAATTTAATTAAACCAGAGGGCCAAAATGGCGCTATATTGTTCCTCTGGTTCAATGTGATGAGACATGATACAGGAGAGTAAAGGCAACGTAAAAAATTGGACAATAGGCATTGATGTCATGCGACATATTTTATCACAGATAATCAATATTTTACCATAACATAGTTTTAACCAGTTATAATGAAAAAAACAACTTTTAAGAAGCTGTATTTTGAACGCATATGACACATGTTTTATCAGAACCTAGACTTTATGGAAGCCAACAATCTGACCACGTTTCAAGCTCATCTGATGATAAATGTGGTTAGATAGATAGATAGATTTATTTAAACATAAAAATGTACAATTTACGTGGTAAGTAAAATATTAAAATATACAATAAATAATAAATAAGAATGCATTGATATTACCATGTCAATCAACATTACTATATGTCAAGGATTACACAAAAAAGAGTTAAAATAATCTCTTATTTCCATTGTGGTCATTACGGTTACTTGGTTACTAGAGTGTAAACAATGATTATTTACGTAATTTGATCCAGGTTTTGAACATTCATGACCAGAATTCATAGAGGAAAACATTCTGGCAAATTTTAAATTTGATGTGAGTATAAATGGGGGTTCTAGATTGGTAGACATTGTCCGTCCGTGATTCCGTCCAAGGTCAACTAGATTTAACCGTTTCGTCTAGTACCAAAACCGCTTACTACAACACTTGGATACATACACAGTTGTTGTTGATGACAATACCCAATCCACCCATATCACTCAACCTCATTTAGACCTTGAACTTGACCTAATTTGGACTAAGAATAATTAATATAGATTTTTACTTGGTTATCTAGATAATACCGTTTCGTCTAGCACCCCAACACCGCTTACTACAACACTTAGATACTTACACAGTTGCTGCTTATGACCATTCCTAATCCACCCATATCACCCAACCTCACTTTGACCTTGACCTTGACATAATTTGGACTTACAATACACCCCACCTACTAATATTACATCATCACGGTAAATGTATAAGGAATTTCTCAACAATGTTTGTCACAATGAATCACCAGGGAACAAATAATGTGTAAAAGGGCAAAAATTGTAGGACGCAGTGTTCTCTGCTTGAAAAGAAAAAAACTTGTTGAGTCAAAATTGTGTTGTTTTCTGTCATTTTGCACAACTGACCTTGACCTTGACCTATAAATGACCTTAGTTCAGGTCAAACTTTACTTTGGAGTGAATGCATTGCATGTGTTCATATAATTACATCTAATGGATAAGCATACAAAATAAGTACATGTATATCTCACAAATATGGAAAACGTATGAAAGGTGTCAATCCTTTGAAACGACCGCCATCTTGGCGGTCATCTTGGATTGCCGCAACAGTTGTTTCCAAAAACTAGAGACTCTAAGGAACATTTTGGCATAATAATCTCACTGTGGTTTTGTTTGCCCCACTTGCTTGTCAGAATTTAATTTATGCATGTTTTATTCTACTATTAGAGTCGTTTGACAACACGGAAAGCGACGAAGATAAAAGCATGCATGATACGGATCTGGAACATAATCCGGACAATGACCACCAGGAAGACCACGACACCCACTATGTTCACGTCATTAGATACCACCCTGACGCCAACTACGGTGACGTCACTAGACAACACCATGACCCCACGACCCCAACGTTGACGCCTCTGGACTTCGCCAAGACGACGGTGGATGGATGTTCAGCGGACAACCAATGCAAAAGGAAAACCACCATATCGAGCAGCTATTGGAGCACATCCTGGATCAGTTACACAAAGGTCATGTGACGCAGGAGAACATGACCAGCTGGATGAACCAAATCAAGACGGCCCTGAATGACGGCAGCCTGTCGCAGGAGCGATACAACCAGTTCCTGACGGAGCTAAAGTCGCTGATGGCAACCAACTGTGGAGAGACATTGACTGGGAAAGATTTCTGGGTCGGTTAGCGGCGTCATTTGATCCACGAAATTGCGATGCTATTACGCAGGCATATGGATGCTCTAATGCTTTAAAAAATAAATTAAATACAATAATAACTGTCATTTGTAGTTGTGATAAAAGCATGTGTACGAAATAAGGAATTGTTTACAGACTTGTTTCATACTCTTCTCAGAAACATTATTTATAATATTTCACATTAACTGTAATGGGTTATTAGAAAACTGTCAAACAACTTGAACTGAAAACAAATGGAAATGTAAAATAATGGCGCGATAATCTGTAAAAAAAATGTTGCATTCAAATAATAATTAGTTATAAATGTCGAACACACATCTTGACACAATGCCTACTTTAATTGTATTAACATATACTATTTTACTACCTAGATGGTTAAACAATGATGTGAAAAATATGCCGCATATAGCAGCTTTGATTTTCTTAGATTCGTTTATTAAAATCAAATCAGCTGGCTACTTAGAGATAGGTATAGAGATGACCGTTTGAAGTACTTATACACGATGATGTGACCGAATGGCGGTGCATTTCTTGACCTCTGAGGCATCTGTATCGTCGTTTGAGAAGATTGCAGATGTTTCTGTTTTTAACACAGACAACCGAAATTCACTCGTAATCACACATAGGACGACAGTTTATGCTAATGATACAAAATATGACGGAGAAAATATTTGTTAAGTAATATAATTAATTAATAAATGTTCTGCTTAGTCCAAGTGTACAGATGTAATACACCAATATCGAGTTGTCATGCATAAAGCATATTCCCACATTAATGTTTGCCAGTGAATGTATGAATGAATGAATGAATGAATGTATGAATGAGTGGATGAATGAATGCATGAATGAATGAAAAACATAAACAAGTAAAAAATAAAAATTATAAAACCAGAAAAAAGAGAAAAAAATATTTATTTATTTATATGGAGCTTGCAGCAATAAAAATAATGAAAAGTACATATCCCCCAGCAATACCTTCCTATCATGTGTCTCCTAACAGCGAGGAATCACATGCTACTAACACTAGGCTATCACACGGTAGAGCCAATCACCTGACCACTTTATAAAAGAGGTCATGCACGTGACAGAAACTGCAAATGACCTTTAAAAGGGTTGTCAGGTTGGCCATGTGATGCAGTTGTCAAGTTGGCCATGTGATGCAGTTATGTTTGCTGTAATAATACTATTTCAATTACAACAAATCAGCCACTTTGGTATGGAGATGAGAGTTTTAAATACATAAACACTGTAAGGTGACCGAATTGCACTTCATTATTTGACCATCGAGGCATCTGTATATTAGCTTGAGAAGATTGTTGATGTTTCTGATTTTTAACATGAACAAACGAATGGTCTCTTGATAAATATCTGGCGCGTTTCATGTGAAGGTCTAATGATAAAAAATAACATATATTTCTTAAAAATGCAAGTTAATATTAAATGTCCAGCTTAGTTCATGTGTTCAGATGTAAAACATAAATAACGTGTGATCTTACAAAAAGCATGTCCCTCTTCAACGTTGGTCAATAAATGAATGAATGAATACATATGGATGGATGGATGAATGATTTAATGAATGAATGGATGGATGGATAGATGGATGGATGGATGGATGGATGGACGGACGAACGGACGGATGGACGGACGAATGAAAGAACAAACGAACGAACGAATAAAACAAATAACAAACATACAAACAAATAAATAAATAATGTACGTATCGTCTTGGAAAACCGTCATACAAGGCGCCTTCTAAGCAGCGAGGAATAATATGACACTAACACGAGGCTACCGCACGGTTTACCTGACCACTTATCCAGCAAGGTTTCTGATTTTTAGACTGTTGGCGCAAGCCAACAGGATCTAGTAGGTGTATTCAGAAATCTGTCTTGAGTCAACTACTTCTTTACTTTGCAGGCGCTGAGCAGTGAGGCTTCCTGTTATCGATGCTACTTTCTATGAATAGATGACAAGATATAGATCCGACTTAAAACACAATAATAATAATCCATTTAGGTCACATCTACAAGTGAATACATGTTATATCTTTTCACCTAAGTATGATAGATGTTTGTACTGTTGGCTGGTTAACTGCGTATTACATCATATTGCGTAGGTTTAACAGCAGTGTATTGAGTCAGTACATATTGCGGAGCAATCGTAACCACTCGATTGACGATTGCTACTGTTTTTGACGTATGCATACGAATTATTGAAAAGCATTGTACTTCTAAAGAGAGTTTTGAATGTATTTTACTAATTAAACTTATTTTTATTTAAATTGGTGTTTACCGAACATAGCGCTTGTGATAAAAAGCACTGAATATTGATTCGAACTTATACGGTTCATCGACTATTTTTATCCGTTTTAGATTGACTTGTATGCATATAACTCTCTTTGCTTTTTAAATAGTTTACACAAAATATTTGCCTCCCACGAATTACAAAAAAAATAATGATGATAATGTCGTAGATAAATAACATTGAATTAAACACGCGCTATATTAGTTTTAATTTGCAAAAAAAAGTGGCCGGATCTCCATCTTCAATTAGGTAAAATACCAGCTTATACCAATTCATTGTAAGTAGAATGTATAGTTATGACTTTCCAGATTGTTTTGTAAAAATGATATAACAGACAGGTGAATTACTTCAATAAATGTTTCTTATAATGGAAATACTCTCATAATTCATTTGCTCTTACATTCTGTTCTCGCCAACAGTCTTTCTACGCTGTCATCGTTTTGATTAACATGCACAACCGAAATTAATTGGTAATCACAGATATTGTACGATTTTATTGACCTGCCACTCATTAAACTCCGGTAGCGCTCGACTGTTCTATTTATATCGGTTTAACGTTTATCTAGCGTTTAAAGCACGGATTTCATAGTCATATAACAAACAAAAAAACATCAACAAGTGTCAGGAAGAATAGCGCGGTGGATGGCGTTTTAGACTTTGAATCACAATGATTGTGGTTTGAATCCAGCCAACATCTTTCTTTTTATATTTTCTTTTACTTCAACATCACTTATTCTCCTGACGTTTTTTCATTTCTTTTCATTTTTTATTTTCTTAGTTTAATTATTTTATCTACATAAAAATGCATACACAAACGCTCTGTTTCGCTCGCAGCATCGATGCAGCTCTCTTCTGTGTCAGAATCGAGGTTGGTGATGAGATTCCGTGTCATGACGTCAACAAAATAAAGAATTAAATAAATTAAGATAAATACAAAAAAATTGAATAAATTAAAGGTGCCTGTTCTGGGATTCGAACCCAAAACATCATGCTTACAAACTTTGTGTACTTTCCCCTGCACTACCATATCAATTGTTACGTAGTAAGGATTTAATAAATGCATATTCATGTCTGAGTCTCCTATCTGGTTTAGTAGCTTAAAATAGATTTACGAAAATGCATGGAATATTCATGAGTGCCAAGTCAATAAAATCGCACAATAGGAGGACCAATGGTCTGTTGATAAATATCTGGCGCGTTGCATGTGTAGGTCTAAATGACAGAGCAAGTATTTGATAAAAATGCAAGTTATGACTAAATATTCTGCTAAGTTCAAGGGTTCAAATGTGAAAAATCAATATCGACTAATAGATACTAGTGTTCCGTGGTGTAACTATCTAACCCAACTTATAAGTCTGAGTGTTCATTGTTGGATGTTTCGTACATCATCATCCATGTTTATTATCCGCAAACGTGCGTTTCTTATCATGAAAATATCGCCTATAGCCTGTTTTATCATGAACAGACCGTCCTGATCCTCCACCGTGTGGCCAGTGAATTAATAAACTAACACGAGGCTATCACACGGTAGAGCCAATCACCTGACCAGTTTTGCAAAAAAAGGTAATGACAGTGGCAGAAGCTGCAAATGATCTTTAAGAGGATTAACAGGTTGGCCGTGTGGTGGACATTTTGAATCAATAATTTCATATATTCATTGCGAGACGTCTATCACATTTACCATATTTCATTTATTATGTAATATGATTATGTTAAACCAAGGGTATATTTGGTGTTTTGAGTCTTTTGTATCTTCTTTTCGGAATTATTTATGAACATGTATGACCTTGTATACACAAGTGTGTTTATAGCCATTGTCACTTGCCTTTAATTACGGACATCGCGTTGATATAATAATGTTTCCACTTATTTCAATCCTATGCAAATTAGTCTGCAATTTTATACAATTATTGCACTTGGATATCGTGCACGTTTTTAACAGTTAACCTTTTTTTACACAAAATAGCAAGTGGTAAAGCTGGTGATATGTTTGTAATTTTCGATGAATGGAAATTAATCCGGTTACCATAACTAGGGCGGTGTTTCAACTGTTCCTGGCAAAACCTGGAAAGGTCTATTGATTATGCGGTTGGAGCTTCATTATATTATAATAATACATAGTGTTACTAAAAATAGTAACATTTTGACGTCGATTACGGGCCGTTACGCGCTCCGCTGAGCCGATATAATTATAATTGGCCGCGGCCGATTTTTCGATAATCGAAGAGAATCCGATCGCGCGACGTCAACGACCACGAATGGCGTATTTAGTCAAAATTAAACGGTTATTCCGAAAATGCAAATACTGAATATTAACGAAAGTTTGTAGTTAAATTGATTAAATATATATACGATCTATAGCCTATGCATCTTTTAGTTTGAGAAAAAGAATCACTGAACAAAATTGAACAGATCGGAAACTTTTACTGTACCTCAATTTCAATCCATTGCTTCCAACAATAAAAATCCAACAATACTGGAAGCACTTCAATTCCATTGTCTTGTATCCATAAGCCTTAATTTTTAACAATCATGATATTAATTTCATGTGAACCATTCTGACCAGAAACACGATTTACGAAATCGCAATGACTGGTCAGAACGTTTGATTTTATTCGATTCAAAGTCTCAAAATATATTATTTATCCAGCTGACACATTCATCATTCAGAATTCGTCCATGCATGATTTATTAAACTAATAGTAATGTATTTTACTAAAAATAAAAGCAAACACGACATAACGTTGTCACAACAAAACTACGAGTCCAGCGAAAACTGGTATGTTTCGTCACTGTTTTTCTGTTTATAAATTACGTCATTCGTTAGAATTGCGTCACGTATTGCGTAATTAGTTGATTTTTAAATAAAAGTACGGAAAGTTTGTTTGGTGTTTTTGTTAACATTTTGTGTAATAAAGAAAGTAGCATGATTCTTTTCTTGTGACAGGATAATATGTATTATAAACCATAATATAAGGCAGAGCTGGGCCGGGCGTCTATAATCGGCCCTAGCCGTATAACGGCCCTCGGGCCAAAGGCCCTCGGGCTGTTATATCGGCAGCGGGCCGTTTATAGATGCCCGGCCCAGCTCTGCCGTATATTATTGTCTAACTAATGAAAACTCCTAACTTATCACATATTCACAGCTCCTTTTAATACATAGGAAACGCATGGAAAGAACAATCGTGGTCACCAATCCTTGGATGCTGTGACCATTTTATTGTATCCTTGCGTTCTTCAATCAATTGTTTAAAAGCATGTATCAAATATGTAAAGCAATATATGTATATATATATGGAAATAATTTTAATGACATGTTGTACTTATAAACTGCCAACAAATAACCCACTACAATCTATATCATGTGTTCAGAATCAGAATGAATAACTATTTAGCCGCGCATTTCATCGAGCACTGCCTGGAAACACGGATTGTTACACAAGAAGTATGTCACCAACATGTGAACTAGTCCTGTCTAAGTCTTTTGGTATAAAATAACATATGATTTATTACTAATATTTTTTACGGCATACTTTTCAAACATACAGCATAAGATAGCAAGGTTAGAAATTGTTCAATATCGCTTAAAATGTCAAGGTCATGATGCAAAGCATGTTTCAAATATATATAATTATGTCACATGTTTATTTCAAGGTCGCAAGTAATGTAATAGAAGTTTACTTTGACACTATCAACAATTATTGCTCGTTTATTTAAAACAGTATCATAAGAGCATAATTTATATACAATTGAAAATCTAGAAACATTAATATGAAAACAAAACAACAAATGGTGACATTAATACAGAAAACAATAATGGTAATAATAACACAGACCATTTTATCACAAAATTACACAAATGCAATGATATACATATCACACAGACAATGAGATCGTAACACTGGTCGACCTGTTATTATGGTTTTGTCTCACCTTTCTTGGTTGAATTTTAAAGCATAATAATTTTGTATAATATTCTGAATTAAAGGGAAAACATTTTATTTTAGTGCCAGACAAACTATTAGGATCACTGGAGACTCTCCGGCGTCCGTCCGTCGTCTGTCGTCCACATTTTACACTCTACAGGTCACATTTTTCATCAGATCACCAATGAAACTTGATCACAATGTTGACCTTGGTTAATGTACGGTGATTTCTGAAATTGGGACATGTTGGCTCGAAAAAAAGGTCACCAGGTCAAATTAAAGATTAAATTTGTTTACCCACTAGGACCTACATTTATCGTCAGAGCAGGTTTAAATTAAGCCAGAATGTTGCCCTCTATAAACTTTAAGCTCTGCTAAAATATGAGTCACCTGCGGTTAGAAACTAGGCCACTAGATCAATTGTCATTTTCGACGTTTGAGGATGACGTTTACGAACTAGTAGCTTCATTTTTTCTCACAGTTAGTTGAAATTTTGTCAGAAATTATAACCTCAATGAAATATTCTTACAATGCGAATATGGGTCAGGTCTGTTGAAAAAACTAGGTCATAATGTCAAATAAAGGAAAAACAATATTTACCACCCTAGAGCCCACATTTATCCTCAGATCAGATTTAAACTTGGCCTGAATGTTGTGTTCTATGAATTCTATACTCTATAGTTTATGTCGTGCTAATAAATGGTAAAAATAAAGATACATACAGTTGTAATGTTCAATATCTTTAATTTGATAAATTTTGGCTTGATTGCCTTTGTTACAATCCTATTGTGCTACTCAGTTTAATAAGTTTCTCTTGAAAATTGGAAACATGCTAGCCCTCTTATATGTATCTTTATTTTACCATTGATTATCAAACAATTGTGTCACAATATTCCAAAAAAATTGTGTTAGAGATGAGATTTAACTGTTTACAAATAGGATAGAGAGCTTTGTTCTATGCCATGACATAAAACTGATACAGTAAGATTGCAATGCTAATTTAATTAAACCAGAGGGCCAAAATGGCGCTATATTGTTCCTCTGGTTCAATGTGATGAGACATGATACAGGAGAGTAAAGGCAACGTAAAAAATTGGACAATAGGCATTGATGTCATGCGACATATTTTATCACAGATAATCAATATTTTACCATAACATAGTTTTAACCAGTTATAATGAAAAAAAACAATATTCCAAAAACATTGTGTTAGAGATGAGATATAACTGTTTACAAATAGGATAGAGAGCTTTGTTCTATGCCATGACATAAAACTGATACAGTGAGATTGCAATGCTAATTTAATTAAACCAGAGGGCCAAAATGGCGCTATATTGTTCCTCTGGTTCAATGTGATGAGACATGATACAGGAGAGTAAAGGCAACGTAAAAAATTGGACAATAGGCATTGATGTCATGCGACATATTTTATCACAGATAATCAATATTTTACCATAACATAGTTTTAACCAGTTATAATGAAAAAAACAACTTTTAAGAAGCTGTATTTTGAACGCATATGACACATGTTTTATCAGAACCTAGACTTTATGGAAGCCAACAATCTGACCACGTTTCAAGCTCATCTGATGATAAATGTGGTTAGATAGATAGATAGATTTATTTAAACATAAAAATGTACAATTTACGTGGTAAGTAAAATATTAAAATATACAATAAATAATAAATAAGAATGCATTGATATTACCATGTCAATCAACATTACTATATGTCAAGGATTACACAAAAAAGAGTTAAAATAATCTCTTATTTCCATTGTGGTCATTACGGTTACTTGGTTACTAGAGTGTAAACAATGATTATTTACGTAATTTGATCCAGGTTTTGAACATTCATGACCAGAATTCATAGAGGAAAACATTCTGGCAAATTTTAAATTTGATGTGAGTATAAATGGGGGTTCTAGATTGGTAGACATTGTCCGTCCGTGATTCCGTCCAAGGTCAACTAGATTTAACCGTTTCGTCTAGTACCAAAACCGCTTACTACAACACTTGGATACATACACAGTTGTTGTTGATGACAATACCCAATCCACCCATATCACTCAACCTCATTTAGACCTTGAACTTGACCTAATTTGGACTAAGAATAATTAATATAGATTTTTCCTTGGTTAACTAGATAATACCGTTTCGTCTAGCACCCCAACACCGCTTACTACAACACTTAGATACTTACACAGTTGCTGCTTATGACCATTCCTAATCCACCCATATCACCCAACCTCACTTTGACCTTGACCTTGACATAATTTGGACTTACAATACACCCCACCTACTAATATTACATCATCACGGTAAATGTATAAGGAATTTCTCAACAATGTTTGTCACAATGAATCACCAGGGAACAAATAATGTGTAAAAGGGCAAAAATTGTAGGACGCAGTGTTCTCTGCTTGAAAAGAAAAAAACTTGTTGAGTCAAAATTGTGTTGTTTTCTGTCATTTTGCACAACTGACCTTGACCTTGACCTATAAATGACCTTAGTTCAGGTCAAACTTTACTTTGGAGTGAATGCATTGCATGTGTTCATATAATTACATCTAATGGATAAGCATACAAAATAAGTACATGTATATCTCACAAATATGGAAAACGTATGAAAGGTGTCAATCCTTTGAAACGACCGCCATCTTGGCGGTCATCTTGGATTGCCGCAACAGTTGTTTCCAAAAACTAGAGACTCTAAGGAACATTTTGGCATAATAATCTCACTGTGGTTTTGTTTGCCCCACTTGCTTGTCAGAATTTAATTTATGCATGTTTTATTCTACTATTAGAGTCGTTTGACAACACGGAAAGCGACGAAGATAAAAGCATGCATGATACGGATCTGGAACATAATCCGGACAATGACCACCAGGAAGACCACGACACCCACTATGTTCACGTCATTAGATACCACCCTGACGCCAACTACGGTGACGTCACTAGACAACACCATGACCCCACGACCCCAACGTTGACGCCTCTGGACTTCGCCAAGACGACGGTGGATGGATGTTCAGCGGACAACCAATGCAAAAGGAAAACCACCATATCGAGCAGCTATTGGAGCACATCCTGGATCAGTTACACAAAGGTCATGTGACGCAGGAGAACATGACCAGCTGGATGAACCAAATCAAGACGGCCCTGAATGACGGCAGCCTGTCGCAGGGGCGGTACAACCAGTTCCTGACGGAGCTAAAGTCGCTGATGGCAACCAACTGTGGAGAGACATTGACTGGGAAAGATTTCTGGGTCGGTTAGCGGCGTCATTTGATCCACGAAATTGCGATGCTATTACGCAGGCATATGGATGCTCTAATGCTTTAAAAAATAAATTAAATACAATAATAACTGTCATTTGTAGTTGTGATAAAAGCATGTGTACGAAATAAGGAATTGTTTACAGACTTGTTTCATACTCTTCTCAGAAACATTATTTATAATATTTCACATTAACTGTAATGGGTTATTAGAAAACTGTCAAACAACTTGAACTGAAAACAAATGGAAATGTAAAATAATGGCGCGATAATCTGTAAAAAAAATGTTGCATTCAAATAATAATTAGTTATAAATGTCGAACACACATCTTGACACAATGCCTACTTTAATTGTATTAACATATACTATTTTACTACCTAGATGGTTAAACAATGATGTGAAAAATATGCCGCATATAGCAGCTTTGATTTTCTTAGATTCGTTTATTAAAATCAAATCAGCTGGCTACTTAGAGATAGGTATAGAGATGACCGTTTGAAGTACTTATACACGAAGATGTGACCGAATGGCGGTGCATTTCTTGACCTCTGAGGCATCTGTATCGTCGTTTGAGAAGATTGCAGATGTTTCTGTTTTTAACACAAACAACCGAAATTCACTCGTAATCACACATAGGACGACAGTTTATGCTAATGATACAAAATATGACGGAGAAAATATTTGTTAAGTAATATAATTAATTAATAAATGTTCTGCTTAGTCCAAGTGTACAGATGTAATACACCAATATCGAGTTGTCATGCATAAAGCATATTCCCACATTAATGTTTGCCAGTGAATGTATGAATGAATGAATGAATGAATGTATGAATGAGTGGATGAATGAATGCATGAATGAATGAAAAACATAAACAAGTAAAAAATAAAAATTATAAAACCAGAAAAAAGAGAAAAAAATATTTATTTATTTATATGGAGCTTGCAGCAATAAAAATAATGAAAAGTACATATCCCCCAGCAATACCTTCCTATCATGTGTCTCCTAACAGCGAGGAATCACATGCTACTAACACTAGGCTATCACACGGTAGAGCCAATCACCTGACCACTTTATAAAATAGGTCATGCACGTGACAGAAACTGCAAATGACCTTTAAAAGGGTTGTCAGGTTGGCCATGTGATGCAGTTGTCAGGTTGACCATGTGATGCAGTTATGTTTGCTGTAATAATACTATTTCAATTACAACAAATCAGCCACTTTGGTATGGAGATGAGAGTTTTAAATACATAAACACGGTGAGGTGAACGAATTGCACTTCATTATTTGACCATCGAGGCATCTGTATATTAGCTTGAGAAGATTGTTGATGTTTCTGATTTTTAACATGAACAAACGAATGGTCTCTTGATAAATATCTGGCGCGTTTCATGTGAAGGTCTAATGATAAAAAATGACATATATTTCTTAAAAATGCAAGTTAATATTAAATGTCCAGCTTAGTTCATGTGTTCAGATGTAAAACATAAATAACGTGTGATTTTACAAAAAGCATGTCCCTCTTCAACGTTGGTCAATAAATGAATGAATGAATACATATGGATGGATGGATGAATGATTTAATGAATGAATGGATGGATGGATAGATGGATGGATGGATGGATGGACGGACGAACGGACGGATGGACGGGCGAATGAAAGAACAAACGAACGAACGAATAAAACAAATAACAAACATACAAACAAATAAATAAATAATGTACGTATCGTCTTGGAAAACCGTCATACAAGGCGCCTTCTAAGCAGCGAGGAATAATATGGCACTAACACGAGGCTACCGCACGGTTTACCTGACCACTTATCCAGCAAGGTTTCTGATTTTTAGACTGTTGGCGCAAGCCAACAGGATCTAGTAGGTGTATTCAGAAATCTGTCTTGAGTCAACTACTTCTTTACTTTGCAGGCGCTGAGCAGTGAGGCTTCCTGTTATCAATGCTACTTTCTATGAATAGATGACAAGATATAGATCCGACTTAAAACACAATAATAATAATCCATTTAGGTCACATCTACAAGTGAATACATGTTATATCTTTTCACCTAAGTATGATAGATGTTTGTACTGTTGGCTGGTTAACTGCGTATTACATCATATTGCGTAGGTTTAACAGCAGTGTATTGAGTCAGTACATATTGCGGAGCAATCGTAACCACTCGATTGACGATTGCTGCTGTTTTTGACTTATGCATACGAATTATTGAAAAGCATTGTACTTCTAAAGAGAGTTTTGAATGTATTTTACTAATTAAACTTATTTTTATTTAAATTGGTGTTTACCGAACATAGCGCTTGTGATAAAAAGCACTGAATATTGATTCGAACTTATACGGTTCATCGACTATTTTTATCCGTTTTAGATTGACTTGTATGCATATAACTCTCTTTGCTTTTTAAATAGTTTACACAAAATATTTGCCTCCCACGAATTACAAAAAAAATAATGATGATAATGTCGTAGATAAATAACATTGAATTAAACACGCGCTATATTAGTTTTAATTTGCAAAAAAAAGTGGCCGGATCTCCATCTTCAATTAGGTAAAATACCAGCTTATACCAATTCATTGTAAGTAGGATGTATAGTTATGACTTTCCAGATTGTTTTGTAAAAATGATATAACAGACAGGTGAATTACTTCAATAAATGTTTCTTATAATGGAAATACTCTCATAATTCATTTGCTCTTACATTCTGTTCTCGCCAACAGTCTTTCTACGCTGTCATCGTTTTGATTAACATGCACAACCGAAATTAATTGGTAATCACAGATATTGTACGATTTTATTGACCTGCCACTCATTAAACTCCGGTAGCGCTCGACTGTTCTATTTATATCGGTTTAACGTTTATCTAGCGTTTAAAGCACGGATTTCATAGTCATATAACAAACAAAAAAACATCAACAAGTGTCAGGAAGAATAGCGCGGTGGATGGCGTTTTAGACTTTGAATCACAATGATTGTGGTTTGAATCCAGCCAACATCTTTCTTTTTATATTTTCTTTTACTTCAACATCACTTATTCTCCTGACGTTTTTTCATTTCTTTTCATTTTTTATTTTCTTAGTTTAATTATTTTATCTACATAAAAATGCATACACAAACGCTCTGTTTCGCTCGCAGCATCGATGCAGCTCTCTTCTGTGTCAGAATCGAGGTTGGTGATGAGATTCCGTGTCATGACGTCAACAAAATAAAGAATTAAATAAATTAAGATAAATACAAAAAAATTGAATAAATTAAAGGTGCCTGTTCTGGGATTCGAACCCAAAACATCATGCTTACAAACTTTGTGTACTTTCCCCTGCACTACCATATCAATTGTTACGTAGTAAGGATTTAATAAATGCATATTCATGTCTGAGTCTCCTATCTGGTTTAGTAGCTTAAAATAGATTTACGAAAATGCATGGAATATTCATGAGTGCCAAGTCAATAAAATCGCACAATAGGAGGACCAATGGTCTGTTGATAAATATCTGGCGCGTTGCATGTGTAGGTCTAAATGACAGAGCAAGTATTTGATAAAAATGCAAGTTATGACTAAATATTCTGCTAAGTTCAAGGGTTCAAATGTGAAAAATCAATATCGACTAATAGATACTAGTGTTCCGTGGTGTAACTATCTAACCCAACTTATAAGTCTGAGTGTTCATTGTTGGATGTTTCGTACATCATCATCCATGTTTATTATCCGCAAACGTGCGTTTCTTATCATGAAAATATCGCCTATAGCCAGTTTTATCATGAACAGACCGTCCTGATCCTCCACCGTGTGGCCAGTGAATTAATAAACTAACACGAGGCTATCACACGGTAGAGCCAATCACCTGACCAGTTTTGCAAAAAAAGGTAATGACAGTGGCAGAAGCTGCAAATGATCTTTAAGAGGATTAACAGGTTGGCCGTGTGGTGGACATTTTGAATCAATAATTTCATATATTCATTGCGAGACGTCTATCACATTTACCATATTTCATTTATTATGTAACATGATTATGTTAAACCAAGGGTATATTTGGTGTTTTGAGTCTTTTGTATCTTCTTTTCGGAATTATTTATAAACATGTATGACCTTGTATACACAAGTGTGTTTATAGCCATTGTCACTTGCCTTTAATTACGGACATCGCGTTGATATAATAATGTTTCCACTTATTTCAATCCTATGCAAATTAGTCTGCAATTTTATACAATTATTGCACTTGGATATCGTGCACGTTTTTAACAGTTAACCTTTTTTTACACAAAATAGCAAGTGGTAAAGCTGGTGATATGTTTGTAATTTTCGATGAATGGAAATTAATCCGGTTACCATAACTAGGGCGGTGTTTCAACTGTTCCTGGCAAAACCTGGAAAGGTCTATTGATTATGCGGTTGGAGCTTCATTATATTATAATAATACATAGTGTTACTAAAAATAGTAACATTTTGACGTCGATTACGGGCCGTTACGCGCTCCGCTGAGCCGATATAATTATAATTGGCCGCGGCCGATTTTTCGATAATCGAAGAGAATCCGATCGCGCGACGTCAACGACCACGAATGGCGTATTTAGTCAAAATTAAACGGTTATTCCGAAAATGCAAATACTGAATATTAACGAAAGTTTGTAGTTAAATTGATTAAATATATATACGATCTATAGCCTATGTATCTTTTAGTTTGAGAAAAAGAATCACTGAACAAAATTGAACAGATCGGAAACTTTTACTGTACCTCAATTTCAATCCATTGCTTCCAACAATAAAAATCCAACAATACTGGAAGCACTTCAATTCCATTGTCTTGTATCCATAAGCCTTAATTTTTAACAATCATGATATTAATTTCATGTGAACCATTCTGACCAGAAACACGATTTACGAAATCGCAATGACTGGTCAGAACGTTTGATTTTATTCGATTCAAAGTCTCAAAATATATTATTTATCCAGCTGACACATTCATCATTCAGAATTCGTCCATGCATGATTTATTAAACTAATAGTAATGTATTTTACTAAAAATAAAAGCAAACACGACATAACGTTGTCACAACAAAACTGCGAGTCCAGCGAAAACTGGTATGTTTCGTCACTGTTTTTCTGTTTATAAATTACGTCATTCGTTAGAATTGCGTCACGTATTGCGTAATTAGTTGAATTTTAAATAAAAGTACGGAAAGTTTGTTTGGTGTTTTTGTTAACATTTTGTGTAATAAAGAAAGTAACATGATTCTTTTCTTGTGACAGGATAATATGTATTATAAACCATAATATAAGGCAGAGCTGGGCCGGGCGTCTATAATCGGCCCTAGCCGTATAACGGCCCTCGGGCCAAAGGCCCTCGGGCTGTTATATCGGCAGCGGGCCGTTTATAGATGCCCGGCCCAGCTCTGCCGTATATTATTGTCTAACTAATGAAAACTCCTAACTTATCACATATTCACAGCTCCTTTTAATACATAGGAAACGCATGGAAAGAACAATCGTGGTCACCAATCCTTGGATGCTGTGACCACTTTTATTGTATCCTTGCGTTCTTCAATCAATTGTTTAAAAGCATGTATCAAATATGTAAAGCAATATATGTATATATATATATGGAAATAATTTTAATGACATGTTGTACTTATAAACTGCCAACAAATAACCCACTACAATCTATATCATGTGTTCAGAATCAGAATGAATAACTATTTAGCCACTCATTTCATCGAACACTGCCTGGAAACACGGATTGTTACACAAGAAGTATGTCACCAACATGTGAACTAGTCCTGTCTAAGTCTTTTGGTATAAAATAACATATCATTTATTACTAATATTTTTTACGGCATACTTTTCAAACATACAGCATAAGATAGCAAGGTTAGAAATTGTTCAATATCGCTTAAAATGTCAAGGTCATGATGCAAAGCATGTTTCAAATATATATAATTATGTCACATGTTTATTTCAAGGTCGCAAGTAATGTAATAGAAGTTTACTTTGACACTATCAACAATTATTGCTCGTTTATTTAAAACAGTATCATAAGAGCATAATTTATATACAATTGAAAATCTAGAAACATTAATATGAAAACAAAACAACAAATGGTGACATTAATACAGAAAACAATAATGGTAATAATAACACAGACCATTTTATCACAAAATTACACAAATGCAATGATATACATATCACACAGACAATGAGATCGTAACACTGGTCGACCTGTTATTATGGTTTTGTCTCACCTTTCTTGGTTGAATTTTAAAGCATAATAATTTTGTATAATATTCTGAATTAAAGGGAAAACATTTTATTTTAGTGCCAGACAAACTATTAGGATCACTGGAGACTCTCCGGCGTCCGTCCGTCGTCTGTCGTCCACATTTTACACTCTACAGGTCACATTTTTCATCAGATCACCAATGAAACTTGATCACAATGTTGACCTTGGTTAATGTACGGTGATTTCTGAAATTGGGACATGTTGGCTCGAAAAAAAGGTCACCAGGTCAAATTAAAGATTAAATTTGTTTACCCACTAGGACCTACATTTATCGTCAGAGCAGGTTTAAATTAAGCCAGAATGTTGCCCTCTATAAACTTTAAGCTCTGCTAAAATATGAGTCACCTGCGGTTAGAAACTAGGCCACTAGATCAATTGTCATTTTCGACGTTTGAGGATGACGTTTACGAACTAGTAGCTTCATTTTTTCTCACAGTTAGTTGAAATTTTGTCAGAAATTATAACCTCAATGAAATATTCTTACAATGCGAATATGGGTCAGGTCTGTTGAAAAAACTAGGTCATAATGTCAAATAAAGGAAAAACAATATTTACCACCCTAGAGCCCACATTTATCCTCAGATCAGATTTAAACTTGGCCTGAATGTTGTATTCTATTAATTCTATACTCTATAGTTTATGTCGTGCTAATAAATGGTAAAAATTAAGATACATACAGTTGTAATGGTCAATATCTTTAATTTGATAAATTTTGGCTTGATTGCCTTTGTTACAATCCTATTGTGCTACTCAGTTTAATAAGTTTCTCTTGAAAATTGGAAACATGCTAGCCCTCTTATATGTATCTTTATTTTACCATTGATTATCAAACAATTGTGTCACAATATTCCAAAAAAATTGTGTTAGAGATGAGATTTAACTGTTTACAAATAGGATAGAGAGCTTTGTTCTATGCCATGACATAAAACTGATACAGTAAGATTGCAATGCTAATTTAATTAAACCAGAGGGCCAAAATGGCGCTATATTGTTCCTCTGGTTCAATGTGATGAGACATGATTCAGGAGAGTAAAGGCAACGTAAAAAATTGGACAATAGGCATTGATGTCATGCGACATATTTTATCACAGATAATCAATATTTTACCATAACATAGTTTTAACCAGTTATAATGAAAAAAAACAATATTCCAAAAACATTGTGTTAGAGATGAGATATAACTGTTTACAAATAGGATAGAGAGCTTTGTTCTATGCCATGACATAAAACTGATACAGTGAGATTGCAATGCTAATTTAATTAAACCAGAGGGCCAAAATGGCGCTATATTGTTCCTCTGGTTCAATGTGATGAGACATGATACAGGAGAGTAAAGGCAACGTAAAAAATTGGACAATAGGCATTGATGTCATGCGACATATTTTATCACAGATAATCAATATTTTACCATAACATAGTTTTAACCAGTTATAATGAAAAAAACAACTTTTAAGAAGCTGTATTTTGAACGCATATGACACATGTTTTATCAGAACCTAGACTTTATGGAAGCCAACAATCTGACCACGTTTCAAGCTCATCTGATGATAAATGTGGTTAGATAGATAGATAGATTTATTTAAACATAAAAATGTACAATTTACGTGGTAAGTAAAATATTAAAATATACAATAAATAATAAATAAGAATGCATTGATATTACCATGTCAATCAACATTACTATATGTCAAGGATTACACAAAAAAGAGTTAAAATAATCTCTTATTTCCATTGTGGTCATTACGGTTACTTGGTTACTAGAGTGTAAACAATGATTATTTACGTAATTTGATCCAGGTTTTGAACATTCATGACCAGAATTCATAGAGGAAAACATTCTGGCAAAGTTTAAATTTGATGTGAGTATAAATGGGGGTTCTAGATTGGTAGACATTGTCCGTCCGTGATTCCGTCCAAGGTCAACTAGATTTAACCGTTTCGTCTAGTACCAAAACCGCTTACTACAACACTTGGATACATACACAGTTGTTGTTGATGACAATACCCAATCCACCCATATCACTCAACCTCATTTAGACCTTGAACTTGACCTAATTTGGACTAAGAATAATATAGATTTTTCCTTGGTTAACTAGATAATACCGTTTCGTCTAGCACCAACACCGCTTACTACAACACTTGACCTTGACATAATTTGGACTTACAATACACCCAACCTACTAATATTACATCATCACGGTAAATGTATAAGGAGTTTCTCAGCAATGTTTGTCACAATGATTCACCAGGGAACAAATAATGTGTAAAAGGGCAAAAATTGTAGGACGCAGTGTTCTCTGCTTGAAAAGAAAAAAACTTGTTGAGTCAAAATTGTGTTGTTTTCTGTCATTTTGCACAACTGACCTTGACTTTGACCTATAAATGACCTTAGTTCAGGTCAAACTTTACTTTGGAGTGAATGCATTGCATGTGTTCATATAATTACATCTAATGGATAAGCATACAAAATAAGTACATGTATATCTCACAAATATGGAAAACGTATGAAAGGTGTCAATCCTTTGAAACGACCGCCATCTTGGCGGTCATCTTGGATTGCCGCAACAGTTGTTTCCAAAAACTAGAGACTCTAAGGAACATTTTGGCATAATAATCTCACTGTGGTTTTTTTTGCCCCACTTGCTTGTCAGAATTTAATTTATGCATGTTTTATTCTACTATTAGAGTCGTTTGACAACACGAAAAGCGACGAAGATAAAAGCGTGCATGATACGGATCTGGAACATAATCCGGACAATGACCACCAGGAAGACCACGACACCCACTATGTTCACGTCATTAGATACCACCCTGACGCCAACTACGGTGACGTCACTAGACACCACGGTGACCCCACGACCCCAACGTTGACGCCTCTGGACTTCGCCAAGACGACGGTGGATGGATGTTCAGCGGACAACCAATGCAAAAGGAAAACCACCATATCGAGCAGCTATTGGAGCAAATCCTGGATCAGGTACACAAAGGTCATGTGACGCAGGAGAACATGACCAGCTGGATGAACCAAATCAAGACGGCCCTGAATGACGGCAGCCTGTCGCAGGAGCGATACAACCAGTTCCTGACGGAGCTAAAGTCGCTGATGGCAACCAACTGTGGAGAGACATTGACTGGGAACGATTTCTGGATCGGTTAGCGGCGTCATTTGATCCACGAAATTGCGATGCTATTACGCGGGCATATGGTTGCTCTAATGCTTTTAAAATAAATTAAATACAATAATAACTGTCATTTGTAGTTGTGATAAAAGCATGTGTACGAAATAAGGAATTGTTTACAGACTTGTTTGATACTCTTCTCAGAAACATTATTTATAATATTTCACATTAACTGTAATGGGTTATTAGAAAACTGTCAAACAACTTGAACTGAAAACAAGTGGAAATGTAAAATAATGGCGCGATAATCTGTAAAAAAAAATGTTGCATTCAAATAATAATTAGTTATAAATGTCGAACACACATCTTGACACAATGCCTACTTTAATTGTATTAACATATACTATTTTACTACCTAGATGGTTAAACAATGATGTGAAAAATATGCCGCATATAGCAGCTTTGATTTTCTTAGATTCGTTTATTAAAATCAACTCAGCTGGCTACTTAGAGATAGGTATAGAGATGACCGTTTGAAGTACTTATACACGATGATGTGACCGAATGGCGGTTCATTTCTTGACCTCTGAGGCATCTGTATCGTCGTTTAAGAAGATTGCAGATGTTTCTGTTTTTAACACAAACAACCGAAATTCACTCGTAATCACACATAGGATGACAGTTTATGCTAATGATACAAAATATGACGGAGAAAATATTTGTTAAGTAATATAATTAATTAATAAATGTTCTGCTTAGTCCAAGTGTACAGATGTAATATACCAATATGTAGTTGTCATGCATAAAGCATATTCCCACATTAATGTTTGCCAGTGAATGTATGAATGAATGAATGTATGAATGAGTGGATGAATGAATGCATGAATGAATGAAAAACGTAAACAAGTAAAAAATAAAAATTATAAAACCAGAAAAAAGAGAAAAAAATATTTATTTATTTATATGGAGCTTGCAGCAATATAAAATAATGAAAAGTACATATCCCCCAGCAATACCTTCCTATCATGTGTCTCCTAAAAGCGAGGAATCACATGCTACTAACACTAGGCTATCACACGGTAGAGCCAATCACCTGACCACTTTATAAAAGATGTCATGCACGTGACAGAAACTGCAAATGACCTTTAAAAGGGTTGTCAGGTTGGCCATGTGATGCAGTTATGTTTGCTGTAATAATACTATTTCAATTACAACAAATCAGCCACTTTGGTACGGAGATGAGAGTTTTAAATACATAAACACGGTGAGGTGACCGAATTGCACTTCATTATTTGACCATCGAGGCATCTGTATATTAGCTTGAGAAGATTGTAGATGTTTCTGATTTTTAACATGAACAAACGAATGGTCTCTTGATAAATATCTGGTGCGTTTCATGTGAAGGTCTAATGATAAAAAATGACATATATTTCTTACAAATGCAAGTTAATATTAAATGTCCAGCTTAGTTCATGTGTTCAGATGTAAAACATAAATAACGTGTGATCTTACAAAAAGCATGTCCCTCATTAACGTTGGTCAGTAAATGAATGAATGAATACATATGGATGGATGGATGAATGATTTAATGAATGAATGGATGGATGGATAGATGGATGGATGGATGGACGGATGGACGGACGAACGGACGGATGGACGGACGAATGAAAGAACAAACGAACGAACGAATAAAACAAATAACAAACATACAAACAAATAAATAAATAATGTACGTATCGTCTTGGAAAACCGTCATACAAGGCGCCTTCTAAGCAGCGAGGAATAATATGACACTAACACGAGGCTACCGCACGGTTTACCTGACCACTTATCCAGCAAGGTTTCTGATTTTTAGACTGTTGGCGCAAGCCAACAGGATCTAGTAGGTGTATTCAGAAATCTGTCTTGAGTCAACTACTTCTTTACTTTGCAGGCGCTGAGCAGTGAGGCTTCCTGTTATCGATGCTACTTTCTATGAATAGATGACAAGATATAGATCCGACTTAAAACACAATAATAATAATCCATTTAGATCACATCTACAAGTGAATACATGTTATATCTTTTCACCTAAGTATGATAGATGTTTGTACTGTTGGCTGGTTAACTGCGTATTGCATCATATTGCGTAGGTTTAACAGCAGTGTATTGAGTCAGTACATATTGCGGAGCAATCGTAACCACTCGATTGACGATTGCTACTGTTTTTGACGTATGCATACGAATTATTGAAAAGCATTGTACTTCTAAAGAGAGTTTTGAATGTATTTTACTAATTAAACTTATTTTTATTTAAATTGGTGTTTACCGAACATAGCGCTTGTGATAAAAAGCACTGAATATTGATTCGAACTTATACGGTTCATCGACTATTTTTATCCGTTTTAGATTGACTTGTATGCATATAACTCTCTTTGCTTTTTAAATAGTTTACACATAATATTTGCCTCCCACGAATTACAAAAAAAATAATGATGATAATGTCGTAGATAATAAAAAATTGAATTAAACACGCGCTATATTAGTTTTAATTTGCAAAAAAAAGTGGCCGAATCTCCATCTTCAATTAGGTAAAATACCAGCTTATACCAATTCATTGTAAGTAGAATGTATAGTTATGACTTTCCAGATTGTTTTGTAAAAATGATATAACAGACAGGTGAATTACTTCAATAAATGTTTCTTATAATGGAAATACTCTCATAATTCATTTGCTCTTACATTCTGTTCTCGCCAACAGTCTTTCTACGCTGTCATCGTTTTGATTAACATGCACAACCGAAATTAATTGGTAATCACAGATATTGTACGATTTTATTGACCTGCCACTCATTAAACTCCGGTAGCGCTCGACTGTTCTATTTATATCGGTTTAACGTTTATCTAGCGTTTAAAGCACGGATTTCATAGTCATATAACAAAAAAAAAACATCAACAAGTGTCAGGAAGAATAGCGCGGTGGATGGCGTTTTAGACTTTGAATCACAATGATTGTGGTTTGAATCCAGCCAACATCTTTCTTTTTATATTTTCTTTTACTTCAACATCACTTATTCTCCTGACGTTTTTTCATTTCTTTTCATTTTTTATTTTCTTAGTTTAATTATTTTATCTACATAAACATGCATACACAAACGCTCTGTTTCGCTCGCAGCATCGATGCAGCTCTCTTCTGTGTCAGAATCGAGGTTGGTGATGAGATTCCGTGTCATGACGTCAACAAAATAAAGAATTAAATAAATTAAGATAAATATAAAAAAAATTGAATAAATTAAAGGTGCCTGTTCTGGGATTCGAACCCAAAACATCATGCTTACAAACTTTGTGTACTTTCCCCTGCACTACCGTATCAATTGTTACGTAGTAAGGATTTAATAAATGCATATTCATGTCTGAGTCTCCTATCTGGTTTAGTAGCTTAAAATAGATTTACGAAAATGCATGGAATATTCATGAGTGCCAAGTCAATAAAATCGCACAATAGGAGGACCAATGGTCTGTTGATAAATATCTGGCGCGTTGCATGTGTAGGTCTAAATGACAGAGCAAGTATTTGATAAAAATGCAAGTTATGACTAAATATTCTGCTAAGTTCATGGGTTCAAATGTGAAAAATCAATATCGACTGATCATGCATAAAGTTTCCCATTAGCGTTGGTCCATGTGTTCAGATGCGTATATGGCAATACCACATTCAAGTTTCCAAAGAAACTGTACTGAAATATACATATGCATGTATGGGTGGACCATATTTGATATTATGTGTGTTTATTTGTTGTTGTTTTTGTTCCTTTATAATGCAACCGGAGTCAGAGAAAGCGTATCAAATAACATGAAGTAATCAGAGAATAATTGCGGTACCTGTGTGTGTTTCAGCATATCGTGAAAATGTCGCTGTATTGCACAATATGTTAATAATTACAGTTCGTATCTACACACAGCAATAAACATTTATTGTCTTCACATAAAACCTCATAGTGAATGTCATGATACCCATATTATACAAGAAACTTGATTGTTAATGATATATTTGCTGGAAAAAAATAATAAACAAACATGCACTCGCACACGACATTAATCAATTTTGCAGCTTATTTTGGTATAACAAATACTCACTTGTATGCACTCATATTTACAGCTAATTGATACTAGTGTTCCGTGGTGTAACTATCTAACCCAACTTATAAGTCTGAGTGTTCATTGTTGGATGTTTCGTACATCATCATCCATGTTTATTATCCGCAAACGTGCGTTTCTTATCATGAAAATATCGCCTATAGCCAGTTTTATCATGAACAGACCGTCCTGATCCTCCACCGTGTGGCCAGTGAATTAATAAACTAACACGAGGCTATCACACGGTAGAGCCAATCACCTGACCAGTTTTGCAAAAAAAGGTCATGACAGTGGCAGAAGCTGCAAATGATCTTTAAGAGGATTAACAGGTTGGCCGTGTGGTGGACATTTTGAATTAATAATTTCATATATTCATTGCGAGACGTCTATCACATTTAACATATTTCATTTATTATGGAACATGATTATGTTAAACCAAGGGTATATTTGGTGTTTTGAGTCTTTTGTATCTTCTTTTCGGAATTATTTATAAACATGTATGACCTTGTATACACAAGTGTGTTTATAGCCATTGTCACTTGCCTTTAATTACGGACATCGCGTTGATATAATAATGTTTCCATTTATTTCAATCCTATGCAAATTAGTCTGCAATTTTATACAATTATTGCAATTGGATATCGTGCACGTTTTTAACAGTTAACCTTTTTTTACACAAAATAGCAAGTGGTAAAGCTGGTGATATGTTTGTAATTTTCGATGAATGGAAATTAATCCGCTTACCATAACTAGGGCGGTGTTTCAACTGTTCCTGGCAAAACCTGGAAAGGTCTATTGATTATGCGGTTGGAGCTTCATGATATTATAATAATACATAGTGTTACTAAAAATAGTAATATTTTGACGTCGATTACGGGCCGTTACGCGCTCCGCTGAGCCGATATAATTATAATTGGCCGCGGCCGATTTTTCGATAATCGAAGAAAATCCGATCGCGCGACGTCAACGACCACGAATGGCGTATTTAGTCAAAATTAAACGGTTATATCCGAAAATGCAAATACTGAATATTAACGAAAGTTTGTAGTTAAATTGATTAAATATATATACGATCTATAGCCTATGCATCTTTTAGTTTGAGAAAAAGAATCACTGAACAAAATTGAACAGATCGGAAACTTTTACTGTACCTCAATTTCAATCCATTGCTTCCAACAATAAAAATCCAACAATACTGGAAGCACTTCAATTCCATTGTCTTGTATCCATAAGCCTTAATTTTTAACAATCATGATATTAAGTTCATGTGAACCATTCTGACCAGAAACACGATTTACGAAATCGCAATGACTGGTCAGAACGTTTGATTTTATTCGATTCAAAGTCTCAAAATATATTATTTATCCAACTGACATATTCATCATTCAGAATTCGTCCATGCATGATTTATTAAACTAATAGTAATGTATTTTACTAAAAATAAAAGCAAACACGACATAACGTTGTCACAACAAAACTGCGAGTCCAGCGAAAACTGGTATGTTTCGTCACTGTTTTTCTGTTTATAAATTACGTCATTCGTTAGAATTGCGTCACGTATTGCGTAATTAGTTGAATTTTAAATAAAAGTACGGAAAGTTTGTTTGGTGTTTTTGTTAACATTTTGTGTAATAAAGAAAGTAACATGATTCTTTTCTTGTGACAGGATAATATGTATTATAAACAATAATATACGGCAGAGCTGGGCCGGGCGTCTATAATCGGCCCTAGCCGTATAACGGCCCTCGGGCCAAAGGCCCTCGGGCTGTTATATCGGCAGCGGGCCGTTTATAGATGCCCGGCCCAGCTCTGCCGTATATTATTGTCTAACTAATGAAAACTCCTAACTTATCACATATTCACAGCTCCTTTTAATACATAGGAAACGCATGGAAAGAACAATCGTGGTCACCAATCATTGGATGCTGTGACCACTTTTATTGTATCCTTGCGTTCTTCAATCAATTGTTTAAAAGCATGTATCAAATATGTAAAGCAATATATGTATATATATATGGAAATAATTTTAATGACATGTTGTACTTATAAACTGCCAACAAATAACCCACTACAATCTATATCATGTGTTCAGAATCAGAATGAATAACTATTTAGCCACGCATTTCATCGAACACTGCCTGGAAACACGGATTGTTACACAAAAAGTATGTCACCAACATATGAACTAGTCCTCGTATATTTCAACGGTATACCTACAGTTCCCGGGAAAGCCGTTATTTGCCAAATACGCAACAATGGTCAGGAATCTGACCAAAGCCAGAGGTGCTGTTCTTAAGGACTTGAATCAGGAAGTCGTACTCATTCTGGGTCATGTGACCATGCGCCAAGGCGGTCCTGATCTCCATCCACCAGCGCTGAATGTTCTCTTGCGTCACGTGACCTTTACGGATCTGGTCTAAGATATGCTGAACTAGATGGTGCTCGTCTGCAAACACCTCTTCTTCAGTGTTGTCCTTGACCTGCTCCGCCCAAATCCCGTTTCTCAGGCCTGCATTTTAGCCGTGAAAAAGCAGAACAAAATGTGAATGTTTTTTTCTCGGTACAAGCATAAATGCCGAAATGGTTAATGGGCGTTCGACAAGGAACATTACCTTTCAAAATTCATACTAAAAACGAAATAAAGGTATAATAAGGTCAATGATAAAACAGATACAATGTATAAGTATTCTTTTTGTGTAATAACGTCAAAATGATGCAGATATAGGCATTAGACATATAGAAGCCAACTGGCATATATAATATACAAAATATCAACAAAAGTAACAAAAATGACTATATAGTTTAAAGTTTGTAAACGTTTGCATTTAATTAATACAAATTGTTTTACATGTGTGTACAAGATCTATCTTTGTAAAATTTGGACTTTATGTACTCAAACATGACAAAATAGAACGACAGTTTCGTGCAAACATATTTCAGCAAAATACAGTTATTGAAGGAATACCGAATCACTGGTAGTTCCGGGTCACTTTAAGATTGATGGTTCTGAAAAGATTTGCAACCCTCCCATTCCGAGTTTTATTAACTGGCGTTTGAACGCCATTATATTCGCAGTAAATCACCAAAGTTTCAACTCTGTATGCTGATCAATGAACCGAAACGGGGTTTTATGAATAATACATGTTGAAAAATATACATGAACACAGGTTGCAGATACTAGGGCACGGTTTATTCAGTGCTATAAAACATGTATTGTATGAATTTGTAAATAAATATATATTCTTTGTACTGTATACATAGGAAAACCCTGCATGCCATATTACTGCAGAAAACAACGGTAATATCAACATATGTGTATTGGGGTGTTTCGGGTCACTTGAACGGTCCTCATTGTTTAAGGGGGATATGTCAAGTTAGTTACATTTGTAATGTACATGTTTTTTGGTATTTCTTGGGTTTTGGGGTCAGTTGACTTAGGCACAATGTATGACAATTATTTATTGATCAATAGGTATTATTTGTTATACAAATAAGGGTATATTATAGGTATGCATCTGATATGGTTGATTTACCCGTCTATAATATAATATCTTTTCGTGGTATTTCAGACTGAAGACTGGTGTCAGCCTTGGAGCGAAGCATGAAAACCATTCAATGTTGTAATGTGTTTGGATAGTTAATATCATTAATATCATTATTACAGTTGATCAATTTATGCAATTTACAGTATATGTGCATATTATATGTATTCAAAAGCTGTAAGATTGTTTAATACTGTCTTTTTAAAATGTTGTCTATACTTTTGTATACAATGATCTAGTGTCCTTCACATACTAGTCCTGGGTACCATTCAGCTTTATGCTTACATTTGACAAATCATTATTTGCTGTACTTTATAT
This sequence comes from Congeria kusceri, assembly GCA_027627225.1. Classification (NCBI taxonomy): domain Eukaryota; kingdom Metazoa; phylum Mollusca; class Bivalvia; order Myida; family Dreissenidae; genus Congeria; species Congeria kusceri. The sequence goes on from CM051037.1 coordinate 25,370,512, forward strand.
GTGTTTCAGATTGTTGATGTTACCATTGGAACGGTGTTATATCTTATCTTATGTTATCTAAAACTATCATATTCTTATGTTGTCAATTTATCAATATGCTTAATTGTTATTCTTATCAAATTGTTAATCTGGTTGTTAGTAATGATACATATATGTTTAGAATCTATGTACAATTACCACATTGCGAACGTGCATGCGCTTGTATTGTTTATCGCATTTCGGTTAATGTACATATTTCCTTTATTTCGCGGATTTTTTTCACATTTAAGTTTACTAGTCAAAGGCATAGGCCGACGTTGATAAATTATAATATGACTTTTTTTGTTGTATTTAAACATCTGCTGAATGGCCATGAAGGCTATATGTATTTGTGCATGTTCATATACTGACCCACATCCTACATGAAATATAATCAAGACAGCAAAACGTGTGAAAATCTTCGATATGCCCTAATTATTATATTGTGATTATTTTTTGTTCGGTTCCAGAAATGAAACATCTTTCTTGTGGTGTTTGACAACTAATAAGTCCGTTGGATAGCTTTTAAAACAAACCCTAAAGGAAACTATAGTAGATGTGTGAAGTGACCCGGAACACACGTATTTGATTCGAAACCCTCGTAGTCAGTGCATACAGTTCAGCACAATATTTAACAAAAATATTTGATGCTATCAAATGTTTCAAACATGCATAATGATGCTCAGATATCTGTCTTTCAAAGTATATATAGGTTTACGTGATTGTAAGTACATTTAAAATGAAGACAGTGGTTTTATCGTTAGTTACCCGGAACTACCCAATCGATGGTAATGGTCAACCAAATTTCATAACATTGTGTAACAGGCATTGGCCAGTGTTTATCACATCAAACGCCTACTGCAATCTTTGTAATGTTCAGGCAGAGTTTTGTAGTGTTTTGATTCAAATAAACGTTAATGTATGTTAAAGGACAGACCGGTACACGTGTTTTGTCAAATATAAAAACGTATCAATTGACCTTACGACGAGATTTGATTAACAATGTGTTTAGCCATTCAGAAAGCTTGGACTTATTTGTTTGACGGACATGTCTTCTAAAAACATTCGTTGACTCTCAACTGTGTTTGACGGACTGTATCTTAGGTAGGCGTGGTTATAAATCCCATAGCGTATCGTCAATAAGCATCCATAAAGCCTATTCTATTTACTGCTTTCCGGTGGCTTATAGGGAAATGCATTGCAGCTAGTTCTCTAGTGATAAGTTACAGTTGGATCCCAATTAATCCACACTGTGGCACTTTAGACCCAACAATATAATTTTAAAAACAATTACCTAGGACAGCACCCATGATCCTTATTAGCTGATTATACCACCGGCCCATATAGTGCCTGTATGATCCCATTTTCATTTAATATACATGTATTACATAATATATTAATATAGAAACTTCAAAACAAAGTTAAATCATTTAAAGTTATAAAATTTATAGTCACATTATTTTCAGTTATTCTAGCTTGTTTTGTCTTAATTGAAGTATGGAATTAATGTAACGCGTATTAAAACAACTGTTTATTTTTCCTTTATTTCTTTCTATAATTTCGGGTATTATGTTGACGTTTTGCATTTAAAGAACTTATTTTTGGATCAAAATATTTAGCATTCTTTCTTATTTTTAATTAAACTATAATTGAAAGTATGTCTTCTGCTATAAATTAACATGCATAGTTGCATACTTTGCACGAATATAACTCTAATGCATTGTTATAAAACAAAATACATCTTAATTTCCTTCTGGATTTCATTTTCTATATAAGCTAAACTGCAGATTATAAGGTCTATGATACGGATACCGAGATTGTATAGAGGATGATTGTTTGTTTCCGGTGTGATCACATAACGCGTGATACCACGCGTTATCACATCGGAAACAAACAATTGTTCTTTTTATTTAAAAGCTATTGAGTATTCTTTACATTTGAATTATTTCAATGGATTTTTAAGACGACGTTTTCAGTTTTATGTCAGTACTATTTTCTCTATAATGCGTAGTAATCGGGGTCAGTTATAAACATTCCTGCGCCATGTTGGATACGATAAAATGTGCCGTGGATTAGTTAAGCAATTTAAAAAAAAAAAAAAATTACTCTAGGCATTAACATGGCAGCGTGTTTACAGTACAACAGTCTACTATGCTGTACAGTATATTCATGGCAACGCAGAATCCGGGTTTCTAAATGTATTTAAGTTTAAATACATGCAATTGGATACACGTAGTCGTTGAATAATGCCCAGCTTTAAAATCAAACTACACTCACTGCTAGATTTAAATATATTTAAAATAAAAGGACATATTGGAAGCGAAAGTGCGTTCAGTTCTCCGAAATTCATATTTTCTAAAAATAGCGTGATCATACGTGTTATGATGTAAGCAGCGTTGTGTCTACAACGGTCTTACAGACTGTGTACTCACGCTCTAAGCATTGTGGATATGCGCTACTTTCCAGCGTAGCTCGCTATGGTTGATTTAACATCGCATTGAGGTTAGATACCAGTAAATCAATGTGTTTCCCTCCGTGTTACATTCGAAATATTACCTTTTGCTAGCGTTCCTTTTTTCTTCTGGTATGAAAAGCATTTAGCTTTTGTGGTTATTTCTAATATCCTCTGTGTGTTGAGAACATTTTCGTGCATTTCTTTGGACGCTAACTTGAAAGATAAGCTTTTGGGTTGTTTACTGTGGCATGGGGCTTTTGTCGAAATATGACTGCCGAAACCCTAGTTTCTACCGGTGTCTGCATTCAGGTGAGACGCATTGTCTTAGAAGTAACATGCCATATATTTTATTGCAATTTTTGGAAGAGGAAAGATTCATCTTTAAACTGACAGCAAGCTTGCACAAACTGAAATCTGAAAGTTCGCCGTTTTATAATGGGACCCTATGGACATTGGATTTACTGGCATCTAACCTTGAATTGGTTAACAAAACGAAAGTGAAAGTAGCTTTTTATAATAAACATGCTAAACAGCGTTAAACACCAACTACTGGTATTGTTTTTAACAGAAATATATTCTACTATCAGTATTAACTTAATATTAGACTGATTAATGGTATCAATACAGTCATTTCATGAAACAACTTTCATACGCGGGATTACTTCATGCGTAAGCACATTATGCCGTTTGGGGCGAAATAATGCGGTTAGGTACAGAGGTTTGGCGTGTGACGTCATCCTCTGTGTATAGAACGATGTAAGCAGTAGTTAACACAGTCACGACATTTCAAACGCACTATGTGTTTTCGAAAGTAATTCAAGATGATTAAACTCGTAGATGCGCGTTACAATGTGAAATAGTGTTTTAAAATGGATTACATATACGTATAAAGTGTTTTCTATATTAGTTATTCGGATTTAACAACACAATTGGGTTAAAAGTCGGTCGAAGATTTGAAGAAAACAAGATGGCGGAGAATAGAACGCTGAACACTTCTTACAACAGCACATTGACTTCTTAAATACTTAAGCGTGATTACTGGATATACAGACTTAATACACACAAACTAATATATAAATATGTGCTTGCTTAAGGAACACAGTTATTACTTAAGGCTACGTTGGATTCTTGTTGGATTTTGGAGAACCGGCAATACGGCAATTATGTAAACAAAGGGAGACTACTGTTCACAGCAGCAGTAAACAACAAGTGCAACTGCAACTGTAGTATGTCTGAATGAATGAAGTGCAAACGATAGAATAAATACTTTGGATGCTAAAATTAAGTTTGGACCAAGGTGACCAGCTCCAATGCCTTGTGGGTAAAAATTGAGCCCGCAAGACATTGTCTCACCAGTCCCCTTGGCTCAATACGACTGAGGAAAATCCAAGAGAAAGTAAGAGGAAAGACAGTTCAATAAATCGGAGAGGTATTCTTAACATTTGCTGTTATTAATCTTTACTTCTTTTCTTTTCGGTAATTCTGAATGATAAATGTTGACAACACCTACAATTAAATATTTGTCCAATATAGGGGTATAGGGATGTATCTAACTGATACCTTTCTATATTTAACTACTTAGCATTAAATTAAATCTTATTATTACCCCCCCCCTGCCCCCCCATAAACGCCGCGGGGAACATACACTGCTAGAACGGTAGTGTTCCACGAACCAACTCGGTATCGTTCGACAACGCTCGTTTATTTCCGTATTGTGTCACGGAAATGAATTGTAAAATATAGGTACCTCATTTAAGTCTAAATTCCCCCGCCTAAAAGTTTTAATAATTAAACAAAATTAACACCACTATCGAACAAGCACAGAATGAATTTTCCAAATCCGTCTGTACTTTACAAACAAGAGGAAGTTTATTTGTTTATGCGATAAAGTTGAAAATGCACCATATTTCCGACCGAGGTTCTATTGATTTCTATTGGAAATAGGGTGTTGTTACAAAAGTGAAATTTCCCCGCCTAAATATTATAATAAAATAAAAATAAAAAATTTAATTAACCATGTTAAAGAGCATAATATTCTCTTTTCGAATCCGTCTGTACTTTTCTGAGAGTAAAAAAGTACGGACGTTACAGCAAATAATATTTAGAGCTCCCTATCAAAGTAATGAAAAGTTTACGTGAGAAGTATCGAGTGTTGCGCCGCGCTGAGAAGCGAGATTGTTGCATATGGTAGAATATGGTGAGATTCGAAATCGTGACCGCAAAATTTTTAGCATACTGGTGTGCAACCAACATAGATAGATACGCTACCGCTGTACTAACAATGCAATCGAATAATAAACGATGGTAGAAAATATTTATCCATACAAAACCGATATTCAGGACAGGCCAATGTATATTAACAGTGACTATTTTTAGGCCGGCCAAATAAAGTTGGTCGAATTCTCTGTTTAAAACAGTCAAAATTACCACTTTGATAATAGAACTACATTTTCACCGTGAAATCGAAAAATACCAAAATAACACATTTTTAAGCATAAAACAACAAGAAAATGTGTTGGTTTCGGTAGAATATCGATTTTTGATCTACTTGTAATCGTAGAAAAATTATATTACAGATAATCGCCTATCCAAATATAGTAATCGCTGCGCCACTCGTGAAAATATAAAATGTTTATGATCACTCGTAAAATAAAATCGATATTCTACTGAAACCAACAAATATCCTCTTTAAATTCAATATAATATTCAGGCGGGAATTTGTAGTGTTTTGATTTAAATAACCACTGATATAAAATTATGAGAACGAATATGAGAATAGGCAAACATTGTGAACTACAAAAAGTATAACATCAAATTTCAAGAGTGGATATCTTACCGGCATTGTCCTGAGCGGGCGGTGCACTGTATACCACAGCCACTAAAACAACAGTCATTAAACGTAAGAATACATGCATCTTGAAATATAGCTCTTCACACACAAAGTTAAATTCCAATGAATTGAAACACAACGTGATAAGCAATTATTAGATGTTGTATGCCAACATCGGAGTCCGAAAGTTTGCGTAACTGTTACGAAAATGCTTCGCCATTGACCTCCAGATACGAACTTTCAAGTTTTCTAATCTTATGTTAACAAAGTGGGGACGTAGACATACGTAAACGAAATGCCTGTGTCGCATAAACAATCACTATCAACGTTAACCGTAAAATTGCTACATCACTATTGTTGCAGACAGGCTACATTTGGTAAATTCCTATCTACTCTGCACTTGGATGTCACGTGTTGAATCTAATGTGTTATATCCTATTACTGCACTTGGATGTCACGTGTTGAATCTAATGTGTTATATCCAATTACTGCACTTGGATGTCACGTGTTGAATCTAATGTGTTATATCCAATTACTGCACTTGGATGTCACGTGTTTAGCGGTGAACCTATATTACACAAAAATATAATGTGGTAAAACATGTGAAGTGTTTATGAAGCTCTAAGAATAGAATTAGTTCGTCAACAATTGCTGGTGAGGAGTTTAAAATGTTATTGGGGACAATTTGAACATTCTTTTGTTTTGCAGTGATTAGTATCACAAAGGATGCATGCTGAAAATCAAGCCATCAAATCATTAAGTTATGCACAAAAAGACGACTCTTGTACGAATACTAATGTATAATAACGAGTTCCATATTAACTTATATAAAATTATGTGGTTAATAATATTAATATATAATTTATATTCAATGAGGATTTGGAAGATTAGCTAAAATGATCGTGTAATTCAATTAAATTTAACGTTTATTGTTATATTATTACATATGATTCCAAATGCATACGGATCTAGGATATACCTATAAAGTACAAATTTTAATACACAAATATTCATATAATTAAATTACAGTGGCCAAGCTAAATATAGTTGTGAGCTTGGTTTCAATAAAGTTTTCCTTACAAAAACATTACGTTTTCCTTTCAAAAGCATAAAACAAGTATATATTGTAATGTTTCTTGTCTCTGTGTAATTATGTATCAGTTTTATTCCGACAAAAACGCACATGTGTATCTCTGCCATTATGATCATCGAGTGTCCAACCCCGACATTTAATTTGCAACACTCTGGTGTTTCGTTGTGGTTAGTCAACGCGAAAGTGAAAGGAACATTCCCCGTAAATACTGTAAATTGACATTTATCATACCACTATGCTGATATCGGCCTGATACAAATGTGCCTGATATATTTTTTATATCAGGTCAGTAGCGTTTATATCAGTCAATGTTTGGAGGTACGTCATATTATTCGGAAACAACTATGAAGTCAACAGTTTCAGTACAAATATATCAGATTCAACAAAACAAACAATTTGATACCAAGAACGAATATAGTTTATTATTTTTAATCGTGATAAATCACAAAAACGTTATTTTTTAAATATTCATAAAAACCCGCACTGTGATAGTGATATGACGTCATCTATGGAACACAATAAATCATCCATACAAATTTATTTCAATACATTCATAATAAATGCACGAAAAGTCACTACACAGCATCAGTTTATGTTGAACCAAAAACATTATTACCAAAAATTGAACACACTATAGTCAAATACTGTCAATATTGACACGATCTTGGAAATGTCAAATTCAATACACAACTCCAAAATGGCGTCTCCAAACAATTCGGCGTTGTGTGTTCTCCGATAAAATTGATCGTTGCAATCCATTTCAGTTCGCATTTTCAGTATTTTATGAATGAGCATGCGTGTAATCTATGTATTAGTAGTGAAAACAGTTCAGTTATCATTACGAAATGTTAATAATAAGGTATTATTCAGTCAACTTTAAGAAATCCATAACTAAATGTACGTGAACGTGTAAAAGTCGGCTCAGCAAAATCAGCGCCGTCCTTAGTTTTTAAATATATAAAAATTAGCTCGTTTGGTGATATTTTACGAAAAATGTGGTATGCTAAATAGAAAAACAGGTTACTGCCTGGTCTTGTGTAATATATCAGGTTCGGCACGAATAAAATAACGGCTCGGCAAGCCTCGTCGTTATATTATTCTAAGCCTCGCCTGATATATTACACAAGACCAGGCAGTAACCTGTTATTCTCTATATATCTTTTTCACATTTCTGCAGTTTAAAGACGATTTCGGTAGATTTTCTGCGCATCTTTTCGCGCATCAGTGGATTTGATTTAAATCTTCATAATGGGAAGTGCTTTGACAGATAATAGTATTTATTAAATATTGTGTACACTATAATTACCAACTAGAATCAAATATATTCATAATAATTGCCATGATCATAGTAGGAGTGTCTTGTGACTCGATTTTATTTGCGAAAGTTGGATAATACACTGAAAACGAAAGTAGGAACACACTGACTGAACATTGAACTCGCATATAGCTGTGCACATGATTGCGATTATTGTGAAAGTGTTATGGCTGTAATAAAGTTTTGTTCATAGTCATAATCAACTGCTGTTACTAAAATAATTATATATAATATATATCTATTTACTTTTATAAGTGCATTGTTATAAATTATGACTGTCATTCCGTCCAGTTTTTTTTTTACAGAAAAATGTCCAATACTGCAGTACGCACATGTAAACCACATATTTTTTTCGTGAAAAAAGCACGGTGATCTCCTGTTTTCTTTTTTGCCGTTTGTTAAGAATATAATTATATAATAAATATCGAAAATTCATTAATTTTCACGGAAAAGATTTTTTTCTATAGTCAAAACCAAACTTTTATATGGTTACAAAATGTAGAATTTCTTCGTTAAAAAAGGATGAAAAAGCATTGTTTGGCAAATATAATATTAATTTTTCACTATTGCTTTCTGTTGATAGGATACTAGTGCACGTGCAAATGATGATAGTGTAAGTGGATAAGAGACTGAGTTTGTTACATTTTTTAAATGTCATCATAAATAACAATAAAATTGAAGAGCCTGTCAGTTTCATTCTTATCCTCCAGTGACCTAATTCCGGTCACAGGGGCATAAAACAATAAAAATACCCAATATATAAATATTGGTACCGGGGACGTCTCCTGCGTCGTCCGTCGTCTGTTGTCCGTGTGCCGTCGACAATTTGTTTCGTTCTCATGATAGACTTCACTTTTTATCCAATCATACCCAAACTTGCACAGGTTCTGTATGACCGTAAAATCTCGGACGAGATTGTTATAGGGCCAGATCACACTAGTAATTGCTCCTTTTTTCATGCAAAAAAGTGCAAAAATGCCTTTTTCCTACATTTAGTCTTTATTTTCCATCAATTCTTAACCTAACTTTCACAGTTTGTGTATGACCATCAGATCTCAGCAGACCCCAAAAATGGGCTAGATGGTTTTTCAAATGCCAGAGCTATTGCCCTTGGTTTATGAAAATATATTCAAAAATGGTCATAATTCAGGATGGAGACTTCATTTTTCATCCAATCTTCACCAATCTTGTGCAGTTTGTCGATGACATTGAGATTACAGTTGAAACCGAATATAAGCAAGATCGGACCAGAAACACCGGAGTTATTGCCCTTTGTTTGTGAAAAAATATGCAAACATGGACATTATTCAGGATAGAGACTTCATATTTCATCCAATCTTCACCAATCTTGCACAGTTTGTCTTTGACCATAAGATTAAAGGTGAAATTGAATATAAGCAAAATCGGGCCAGAAACACCGGAGTTATTGCCCTTTGTTTGTCCAAAAAATACAAACATGGACATTGTTCAGAATAGGGACTGTATTTTTCATCCAAGCTTCACCAATCTTGCACAGTTTGTCTATGAACGCAAGATAACAGGTGAAGTCGAGTATAAGCACAGCGTTTTTCCTCTATATAAACTTAGTATCCCAAAAAGGTACCTTCCTAATCCAATTTACCTACAAATTCTCCCAATTTGAAGATAAAAAAATCCCAAATATCTGGGAAACCGATTCTAAACAGATCCACTATATGTATTTAACTTTAATTTTAACTCCTGGAAACACAAGTACAAGTGAAAAAATCAATGAAAAAGCAGTTTTAGAGGTTATTTATTGTTTTCTAATTCTGTTTGTCAGTTTTGCAGAAACTGATAAAACTCCCTATTTGGTTGAAAACGTGGCTAATTTTCCGATTTTACCTGGTACCGGTACCATTCCCGAAGTAATGAGGAAAAAATGCTGAAGCATAATCGGGCCAGAAACTCCGGAGTTATTGTCCCTTGTGTGTGGAAAAAAACATCAACAAGTTATCAATGATTGGCTTGCACACACTATTTTGTATTCAATGTTGACCAAACTCGCACCGTTTGCATATGACCATAAAAATTGATTGATAAAAATTGATTTTCAACAATTGCAAACCTTATATGCAGTTATTTGTACATGCAACATTGATGGCTTCAGAGCCTGCATTAACATCAGTTATCATTGGACAGAAAATTATCAAAGAAAAAGCAAAACTTGACCTTATAGCACAGCCATCGCAATTATCGTATTGCAATTGATTTCCAAAACTGTCTGCGAAAAAGAAATCAAAATATAATGCTTTTGCATTTCCAGAATTGTCACTGACTTAATGAAAAAGGGTCAGGTGAGAATATCGCGAAAAATTATTTGTGAACCATACGCGAAAACTCCGCACATCCACTACCCAACTGGTACTTTAGTTTGAACATTGCACTAACCAATGTTTTAAATCAAACGGATCCTATCCCCCTTTGCAGAAACGTGTGTATTGTGCAGTTGCCTTAATTGTCAAACCTGTCACAACAGTATGGTCTTTATCTCTGCCAGTTCTCAGGTGAGCGCTTTGGACCATCATGGCCCTCTTGGTATTGTTGTAGGCCCCTATATTTATAGTATATATATATAGTGTATTTTTATTGTTCTAGGCCCCTGTGATTCCGGTGACGCGCCTACAGTGTAATAAGGTAACAACAAATGAATAACTAAGAATGATTTAATTCCAGTATAGGCTATTCCATCTCAAAATTATTTAGTTGTATAAAGTAATCCAATGCAGTAAGAAACAAGAAATGTCTTTTAAAAAAGATATTCGGTGTCTGTGGTAATTTTGTAAAATAAAGAATGTAGATTGAACTTTTGACATAAAAAAAACCCTGACAAATGTGTAACTTGTTAGTTTTTTTCATGTTCAGTATTTCACTTATCCGTCGCATTACTGACTAGATTCAAATGGCATATAATACTCACATACGTAACTAAAATATTACTTATTACTATTCACATCCTTTGAATTAAAAGAATATTCAAAACAAAGAGAGTAACAAACAAAATAATCATAAATGTGTAGACGGTATATAATTAAATGCATATATCATCGTTACAAAAACACAGCAGGGTATAACAGTATTTTATTAACATTTATTTCGGAGTATACAAGTAGTTTAAAAGAATAAAATATTTAATTTATGCTTAATAGATTTCTGGTACTGTTCTTAGTGCCAAACAACGATAATTTGTCGAGTATTTCCCCATTCAGCTTCAAATATAGTTTATAGCTATATGACAAACTGACCGGGCACTGACCTTAAAGTCCAAGATCGATTCATTCATGCATATCAGAGGTTAATAAGTACTAGCAACATACCCCATTATGTGGTGGGTACACTGTTTTAGACACAATTGCTATTTTTAGTGTATGGCACAGTGCCTATTGTGTACGAATTTAGAAGGGTCACTCGAAAGTTGTATTCACTAGTATTGAATATTCGCCAGTCGCCATTCTCTATAATTCTGGAATTTTGCACTCATTTCATTATGATTTGTCTACTACGATTATTTTCAAATAAGCTGATGCAGTACTAGGATTTATTCATTTAGGACAACTGACGGAAAATATTCACAACATTTAATTTGATATTTGGAAAGGTCAAAAGTTGGGTTAAACAGTTAAGCCAAAAAATCGTCAGTGTAACATCGTTATAATAGGAAGTTCCTACAAACTAATGTCACCATTGTTGTTCTTGCTGTACAAATTATACAGTGGTTGAAGTACAATATAACTAATACTGCAGTACTAGATGGTATGCAATCGCAATGACAATCATACCAGTATTTGGTGTGTTTTGATGGCCAATGGCAATATAGTATATTGGTCTAGTAAGTTGATAATGGATATTTTATGTATTATTATAGTACTGTACTGTACAGTTGATGATATTTAGAGGAAGAAATAAATTTTATTTATGCCTAAAACCTATACATGTGGTACGTTGTTAACAGGCCTACCAGTGTGGAAAACGGAACAATATGACAACAGAATAACATGTTAAATGTAAAAAATGTCTTGTTAATTGGTAGTTGACTGTAACAACCATTTCATCATAGAATATATAATTATATATTAAAAACTAGTGTTGGTCAATCAGGTCAAACTTAACAAAAAGTAGTTTTAATAATAGTATGTTTATATCAGTGCTAAAAATAGCCGTAAAACATCATTTGTCTGCTTGCGATGCTGTGTTTACAGATGACCTTAACTAGCATGATGTGCTATCCAATATTGACCGACTACAGTCCAACAGCAACCTCTGAAACACCAAAGATCAGAACAGTCCATTTGGTAGGGGTATCAATGAAATTGCTATTTTTATAATGTAACTCGCGGAAACTCTTTAGAAAGAAGATAAAACAGCATTAAAGTTATCTCCCTTAATGAATTTGTCACAAGTTGTAAACTGTTGCGAGTCAGAATTTGGCTTCGTTTTTGGATTGTGTACTATATTGACAATCAATCATTGAGTTTTAAATGCCTAACATGTTAAATGTAAAAAATGTTGTGTGAATTGGTGACTTACTTTTACCACCATTTTATCATATAATATATAATTATATGTTCAAAACTAGTGTTGGTCAAACTTAACAAAAAGTGATTTTAATAATAATTTGTTGATATCAGTGCGAAAATAGCCATATAACGTAAGTTGTCTGCTTTTGACGCTGTGTTTTCAGATGACCTTAACTAGCATGTGGTTGGTGTCCAGTGTTAACCGACTACACTGCAACAGCTACATCTGAGACACCAAAGATAAGCACTGTCCATTTGGGTTATCAATGAAATTGCTATTTTTATAACCTTACTACCAGTAGGGGGGTGTTATATAGGAATCACTCTCTCGTTGGTATGTCCCGAAACTTGTCCAGACTCTTAATTTCCCATGCATTGAAGGATTTCGAAATTACTTTGAACAATTGTTAACGTCAGTGCTTTTTATAGCCATTATTGGGTCATATTCCCAATGGCAAAAAGTATCCTTTTCCCAAATCCTAACCCAAAAGTCCCAATTGTTGCTTTGACTTTCAGATGTTTGGAAAAAAGAGGTGCTCAGTGTAGAAATTAGGACTGTCTAAAGTTGCAATAACCATTTTGCTGATTTGTTTTTGTTCGGAACATTCTATTTTGTGTAGTTTTATCAATAAATTCTTATAATTTCAGGGTGTTCGTTTGACCCGAGCTCCCGGGTTTTGACCCGTGATTTTCATGGAAATCATGAAATTGACGCATTGTAAAATCACCCAAAGAGTCATATTGACCCTTGGTAAATGTCTGAATTGTGTCATCACTTCCTATACAACTGAAGCCAGTCAAGACACTGACTGTTGTTAACACATTAGGCCTACCTTAACTTAATCCGTTTTGCATTTACTGATTAGATCTTCCATGCCAGGAAGTTATCAGTGTATGTATTTGACCCTTCCACCAATGAAAACAAAGACATTTTCCATTTGAGTATGCACCTTTAGCCTCGTTGTGAACTTCAGTGTGTTACACCTTTTGTTACAGCATTTGTGTACTGTCAACCTGGATAGTTCTGACGTTTACATGTTCAAATGTAGATGGAATGATGTTTAAAATGTTAAATAATAACAATATTTCAAATAAAATATAATCTAAAAACAATACTGATAAAAAACACCAGAAACACTTACAAAAAAATCGGCCGAAAATTTACAACAGTCAATAATTTCGGACAACACTTTCGGACATTTGTTGATGAAAAAAAAAAAAGCAGCATTACGTTTTGTCTTTCATTTATATTGATCAATTATTGCAAAATCTTACCTTTATAGGTCTTTCTTAAGAATTGTACATTGAATAAAAAACAAACAACACAAACTTACAAAGGCTAATTTTTTATATTATGATCAGCACCAGGTTGATTTTTTATTTTAGTAATATTTTGTAATATATTTATTAGTATAATGTGAACCTTGAGTTTGTTTGTTTTTGTTTTGGTGACCTGTGAATATTTGAATTTGACTCTTCAAAATAGAATTTTGACCCTTGAAAATGTTGGTCAAAGGGTCAATGACCTTTGAAATTTACAGTCTACTGAACACCCTGTAATTGTATTCATCGAACAATCATACTTTTTCCCAATTTTAGGTGAATTGACGCTAAAATTCCCAATTTCACGGGTATAGGTCAACCGTCACATTCCCCTAATGATGAAAGGCCCTTTATGAGTCTATGAGATGATATGTCGCGGAAGAATCGTATGGCAACATTTGAGGTCAAGGTCTTACTTTGAGATCAAAGGTCTAAGTAGAGTACTATTGTCAAAATAGGGCTTCTCCGAGCTCTAACTTCCCCATGCATTGAAGGACTTAGAAATTACTTGGCACTAACATTAACGTATATTATATTGTGTGTTACATGCAATAAACAGACCTTTTAAGGTCAAGGTCATGCTTTGAGTAAAAGGTCAAAATACATCACTTTATGGTTAAAATACGGCTTGTCCAAGCTCTAACGTCCGCTTTCAAAATAACCTGGCACAAATGTTAACCTGTAAGAGATTGTGTGTCGCGCACAAGAACCGTATGGCTACCTTTAATGCCGAGGTCATACTTTGAGGTCAGATGTCACAATAGAGCGCTTTATCAAAATACTTTTGTTCGGGCTCTTATTTTCCTATGCATGGAAGGATTTTTAAAAACCACAATATTAATCTAGATATGGCATTGTGTCACACACAAGAATAAGATGGCTACCATACATGTCAAGGTCAAACTTTGAGATCAAATGTCCAAAAAAAAGGTTCATAATTGTCAAAATAGCGATTGTCCTAGCTCTAACTTTCCCATGCAGCATTGGAGGATTTTAAATAACTTGGAGCAAATGTTAACCTATATGAGACAGTGTGACAAGTGTGGTAAACGTTTCTGTTCCAAAATCTTAAAATTTATAAACTATATAATGTTGTTACTTAAAATGTTGTATTTCGACAAATTAATGCCCCTTCCACTTTCCAAAATATGTACCAACTGAAAAACTTTGAATGGTTGAGCGCGCTGACAGCGCTTGTTTGTATTTAATCTGTTTTAGAAAAAAAATCATGGTTTTAAGACTGTCAGTAGGTGCAAAAGATTTGATTTCTATTAACCAAATGACCTTAAATTAAATTAACTTATAAATTATCATGGACCAAGCAAAAATTTGGTGGACTCGGTAAATGTTCCACTGGTTAATCTTGAAGACTGTAACTTGTACATTTTGTGTAGGACCATAAAATATTGGATGGTATCGATAATGGGCCAGATAAGACCAGGAACCTTGGAGTTATTTCAAGGAAAAATGAAGACATTGCATTTTTATGCCCCCACAAAATGGGAGGCATTAAATTAAGTTGTGCACTTGTCCGTACGTACGTATGTCTCAAAATGTTTTCTGTACGATATTGTCCGGACTGTAACATCATCATTTATCAGGCAATTTTAATGATGTCTGTGCTCAAAGGTCAAGGTCACACCTTCAGGTCAAAGGTCAAATGTGGGCATAATACAGCTTGTCTGGACTGTAACTTCATCATTCATCAGGCAATTTTAAATTAACTTGCCACAAATGATCACTGTGTGCAAACTGCGTGTCCCGCGCAACACCTTTGTCCCTAGCTCAAAGGTCCGCCCTAGGTTAACGCTTTTCGGTAAACTAGTATCTCAGGAATGGCTTGATGGATTTCCTTCAAACTTGAAACATAAATTCCCAGAATTCAAATGAACTCATAGTGCAAGTTTAGTAACTCTATTTTATTTTGAAATTTGTCATAATTATGGGCCTTTTTACACTTAGAAAATTGCATTGCATTCTATTTGGTTTGGTTTAAAGTTTTTCGGTTAGCTAGTATCTCAGGAATGGCTTGAGGGATTTTATTCAAACTAGAAACATTTATGCCTCATATTAAAATGAACCCATAGACCAAGTTTGGTAACTGTAGTTTGAAATTTGTCAACATTATAGGCCGTTTTACACTTAGAAAATTATAGTGCTAGCTATTCGGGTAGTTTTTCGGTAAGCTAGATTCTCAGCAATGGCTTGAGGGATTTCATTTAAACTTAAAACACTTATTTCCTATATTGAAATGAACCCATAGGCAAACTTTGATAACTCTAGTTTTAAATTTGTCTTAATTATCGACCTTGTCACACTCACACATCTTACATTCCCACAACTTTTGATTTCCATTCTCTAACTCAAGAGTGACTCTTCACACATAGATACCCTAAAGCAATACTTAACTTGGGACTGCATTTGGGGTGGGTTAGGTGGTTTCAAGGTCAAGGTCACTGTTACTAGAACAACAGTTTCTGTTCTATTACTCAAGAACAAATTGAAATATTTTCATGAAACTCAAGTTATATTCGGGGGAGGGAAGGGAGCATATAGTTGCCGCTTTGTCCATCCGTCCATCCATCCGTCCCGTTTTCCTGTTGGGAGAATTTCTCAGCAACTACTGGCCAGAATTCAATGAAACTTCATGGGAAGCTTTATAGGAAGCTTCATTACCAAGTGTCGATGTGCACTGAACCAGGGTGATTTTTCTCAGAGTTATGGGACTTCTGAATTTCTTTAAGTATTTAGTGCACAATTTTTGTCCAGTTTCATTCTGCTTGGTTTTTAGTTATTTTAATATCTCAGCTCTTCTGATTGCATTCCCATCAATTAGCAAAGCGCATTTGGGAGCATCCATCAGTTCACTGATATCCTTGACTTAATGTTAAAAGGTTGTGATTACTGATCAAGAGCTATGTAGTTTGCATGGCTTCAAAATAAGAAATACTTTATGATAATGGCTTGCATGTTTGAAGGTTTGCTGTATAAGAAGTTTAACATTGACCTTTTTGTTTGCATTTCAGTTTGTGGAACATACAAAACAAGTGTTTCTGGTCACAAGTAATGTATTTATGGAACAAGAGACCCCAATGTGTAGTATACAGCTGATTGCAAGGTGTATAGGTGGAGAATCACACTTCTTGTGTAATGTATGACTGGTGTTGTATTATATCAGTGGAAATTACATTGTAACCTTCTACAGACAATAACAGTAAAAATGACAGTTCAATGAGTAGCATCTACCTAGTCACAAGGAAGATCATTGAAAGTGCTTATCACCAGGAGGATAAGTGGAAGTCCAATGCGTAGCAAACTGTTGGTCACAATGCAGATCAGTGGAAGTGACAGTCCAATGAGTAGCAAGCTGTTATTCACAAGGAAGATCGGTAATAATAGTCACCAGGACTGCCACTGATAAGAACATCCAATTGTGCCCATTGGGTCATGTATCAATGTATTGGTTAATTTCCAAAATTACTTAACATCAACTTATTTATATACTTGACAGTTTTAGCTCGACTATTTGCGGAGTTTTTATTCAGAAGTCTTGTAACTTCCAAACTACATCATAAGTTATTGTCTTGAAACCTGGAATATACCTTTGTCATCAACTCCAGTATCAGGAGCAACGTTCCCAATAAATCTGTTTGTATTTTGCGTTATGCTCCTTTTTACATAGATTTTGAGATTAACTTCTAAGCTCCACAAGGTTTTCACTTGAAACTCGGAATGTACCTTTGTCATCAACTCCAGCATCAAGTGAAACATATTGCTCTGTTTTGTATTATGGCAGACAGACAGATCTTTGTCCGTCAGTTGGTCCGTCTGTCTGTCCTGAAACGTGTCAGGACTCTAACTTCCCTATGCATTGAAGGATTTCGAAATAACTTGGCACAAATGTTAACCTCAACGAGACGGCGTGTCAAGCGCATATACCAGATGGCTACCTTTAAGGTCAAGGTCATGCTTTTAGGTCAAAAGTCAAAATAGAACACTTTATTGTTAAAATAGCACTTGACCGAGCTCTAACTTCCCCATGATGCATTGAAGGATTTTGAAATAACTTGACACAAATGTTCACTTATGTGAGACAGAGTGTTGGGCGCAATAACCAGATGGCTACCTTAAAGGTCACAGTCGTACTTGGGTGTTAAAGGTCAAAATAAAGTACCTTCTTGTAGTATTTTATTTCTGCTCTATAACTTCTGATTGCCTTAAAGGATTTAAGTATTACCCCCATGACCAAATGATGTGTCACGTACATGGCTCTTGCATGTAGGTCAAAGGTCAAGGTCACAATTGAAGGTCAAATGTTTAGTATTTATAATTCGTTCCTCTCCATAACTTCTTAATGCCTAAACAGATTTTAATATTACTTCAAATTGTTACCCTACAGGACTAGACAATGTGTCACGCACATGTCCAATGCGTGTCAGTCAAAGGTCAAGGTCACAATTCAAGGTCAAAGATGTGTGAATCGTTTTCACTTGTACTCTTCTTTTTGCTTATCAAGCCCGATGTTTCCTCTTAAGCAAGTCATTTTGTCAGTCAATACCTTGTTATGTGCCAAAGCTCTTCATCTATGTCCAAGTGGTATGTGTGGGTATTTATTACCTTTAGTGATAGCTCTAGTAGTTTTACTGATTGAAGCTTACAAGTGACTATATATACCTGCCTATTCTAAAATGGTAAAGATTATACTAGGGTATCGTTAAGGTACTGCATTCATTTATAAACAAATCTATGTTTCTAGGTTTCTTTCTGCTGTCCACACTTTCAAACCAATGTGCCATCTTAAGCAATACATCATCTCTATACCTCCAATAGTCCTCTGACAGCTCTTGTTCATAATTTACATTTAATACTGCAAAAATATGTTTTGATTTTCTGATCATGAGCATTTTCCTTAAACTTTCACACTTTCATGGTGTAAGGAAACATACCTACTTACTAAGTGGGAGATCTGAGTTCAATTCCCAGTGAAAGTAAAAGTCACAAGGGAAAATGCTTATCGTTTGCAGCACAAATAGTGTGAAATACACAAATACACCTGTATTTCTTCATTCTATCATTTACTTATTGTATCAATCCTTTCAGTCAAATAAGGGCTTTAACCTGACTATAATTATGCCCAACATCCAAGCTGTTTTGATAATATATTTAGTTTGCAAATGTAGGTCAGTCAGTAGATCAAATTTATTTCCGCGAACACTTACAGGTCCTTATATTTCCTTATATGGCTATATTGAAATCTTTGAAAATCTTCTGTCAGAAACCGATTGCCGTATTTAAAACAAATTTGACAGAACTGTTCCTTGAGTGACAAATTCCTTCAAATCATTTGGATTCGTTAAAAATCATGGCTGCCAGGGGGCAGTGGCATTTTCTGTATATGGCTATATGGAAAACTTTGAAAATCTTGTCAGAAACCGCATGCTGGATTTCAAACTTATTTCACAGAAATGGTCCTTGGGTAACACTACTACATTCCGCCTTTTGTCCTTCATTTGTCATTTGTCGTCTACATTTACCTTGTGAACACTCTATAGACAACATGTATAGGTTAGATTTTATGAAGAGAATTCTTCAGGAATAACGAGCCCTAAGTGAAGGAGCGCAGCGACCGGACAGGGCTTCTTATTTCTGAAGAATTCTCTTAATAAATTCTAACGTATTTAGTGTTAGCCCCTCCCCACTACATCAGACTCAAAGTCATTCCTCACCATTCCTCACCATGCCTGTCAATCCACTTTTCGCGGTACATATTAATTTACATTGAAATGGACGATTATACAGTATTACTTTGCAGGGGTGTAAAGCTATTGCTTACGTTTATTTTGTTTTCACATGCTACTGGTACTCTGTTTACATGCAATCTGACAAAAGAACAAACATTTCCTAAAATCGTTGCATATTTTAAGATGTGATTGTAATCAGATTGGTTTCAATGGTAACAGTATGTTGTGTGAAATAACCACTCAGTTATTCACTCAGTGAAAAAAAAAAAGAAAATATACCAAAACACAGAGCGAGTGATTCTTGTAAAGGCGTGTTAAACCGCGCTTACGCACTGATTACTATGTTCTACAGCTGAGCAGATAGAACAAACTCTTAATTGGTAAGAGTCTGCGAAGAGCGTTCTTCATGAAATTAATCTTTTGAATTTTAACAAAACTGAGACATCTGATTGGCTAAAAAATTGGGGCAAACACTAATTATTGCCCAATCTTCATGAAATTAGCCCAGAACTTTTGTTAAATTATATCTCAGACTAGTTCGAAATTGGGTCATGTGGGGTCAAAAACGAGGCCACTAGGGCAAATGAAAGAAAAAGCTTGTGAGCACTCTAGAAGCAACATTTGTTGCCCAATCAACATGAAACTTACTTAGCCCCTCAGGTGAGTGACCTAGGGCTTTACAGTCTTCTTGTTTGCATAGTGGCCCTGACTTAAACCACACACTTGGTTCTTGTGCGACACATCATCTCATAATATTGATCATAAATGGCATATACTTTAGAAAATTAAGCTATGCTTTGTACAGTGTGTGTGGGCGTTTCCTGCCATCTGCCAAGGGCATTCCTGTAACGTTAGAATATAAAAAGCACCATTGACATTGAGAAATTACTTGCCTATATGAAAATGACACATGAAGTCTGCAGTCAAGACATGTAACATCTGATTACAACTGGGATCGCCATCTTAGTATGGTAAATGCAAGGATTGGAAACTGACCAGACTGTATGGCTTATTTATCAAACCATAGATGCCATTAGATGGTGAAATAAATTATAAATATTGCCCAGATTGTCCAAGAGTACTTATGTATGGACAAGTCCGCATTGGGCTGAATTAACTCTATACATTTGTATTTAGTTTGGATACATATGGAAGATACCACTTCAGAGTGGACAAGTAACCAGATTTTGATACAACATGCATATTCCATACTTGGCCATAAAATAATCCATAGATGTTCTTTTTAATGTCTGCCAAGACATTATCACCTTGATAAAAGCCTGATCATTGATGTGATGTTATCATGTTATGCATTTCTTTGTTTTCATTCAGTATGTTCATGTAAAATGAACAGAGAAGGATAAAACTGCAATATATTGCAGTATTATACAATCGCCTTGATTGGGTATCGAACCATGGGCCTATTCCATCATCCAGGAACAGAGACACCACATCCACTACATGCTGTTTCAAGCTTGGTAGTTTCTGCATGTAATTGTTGTTTCTGTGCATTATTAATAAACATTTATAAATTAGTATTATTATTTATACAAAATCTGCTTAGAAATTTATCTATGAGCATTATCATACCATGCTGGAAGTACTTTTTAGTTAATTGTTGACTTGTTTGTTTGGATTTTTTGCCATATTTAACAGTATTTCAGTGATATAACGGCGGTCAGTTAACCTACTCACACTGGGCTTAGCCGATCTAAGAGGTTTACCAGTACCAAGTGCACATACTTATGCCAGTCACTGACAACTGCCCTACTAAAATCAGACGTCGGGGGAGAATGGCCGTATAAATTATTTCAAAAGTTGTGTGTCGAGGCTGGGGCTTGAACTTACAAACCCTGGATTGAGAGTCCAGTGCTATACCAACTGAGCTAGCTGGGCCCGGCAGTTAATGTTCGGTATTAAGTGTTTTGCATGGCTTTTAAAATATCAATGCAATCTCACATGACATCTCTTATGTAACACAAGAGTTTAATTATGAACAATACCACAATGTTTACCCTTCAACAAATGGTATACATTATGTTTTTCTATATAACAATAATAATGATTGGATGGTTCACTTTAACAAAAATTGAAAATGTATACTTCATAGTATTGATATGAAACAGTAACCTGCCAGTCATAAAATAAACACCCTGAGTGTAGAAACATTCTAAAATGTATTTGACATGCAAATATGAATGAACTAATATTGAAACAAAGCAATTTATAGTTATTGCACCATTCTTCTTTTACACGCGCTAACACGCAATCAATGTATATATTGTTCATTGTTCATTTGCGTATAATAATCACTACTGAATATAAATCTTAAACATTTTTTTTGCTTGTTCCTTGTTTAAAGGCAAAACATAATGGTATCCGAAATTGATTCTATCCGAATACATGCTCAATCGCATCTATAATAATTTACTTAACTCAAGTAATAACATAGTATTTTCGAATTATTCTCTTAATAATAACTTAAATAACGTTAATCAATCGAGAACGTGTATGATATATCGAACATATGAGTTATATTGACAGTTATAATGTTTCAGTACACTATATTGGCCAGCAATGTTCGAGATGAAACCACTTTGATAACAGATATAGAGTTTATATATAGTTTTAAACAAATGTTGTTGAAGGATTTATACACGAATATCGTAGTAACAATTACAATCATATTTAAATATAATGCCCAATTGTTGTTGTTAACTTTAAATATGTCTTAGGACACGCAGCGCTAAGCATATACTTATGCGCCGATCAATATTTTCCCCCGGGGGGGGGGGGGGAGCGGCAGGCAGATCTAGGGGTATTGGACAAATGTATTTTTGAGGGTCTAATTCCCCACCCTAGAGCCAAGCATATTAGTCTAAATCCCCTCCGTGGGAGTTGCTATATGTCTATCAAATGGCCCGGGAGCGTATATTACCGGGATCTAAAATCCGACCAAAGTCTATTTCTCCGGGACCCAGAATCATTCGGCGTGTCAAATTCACACCTGTCGGGAATCGCTCGCAGTCTAAAGTCCCGTATATACGGTGGTTCTAGTTTTTACCGCTGTAAAAGGTAAAGAGAAATAATTATAATACAAATGGATTTATTAAAAAGTAGTTACAAGTACACATAGCTTCTTCAAACAAGAGGGCCAAATGGCCCTGGGTCGCTCACCTGAGTTTCATTAATCATAGTGGCTTTTAGAAATGTAATAGTATGCTCAAAGGCTTTTAAAGTAAAATATTGACAAAAGACAAAATCAAAATTATTTGAAAGAATTTGGTACATTCTGTGGAGTTATTTTAAAATGCAGCGAGTGGTTTCTGATCAAAAGATTGTGAAAATTGCCTATATAACCATACAATGGCAAACTGCCCCACCCTTTGGCAGCCATGCTTTTTTAACAGATCAAAATTAGAAGGAATTCGTTTGAATTGAAGGCATTTGGTAAAAGGACCATCCCAGGAACATTCCTGCCAGGTTTTGTTAAAATCCACCAACCGGTTTCAGAGAAGAAGGTGTTGAAGTAAATTGTTGAAGACAGACGCCAGATGGTGACTGACCACAATAGCTCACCCTTGAGCACTTTGTGCTCAGGTGAGCTAAAAAACAATTATTATTGGTAGTGAAGGTATATCACAACATAATAATCCTTTTCCAGTTGTGGCTTTGCTAATAAAACATGTATGTATTACAATTCTATTAAAGAATAGTCTTCAAAAGATAATGAAACATGTATGTATTACAATTTTATTAAAGAATAGTCTTCAAAAGATAATGAAACATGTATGCATTACAGTTTTATTAAAGAATAGTATAAAAAGATAATGTATCATAAAATATTTGTGTTATTGTATTTATGAAATCTCAAAACCAAAACAAGAGTGCCACAAAGTGTCACAAAGATACTGCCAGAATCGTTCCCATAATACGTCCCGTTTTTCAATTATAAGTATAACAATTACCAAGAGATCTGGACATAAAACCTAATATGTTGTCTTCTCCTTCACCTCCTTGTCAGATAAAACTTCCAGCCAGTCATCAAGTGTTGGGAAGGAGTCATGGTTCTGAATAAACAAACAAGCATGATCAACCATTAAATACCTGTGATTTGAATCAATTTTTCTGGATTATTTTAAAAGCTCACTATGTTGATACTAGAAGTTCATATCTTATGTGAAATTCATCTTTACAGTAAAGATGAATTTGACATAAAATATGAACTACTAGTGTCCACATAGTTTAAAGTTTACTTATACTCTATTTTTTTCGCTCTAACTCTTGGTAAAGTTTACTAATACTCTCTTTTTTTTATTATCTTTTTGCCTAATTTAAGTAAGCCATTTCTTAATGTTTAAACGGTAGTTGAAATGTATATGGTGCATATATAGTAGGGATGGCAAAACTATTTAAATATTCGAGTATTCGATTGAATGATCGTTATTCGAATAGTTAAAACGCTATTCGAATATTCGCAAATTTGTACTGCTTTAAAAAAACATTAATTTATTGATTGTAGAAAGTAGTTTTCTTGCAACGTCAAAGCAGTATTTCACCAGTCGATACATCATAACACCGTGTTTTCAATAGATTAAACCCGTTTCATGAGGCAGAGAAAGATATTGAATATACGAGTCCGTGTCAACAGTCATCGTATAATCGGTAATACACAATTACATTGAACATTATGAAGCAATAACATTCAACAGGTAAGTTAACCTGTAAAAAGTCCAAATTAGGTCAAGGTCAAGGTCAAAGTAAGGTTGGATGATGTGGGTGGATTGGGAAAGTCATAAGTAACAACTGTAAAAATATCCAAGTGTTGTATTAAGCGGTGTTGGTGCTAAACGAAACGGTAAAATCTACTTGACCTTGTCACGGACAGAAGGATGGACAGGACAATCACTATATGCCTCCCGCATCAAGATGCCGGGGACATAAAAAACATTTACTGATGTGCGATCACACATTTGGCAGTCATTATAGCAGAGAAATTTTGCTCAAATTCACCCATAAACATATATGCTTATCGACACGTTTCCCACATGACAAGAAATATGTGCATTGTAGATTTATTGCAAATATTCTTTATAAAAACAACAACACTTAACATGGGACTTCAGTGGTTTATGCTTAATGCCATTAACACATTAACATGATATTGCAATTTGTTAGTAAAGACACAGCGATAATGTGTACTAAAACTGTACTATCATGGTGTCGGCTGGGTCACAAAGCTTAATGTAGTAAATATGAATCAAAGCGAATGTTCTATTAAATGAAAAAGCGAATATTTGAATATCGATGCCATCCCTAATATATAGACATATCAATAGTTACAATTAGCCTTAATTCAACAGTTTTCGGACTCGTGTGAGTCAAATAGCAGTACATGTATCTTTACAGGAAACCAATACACATACATGTATTTGATTTGATGGGTATAACAGCCTAAATAAGTTAAGCTTCTTAGTTCATACATGAAAGGAAAGTAATGTTAAACCCTCATATACATATGTATCACCACAATAACTGACTATGGAAATGATCAATGAAAGACTTGCATTGTATAAATGTTGTACAGCATGCATTTCTAGGGAATGATGGTCGGCGTATGTCTTGCTGTGGCAACCTCTTTAATGGCATCTTTTCTCATGAGCAACATGT
The DNA here is from genome assembly GCA_027627225.1 of Congeria kusceri. Classification (NCBI taxonomy): domain Eukaryota; kingdom Metazoa; phylum Mollusca; class Bivalvia; order Myida; family Dreissenidae; genus Congeria; species Congeria kusceri. The sequence goes on from CM051037.1 coordinate 25,395,492, forward strand.
GAAATTATATGAGCATCTAGCTGTCCAACACTATGGAACCTCTTCACATGACATACAGTGGCAGGATAGACCTTACAAACTAATTCACATACTGATGCAAAATAATACCCCCCCCCCTCCCTGTATGCCGCTTTTTCACAAGGATATTGAATTCAGGGGTTCAGTAATTTTTTTTTTAAAATGGCGGGACAACAAAAAATGAAAAAGGGGACTTACTCTGTTAATAATTTAGGTAGTTATAATTCTTGTGCACTGCATTCCACCAAACAAACATCTATTCATGTATGATATTTGAGGTCAATCCCTTCAGTAGGAGAAGATTTTTAAAGTCATTTTGCTATTTAAGTCTATATAAACCATGTGACCCTGGAGCGTGGCCCATTTTGACCCCAGGGGCATAATTTGAACAATTTTTGTAGAGGACCACTATATAATGTTATATACCAAATATGAAACCTCTGGGCCTTGTGGTTTTAGAGGATTTTTGAATTCATTTTGCAATATATTCCATATAAACCATGTGACCCCGGGGGAGTGGACCGTTTTGACCCCGAGAGGCATAATTTCAACAATCTTTGTAGAGGACCACTAGAAAATATCACATATCAAATATGAAACCTCTGGGCCTTGCGGTTTCAGAGGAGAAGATTTTGAAAGTCGTTTTGCTATATATTCTATATAAACCATGTGACCCCCAGGGCGTGGCCCGTTTTGTCTCCAAGGGGCATAATTTGAACAATCTTTGTAGATGACCACTATATGATTATTCATACCATATACGAAATCTCTGGGCCTTGTAAACCATGTGACCCTTTTTTTGACCCAAGGGGCATAATTTCAACAATCTTTGTAGAGGACCACTATACAATGTTCCCAACCAAATACAAAACCTCTGGGCCTTACAGTTTTAGAGGAGATTTTTAAAGTCATTTTGCTATATATTCTATATAAACCATGTGACCCCTGGGGAGTGGCCCATTTTGACCCCAGGGGCATAATTTGAATAATCCTTGTAGAGGACCATTAGAGGATGCCACATACCAAATATGAAAGCTCTGAGCCATGCGGTTTAATAGGAGAAGATTTTTAAAGTGTCACTTTTTAAATCTATGTTTAGCTCTGGTGACCTACATATGCAGCGGACCGGAAAGATTTCAACAACTTTGAAAGAAGTCCACTGAAGAATCATTCCTGATAAGTTTGGTGAAAATCTGCCAAGTGGTTTAGGAGAAGATGTTTAAATGAAAAGTAGACGACGGATGCACTCACGCACGCACGGACGGACGACGGACCATTGACGATCAAAAAAGCTCACCATGAGCACTCTGTGAGCTAAAAACACTTCTTTGCTGATGAAATAAATAAGTTTAAAACATCAATGTCACTTGTTATTAAAAGTACCGGTTCTTGGTTTTCCTCGACATCCTTTGACAGCATCAGCTTTAGTTGGGAAAGGTTGACATCTTGTTGTACGAGGAACTGCATTATGACGAAGTGGAGAACTTCTTGTCCCCACGTATGGCCCAGAATCATAACTCCAAACATCTTCATCCATAGGGTGGGTAGGAAAACATCATACAGTCCTACAGAGAATAACAGGCTACTGCCTTACCATTTTGTATAAGGAAATGCTTAATTTAGAGTTAATGGTCCGTTCCTGTACTCACAATGCCAAAATGAGTCATTTTCAGTAACATAATTAATCACAACAGTTCATTATGAAATTATGATTTATAATATGTTGTTTTTTAATTGCACACATGAAGTACAATTAATTGGATGGAGATGAGCTTTTTCTTGGATGGATGTCTTACGCTCAAGAAGCTCTGAATAGCCTCACAATGACATTTGATGATAAATACCATATTAGTAATCTTCGGGTGACAAGCTTTCTGTTGTACTGGGTTGCTTACAGGACACACAGGCTGGTTCTGAAATAATATGCATTTATTTTTCACCAGTCAAATAAACTAGTGCTTAAGCTTTTATAAGTGCACGTACTACATAGAATACATGCCCGGAAAAAAAGACTGAAATACATGCCCAGAAAAATGGATTGAACTATACATTTGTATATATTATAAGGAATGTTTCTATCAGCAACTAAGAAACAAAACATTTTCTTCAATATTGGCTGAAGTATGTTTATTTTACTGTTTAAAGCAACTATGTCAACAAAAAATTGGCTTCCTATTGCAATATAAATTATATTATTTTATAGAAATGCACTTAACTAAGACATACGCATTCAATAAATAAAAACAAGAGCTGTCAGAGGACAGCGCGCTCGACTATTCGAAGTACATACATTTGTTAAAATACATAGCTTTAAAGTGAAGCCTTGAATAGTTTATAAATGTTTGGAAGAAAAACTTTAGCAACAAAGTCTATGCAAAAAGTGGGCTACCTCTGTCAAAATACGAAATAGAGTTATGGGGAATGTTCACCCTGATACTGGAGTTGATGACAAAGGTTAGTTCCAAGTTTCAAATGAATAACTTATGTAGTTTTGAAGATACCAAACTTTTGAATATCAACTTTAAACAGAAAATCTATGTGAAAAAGGGACATAACTCTGTCAAAATACAAAACTGAGTCATAGGGATGTTGCTCTTGATACTGGAGTTGATGACAAAGTTTAGTTCCAAGTTTCAAGTGAACAACTTATGTAGTTTTGAAGTTACAAAACTTTTGAATATAAACTTTAACCAGAAAATCTAAGTGAAAAAGTGGCATAACTCTGTCAAATTACAAAACAGAGTTATGGGAAAGGTTGCCTCTGACACTGGAGTTGATGACAAAGGTATAATCCAAGTTTCAAGTAAATAACGTATGTAGTTGTAAAGTTACAAAACTTTTGAATATAAACTTTAACCAGAAAATCGATGTGAAAAGGGACATAACTCTGTCAAATTACAAAACAGAGTTATGGAGAATGTTGCCCCTGACACTGGAGTTGATGAGAAAGGTATATTCCAAGTTTCAAGTGAACAACTTTTGTAGTTTTGAAGTTACAAAACTTTTGAATATAAACTTTAACCAGAAATCTAAGTGAAAAAGAGCATAACTCTGTCAAAATACAAAACAGAGTTATGGGGAACGTTGCCCCTGACACTGGAGTTGATGACAAAGGTATATTCCGAGTTTCAAGTGAATAACTTATGTAGTTTTGAAGTTACAAGACTTTTGAATAAAAACTTTAACCGAATTCAGACGTGGACGTGGACGCCGATGCAGGGGGTAGTAGGATAGCTCACCTATTTGTTGAATAGTCGAGCTAATAATATAATACACAATAAGATATTTGATAAAAACAAATTACCAAAAAAGCCTGAAAACATTAAAACCCCAAGAGGGTATCAAACTCATGTCTTAGGAGCCATACGAAGAAATTACAGTAGACAGCCCTTTAACCAACTGCGCTATCATGCTTGGTAAGGTGTCGTTTGTAAACTATGGTTACACAAAATGCTCACAACTCTGACGACAAGATGTAAACAGGAAAAGGACCAAACAAACACAACCCACCCATATTATAATTTGATTTTTATCTCAGAATGCGTACACTCTTTTCCCATCATATATACCCTGTTTTAACCGTTATTATATGCCAGTATTAATATGTAAATTTCAGATTTTTAAAAGAAATTGCCCCCTTGAGGCCCTTTTCTATGACATAGTCCCTTTAAGTAGCTAAGCCCGGTTTTCCCGCGGCACGCCTCAATTCTACATGCTGCTTGCAATGTTGTCAACGCATTGCACATAAGTATTTGATGACAACATTGGTCTCAACATGTTTGACATAGTTTTAACAAAAAAACTACAACATACGGCTCATCTGTAATATACTTTACTGTATTTCTATGTATATTGTTCAATGATGTACAGTGTACAAAACACTGAGGGCCCTAGGACGCTCACCTGAGACCTTGTAACCCAATTAGAATTTGCATCCCAGAGGCATGGCTTATTTTTATCCCAGGGGCATAAGTTGAACAACCTTGAACAAACCTCTGGGCGTTGCGGTTTCAGGTAAAGATTTTTTAAGTCATTTTGCTATTTAAGTCTATATAAACCATGTGACCCCTCGGGGGGTGGCCAGATTTGACCCCAGGGGCATAATTTGAACAATCTTTGGAGAGGACCACTATGCAGAGTTACATACCAAATATAGGAAAGCTGTGGGGCTTGCGGTTTCAGGTAAAGATTTTTTAACTCATTTTGCCATTTAAGTCTATATAAACCATGTGACCCTTCGGGGGTGGCCAAATTTGACCCCAGGGGTATAATTTGAACAATCTTTGGAGAGGACCACTATGCAATGTTACGTAACAAATATAGGAAAGCTGTGGGCCTTGCCGTTTCAGAGGAGAAGATTTTTAAAGTCATTTTGCTATTTAAGTCTATATAAACCATGAGAACCCCGAAGCGTGGCCAGTTTTGACCCCAGGGGCATAATTTGAACAATCTTTGTTAAGGAATACTATACAATGTTACATACTAAATATGAAACCTCTAGGCCTTGCGGTTTCAGAGGAGAAGAATTTTAAAGTCATTTTGCTATTTAAGTCTATATTAACCATGTGACCAATCGGGTGTGGTCTGTTTGACCCTATGGGGCGTAATTTAAACAATCTTTGTAGAGTACCACTATAGGATGTTAAATACAAAATACGAAACCTCTGGGCCTTGCGGTTTCAGAGAAGATTTTAAGACGTTTTGCTATATAAGTTTTATAAACCATGTGACTCCCTGGGCGTGGCCAGTTTTGATTCCGGGGGCATAATTTGAACAATCTTTGTAGAGGACCACTGTAGGATGTTACATACCAAATATGAAACCTCTGGACCTTGTGGTTTCAGAGGAGATTTTAAAAGTCATTTTGCTATATATTCAATATAAACCATGAGACCCCCGGGGGCGTGGCCAGTTTTCACCCCAGGGGCATAATTTGAACAAACTTTGTAGAGGACCACTATAGGATGTTACATACCAAATATGAAACCTCTGAGCCTTGTGGTTTCAGAGGAGAAGAGTTTTAAAGTAATTTTGCTATATTATTCAATATAAACCATGTGACCCCCAGGGCGCGGCCAGTTTTGACTCCAGGGGCATAATTTGAACAAACTTTGTAAAGAACCACTAAAGGATGTTACATACCAAATATGAAACCTCTGGGCCTTGCGGTTTCAGAGGAGAAGATTTTTAAAGTCATTTTGCTATATATTCTATATAAACCATGAGACCCCCGGGGCGTGGCCAGTTTTGAACCCCAGGGGCATAATTTGAACAATCATTGTAGAGGACCACTATAGGATGTTACATACCAAATATGAAACCTCTGGGCCTTGTGGTTTCAGAGGAGAAGATTTTTAAAGTCATTTTGTTATATATTCTATATAAACCATGTGACCCCCGGGGCGTAGCCCGTTTTGACCCCAGGGGCATAATTAGAATAATCTTTGTAGAGAACCTCTAGAGGATGTCACATATCAAATATGAAAGGTCTGAGCCTTGCGGTTTCTAGAAGAAGATTTTTAAAGTTTTCATTTTTAAAATCTATTTTTATCTCTGGTGACCTACATATTCAGCGGACCGAAAAGATTTGAATAACTTTGAAAGAGGTCCACCTAAGGATCATTCCTGTGAAGTTTGGTGAAAATCTGCCAAGCGGTTTAGGAGATGTTGTTCGAATGAAAAGTTGACGACGCACGCACACATGCACGCACGCACACAGGCACGCACACACTCACGACGGACAACGGGCGATCACAAAAGCTCTCCATTAGCACTTTGTGCTCAGGTGAGCTAAAAACAACAATACCAATAATACCGGTAATACCACCTGAATGACATCAGCAAAAGAATTGCTTGAAGGGGCATCAACCATGGTGGCAAAGCAAGCTGCAGGCTAGTCACAATCGGGGTCTATAGGGTAAGGTCCGTCACTTCGGTAACTGGCACTGACTGCATGTCAATGCAGACCGCGTCTCCAAACTGCTACGCGCACCACTGGCATTGAGATGAAGGCCGTCTGCAGAAAAGATGTTGCTCGTCTATTATTGAATGTATATTTACCTTTTTCTTTTTTTTCATTCACAAATAACATCGTTCGCAATGATATGACATGATCATAAATCAAAATCAAAGACATTGTTGAGGTACTTGTCCAACAAATACATCTCCTCATGCTGAAAATTACAAAGTTTGAAAGCTGTCTACAGGTCAAATAATTTTTAGAAAAGTGGACCTAACCAAAAAACTTACAGGGACCTGTTAAAATTTGTTTGAAATTAAGATATTGAAGAGATTTTTAAGAAACCAACGCCTATGCCACTCAGTGATGACGAAAGCTTTTTTTATTCGGTTGTAAAATGAAAACTACTATCAGTGCCCTTAATCTGCCATTTTTAAAGCTGATGCTTTGAAAATGTATTAATGTACTTTAATATACAGGAAGTATGAGTATTGACTCTAAACAACTAAATCCACATCCAAAGAAAATGACATGAATATTCCCCACTCTTAGGGCTGTGGGTGGCTTCTTTCAAGAAACAGTGAGGACCCTGCATATGTCTGTGCTTCCAGTAAATAGTAATCAAGGACTTTACAATATTGCATATCTATGCGGTAGCCATTACTTCTGCAGAAATATAGTAACAAATCCACCCAGTTTCAAAATCAATGGCAAACATACTATTTCCTGAGGCTATAAGCTCACTTAAAGTTTTAATAAAACAGTAGACTTAAACAAACAAGAGCTGTTTGTAAAACAATTATGCCCCCTCTAGGTTAAAATAGCTCACATGGGGCCAAAAAACCCAAAGGCGCTCACCTGAGTATGAAATTCTGGGCCTTGCAGTTTCAGGAGGAGATTTTTAAAATCATTTTCCTATTTAATTCTATACAAACCATGTGACCCCCAGGGCGTGGCCACTTTTTACCCCAGGGGCATAATTTGAACAATCTTTGTAGAGGACACCAGTCCTATACAATGTTATATACCAAATACGAAACCTCTGGGCTTTGCGGTTGCAAAGAATAGGATTTTTAAAGTCATTTGGCTAGTTAACTGTATATTAACCATGTGACCTCTGGGGCGTGGCCATGTCTGAACCCAGGGGCATAGTCCACTTGCTATATAAGTCTACAGAAACCGTGCGACCCCCGGGGCGTGGCTTGTTTTTACCCCTGGAGCATAATTTGAACACTCTTTGTTGAGGACACTATACGATGTTACATACCAACTACGCTACCTCTGGGCCTTGTTTGACCACAGTGGCATAATCTGAACAATCTATAAAGGACCAATACACAATGTTTCATGCCAAATATGATACCTTTGGGTCTTGCGGTTTCAGAGGAGAAGATTGTTTAAGTCCACTTGCCATATAAGTCTAATATTGAAACCATATGACCCCCAGGGCGTGGCCAATTTTACCCCAGGGGCATAATTTGAACAATCTTTGTTGAAGACCACTATTGGATGTAATGTACTACATAACAAACCTCTGGGCCTAGCAGTTTCAAAGGAGAAGATTTTTACAGTCATTTTGCTATATAAGTCTATATAAACCATGTGACCCCCAGGCGTGGACATTTTTTACCTCTGGGGCATAATTTGAACAATCTTTGTCAACGACCACTATACAATGTTACCAAATACGAAACCTCTGGGCCTTGCGGTTTCAGCGGGGAAGATATTTAAAAACATTGTGCTATATAAGTGTATATCAACCATGTGACACCCGGGACATTGCCATGTTTGATCACAGGGGCATAATTTGAACAATCTTTTTAGAGGACCACTATACAATGTTACATATTAAATACGAAACCTCTGGGCCTTGTGGTTTAAGAGGAGGATATTTTTAAAGTCAACTTTACGTATGAGTCTATATAAAACATCTGGCTCCCAGGGCGTGTCCACTTTACCCCAGGCGCATAATTTTAACAATATTTGTAGAGGACCACTGCAGGATATTACACTCTGGGCCTTGCTGTTTTAGAGAAGATTTTTAAAGTCATTTTGCTATTTTAGTCTATATAAAGCATGTGACCCCCAGGGCGTGGCCAGTTTGACCTCAGGGGAATAATTTGAACAAACATTGTAGAGGACCTCTAGAGAATATCAAATATGAAAGCCCTGAGCCTTACGGGTTCAGAGGAGAAGATTGTTAAAAGTTTTCACTTTTAAAATCTTTTATTAGCTCTGGTGACCTACATATGCAGCAGTCCTGAACGTTTTGAAAGAGGGTCACACAAGGATCATTCCTGTGAAGTTTTTTTAAAATATGCCAAGCGGTTTAGGGATGTTGTTTAAATGAAAAGTTGACGATGGACAGACAAAAGGCCAAAATTAAAATTAACTTTGTTTGCCATTGCAAAAAAAAAAATAGCCTACCTACCAACCCATTACCAGCAACCTTGGGTAGGCAATGGAAAACAAACAATTTTTTAAGGTTGGCCTCACGACAAGAACTTTTTGATCTAGTGAGCTAATAAGGCAAATTCTAAATAATTCAATGGCCGTAACTCCACAATTCCTGGGGCGATTTGGCTGATTATCAAACTTGGCCATTTTCAGTCTTAACATTAGTTTTTCCCAGGCACTTGCTAATTCGGAAGATTCTACAATTCGGAAGATTCTAAACACTTTCAAATATATTTTAACTTGCATGAACTTGTTTCATTTTTATTCTCACGATAATTGATTAACTGATCGATGGAAAGATAATTATATAATGCTTATTTATCATCTTGTTCTTTGTCACTTGCAGCTTCATTGAAAGGGACCACCAGGTCATTTTAATCATAACGGCTCCAACAATGTTTACTTGCAATGTCGGGCAGACAAGTTAGAACTTGAACATGCCTGAAATGATTGCATTTATCCCAGGCTTCGGGCACGTGGGTTATTTCAAAGACTGTAGAACTATCCACCCATCGTTAACGAATTGCAATATTCTGCACCAATATTGAATTGTTTCTGACGGCAAGCAATGTAATTTAAATCTTGTCAGAATATGCATGCATTACTGTTTACAAACAACGGCATTTCAAGCCTTATGTCTTAAACATCGAGGCGTCACAATTTCATATGCATAGTGGTAGTGTAAATTCTAGTACTACATCTTTCGTAACAATCACTATAGCCCCTATTTTTATTTAACTGTTTTCAATAAGTTAAACTAAAAGTAATTATTTTGATATTGAGATGTCATCTATTTCTCAACTTATATCTTTGAAACTAACTCCTAACTGTATTCGCTTAAAGCTTTATGAAGACTAATTAAAGTGGATCGAATAATAATATCCAACGTTTGATGCATTTATCACATGCGTCTCTATTTTTTAGTTAACGAGGGTTTTCCCCGCAAAAAATCATTATCATGTGTGGATCCAAAGCATATCCTATTTCAGTTTTTGAGACATATCGATGAAGTTGATGCAAGTTTTTATGACATTGTGTGTGGTCTAATGATGAGGGGGTGCGCAATAGATTAACTCCACCGCCAACTTAATTCACATGCGCTGGTTGGAAGCAAACCTTGGTGAAAAGCGAGTATGACAACCAGGCAGCTGATAACTATTCCATATGAGTCATAGATAATGTGACAGGAGATAATGGTCTTAAGGAAAAAAAGAGAGCAAAGAGCATTTAAAATTTATTTGGTATAAACGGAACAACTACACTGTATATAGGTTTGATTTAGGTGTGTATTTCCATGTGTATGCATGCTAGATGGATGGATGGATTTGGGTTGATTCTGGATAGATGAATGGATTGATTCATCCGTGGGTGAATGAATGGATGAGTAAATAAATGAGTGAGCAAATAAATGAGTTTTTAAAGGAATGAATTAGTATAAAAACGAATGAATAAATGGAAGAACAAACTAACAAATAAATAGGACTCCACCATCGGGGGCCTTCCCCTCTGGCTCGTGCCCCATCTCAGGACTGTCACGTCTGGACCCGGCCCTGTAATGCCAGAAAGGTGTCTCAAAATGCTCCAAAGGTGTAGTGGATATGGTGTCCGCCTTGTGAGCGGGAGGTGCCAGGTTCGATCTCCACTCAGGTAGCATTCTCATGACCTGTCCAAAACGGACCAAAGACACCAAGTACTGGTTCTTCCCAGGAAACGGACTCGAGTGTCTCTATAACAGGGATTATCCTAGAGGGCGACATGGGCGAAATCGTCGCCCTATAGTGTCTGACTTCGCCCTGTCATCTGATCAAAGCGAAATCAAAATCGCCGAAAATTTTCAATACTAATGCTTATTCCTCTAATCTTATGCCCACTACTGTCATGGTTTATCTGATTGTGGAGATACCGATGCTACAATTATCCATAATCCATCTGTAGACAGCGTGAGAAAGTTTGTTACACACACTGACCTCGCATTGTGTTAATCAATCAACCAATCGGCTCAGGTTATTCCAATTGTGGTTCCCGACTTCGCTTACTTGCTTTCAAAGTAAATCTGTTTATTAGCAAAGGCTGTCTCCTGTCTCCTACCAACAAAGCGAGTGCACACTGGGCGATAAGATCAACCGGTTTACACTCGAATTTACAGTGTTATTCAGAGTAATTATTACCGTTTTCGTACTGTAAAAGAACTTATATTCAGGCTATGAATATTTGCTGTTTGCTTAATTGCGATATTTGACCTTAGAACTGACAATTAATTTAAAAAAAAAAAAAAGATACACTGATCAATTTCTTTCCATTTCCGCAATTAACACAATCGTAACAACCACCGCGTGTGAAAAGTAACCGATAATCCTATTCCCATTTTGTAGTAAATGACGTCATCCAAACAAAAGCATTGAACAACACGCGACTCCATTACAATGCTATTTCATTCTCCTATGGTTTCTTTGTTCTGACGCCGACTAACGGCGGGAAAATTATGTTGCACGATTTCCACGTGCAGCTGGCTGACAATCAAGTGGTGTACAATACCGGTACTTGTCTACCTGAGCGATGTATAACATGTATGGTTATTAGGAGAAATATCAAGGGCGTTAATAATTTACATTGTAACATTTACTCTTTGTACCAAGACATTATTTAAAAGAAACTAGTGACTGCCTTATGAAGTGTATTTTCGTACAGCACACAATTTAAGACTCGAATCAACTCATGAAAAAATACAAGTATCACATTTACCATGCACATGCGCAAACTACATTACTATCACTCGTAAAACTTATAACAATATGAGGGTGTACTGTTGTATATCAGATTCTTACACGTTCAAGAACTACCAACACGAAACCATAAAAAACAAACAGTAATTTTTATTTATTCAGTGAATAATATCGAACGATGTACCCTTACAGAAATGCCTAAAACATATTCACAACAGACTATTATTGATGCTGCGAATGCAGTAAGAAACGGATTGTCATATAGAAAAGCCTCCGTTAAATACGCGGTGCCTATTATGACAATCCAAAACAGAGTTAGCGGACTGGTGGACGACGTATCTCAGGCTGGCCGACCTCTGACAGTTCCGCTGGAAATTGAGGGGCAGATCGTGGAGAAAATCAAACAAGCAGCCGCGAAGGTATACGTATCTGCAATTGAATGCAAACAAGGTTATAAATGTAGATCCATCAGTACTTTTAAAATATTGTATTCATCTTCTCTGCTTGTGCGCAATTTGTACATGATATTATTTATTTTTTTAATGTTAAATAACATCACGCTTAATAATTAAGAACGACACACAGTTGTTTATTGGCCGATACACAACGATAATGCGAAAATTATTTCGATTCTAACATGATTTGGCATATATTTTTGCAATTGTAATTAGAAATACTTTTTACTATGCTCCTCTTAGAATCGGAACTTCTTTTTACGTTGTTTATTGAGTAGTTTAACAACGATAATTTTGTTCTATATCTATAGAAAAAATACCCAGTATCAAGCTATAATTATTATTAATAAAAGATTCGATATAACTGTGATACAATCATTATTACATTTCTTCAAATATGAATGTGTAATGACATTATGATAATAAATGCGTACTTTTTGCAACATTTTATTTACTACTACTGCTACTGCTGCTGCTACTGCTTCTACTACTACTACTGCTGCTACTACTACAACAACAAAGACGACAGCGACGACTACAGCTGCTGCAACAACAACAACAGTTACTTATACTACTACTACTAATACTTCTACATCAACAACTACTACGACGACTCGTACTACTATATATACAATTACAATATGGCACATATCATGTATTCTTTATAAAACAGGGATTCGGAATAACCAGGCGCATGCTAGCAGTCCGAATAGGAAGGGTAGTGCGAAGACTCGGTATCAGGACTCCTTTCAGGAACGGTGTACCGGGTAAAGATTGGTTGAATGGTTTATTGAAACGTCACCCAGATGTGTCTTTACGCAAGCTACAGCCCTTTTCAACCGTCAGGGCTCGAATGCTCAACCCAGCAGTGACGCAGGCCTATTTCCAAGCTCTTGGTGAACTGCTTCAAAATCTTGAACTGGCAGACAAACCAAAACGTATATGGAACATAGATGAGACCGGTGTTCCCCTATGCCATAAACATAGTACGCGTTCTTGGTGAAACTGGTGCTAAAAATATTCCCGGTCGCGTGGGTAACAGCCGAGACAATGTCTCCGTATTGGCGTGTGTAAATGCTGTAGGTGACGAAGTTCCTCCAATGGTAATTGTGAAGGGCAAAACTCACAAGAGCCTTCCCGCTTATAACACCGAGGCTGGAGTACCGAACAGCATTTATACATACCAAGACAAAGCTTGGATGGAGGATGTCTTGGGGAAGCTCTGGATTGAGAACCACTTCCTCAAGCATTGCGGACCGGACAGGCCACAGTTGATAATGCTTGATTCACACTCGTCCCATGAAACTTCAGATCTAATCGAATGTGCCAGGCAGGACAACATTACTCTAGTTGCTTTTCCCCCTCACACAACTCAGTGGATTTTTCCTCTAGACAAAACGTTGTTTGGGCAAAAGGAAGAACAAAGAGAAAACAAAACTCGCAGTTAGAAAAGGAGGAAAAGAAAAAAGCTAGATTAATGAAAACAAAAAAATCTGAATAGATTAAGGTGACAGTATACAGATATTTTTTAGCATTTGGGAACAGTCAAATTGTTTTCCTGAATTAGAGGGGGCAACTATTTTAGAACCGTTGCCCGAGGCCGTTAGGCAGAAGGCAACAGTTCAAAATGTTGCCCCCTCCCGCCCTGATACTGAATGAAAACAATATGACTGTTCCCAAATGACTATGAAATATCTTGTTATTACCTAATTCCAATAAAAAATAATAGACAACATTTAACTGTTTTATTTTCCATGAAAACTACTATAACGATAGTTGTGACTCACAAATACAAAACAGAACAATCATTATATTAACATGGGTCCTGTTTGTAACAGTCAGTGTTGTCATAAAGTTACATTGCGTAACGTTATGCGCAGAATACAGATGAGGGCTACATAGCGAAACAAAACCGTGAAACATAATGCATATTGCCTGTTGGGATGAGCCTGTTTCAACACAGTGGTAAACAGTAAAGCAAATAACGGTTAATTATCATTTATATAGTAAAGTAGGTAATAATATAGTATGTATACCCTTCAATATTAATTTTAAATAAGAATATTTATAACTTTCAAAACATAGTTAAAATCATTAGTATTGCAGTTACAAAAAACGTCAAAAATTCAGAATGTACTGTACGTTTATGTTATAATGACACCTGTAATGGTGAAATCCAAGGTAATTGTTATACCAATTGTTTATAGTTTTTATAAAATATCACGACTCTATGTTCTTATTGACATTTAGAAGTTGACTTAAAAGTTTGCGTCCCCCATAACAATTACACTTGACATGATGCGATGTACATACCACGCAACATCATTAGATTTCATTTCACAAAACAATCAGCGTAACGTCAACAATGTTAATGGCGTGTGTTGTTTATATGTTACAATATACTATTGCTAGGTTTATTGGTATAAAAATATGTTAACTATAACTTAATAAACTTTAAATACATTCAATATCACCTTTGTTTTAAATTGTTAAATATATTATTTGCTACGATAAGTAGTAATTGAAAGCATACCGTCCATGGAAATTATACTGTACGGAATTATTAGACATGTGTACGGAATTAGGCGATTCAAGGGCCACTCCACTACAGTACTGCGTGTTTCCTAACCGACACGTGTCCATATCGCAGTTTATGATTGCTGTCAAGAAGAATGAACGAGTCAAACCCGCGCTGCATTAAAACACGTAAGTACGGTAAGAGACGGGAATTTGAAATCCATTTGTAATCGAGTGTACGGAATTAGCCGCCTCGACTCTATAGCATAGGATGAAAAATTTTCCGACTGTGGATGAAAAATAAAATTTGCCGTAAAGTAGGCAGCTACTGTACAGTACCGCAATACGGACTGGTAGATGAAGTATTTTCAAGATGGCGGCCCATAGGCTGCGTACACAAAACAAGACTGAGGATGAAATTTAGCTATTTGATGGATTACACGAAGCCAAAGAATTCATTAAAAGCCATGAAATCAAGAATAATTCTCGGTTTATTACTGGTTCTGTAACCCAAAAAAATGGAAAATCAGGTAGTCTGAATCAATTACAATATATTTTCGATTTTGCATGTGAGCCTAAAAGCTATGGGGGGCAATGTATTTTATAAATGGTGCATGTTTTCTGATTACAAAACTGAAATAAAATCATAATTATCTCACTTAGAAGTGTTGTTATGACTATTTTTGTACACCACCCGTAAGGCTGCAATAAGACGCAAATTGGGAAAATATATGAAAAATGAAGACCACTGTAATTTTTTTCATTATTAAGATAAAACACTTAGCCAAAATGTAATTTTGTAAAGGTGCATGTTTCCTGATTACAAAACTGAAATAAAATTTTATTTATCTTACATAAAGTGTTGTTATGACTATTTGTGTACATCATCCGTCAAGGTGCAATAAATGTAATGCAAAAACAACATAAACAGTAACACCAACTGTGAGTTTTTATTAATAGGCTGAATACATAATGTCCATGTGTGCAGCCTAATTTTAAAAACTAGTTGGTATGATTGTTTATGTTTCTTGCATTACATTTTATTGATGGTTTTATCAAAATCAGCTGTTCTTTATGTGACTTGTTTTGCCGCAATTATTTTTAAATAAAAAGATGATATATAGTCAACATTTTACTTATTCGTTTGAAACTGTAACACATGTTTTATGCAACTTTGTTTTTAATGCATATATCAAATCAGAAAAACATATACTTACAATATCAAATTGACAAGTGTCTACTAGTAATTACTAATTAGTATTTATTTATTTTATTATTATTAATTTAATAAATAATTATTAAATTAATAATAATAATTAACAATTATTGTGCCCCAATTTAGTTCTTAACCATACTCTAAAGATGTGTGTAAAACGGTGTATATTTCAGCACTTGGAAAATTTATAGCGATTGCTCGTAAATATCCAGTTTAACATTAATTGAAATACCAGACTGACAGATGTACGAACCGACTGGGTACGAATTGTTTGGACGTAATTGGTTATATAATTCAAATAATTAAACAATTAACAACGCATATGCCCTTGTTTAACATATAGGATCCATCTTAATACATGCAATATATCCCTACTAGTGTGTCGACAGCAAATATATCTCAAATATTGATATTTCTTCCATATTGTTATTCGTACACACCGCCGCCATCTTGGAACTGCGTTCAGTTTAACATGGGTTTGGAAAAGACCCATAAACAATAACTTTGCTGTTAAATTCGTTCTAAAGAAAGGTAGCATTTAAAAAAAACAAATTCAATGTTAAATATGTAGCCTGAAATCCAGCGAAATCCTCTTTTTTTAAAGAAATATTGGATTTTATACTTTTTCAGCGGAATTTTCGTATCTAAAAATAATACTCACGTGGATTGTTTTATGGTTTTCCCCGTATTTCATCATCTTATTACTATATGCAAAGTAGATTGGTTCCAGAAATTTACGTTTTATATGAGTGTAAGACCGAAATAAAATGGTCCCAGCGTTGGGCCGCTTTTCGCCACTAATTAATATTCATGAGCTTCCTCCAAGGGACACTACTCTCGCTGCTTTGGCATCGCTAGTGAGTGTGATTATCGTGGTAATTTCCAATTAGTTACCTACAACTGTTAGATGGTTTTCGTTAATTATTTATTCTAAGCTATTGACACATTAAACAATATAAAGTAAATCGTTGAGAAAAAGTGCACCCGGTGCGGGGCTCCAACCCATGACCCACAGTGCTCTGCCATCTCAGCGGCTCGTTGTTACTACACTCACTACAACCATTTGGTATTGTGCAACCAACAGTTTAGCTTGTATTTGTTGGTATCGGGTCCGTTCGCCCTGATTACATGTTCGCCCTGGGTCTGTTCGCCCTATGTTTTTGTTGTGCATATAGTGTTTCATAGATGTTTTCGCACACGCTTTTATTGTTTATGTGTTAATTATTTGTGCCGTATTAAATCAAATGGAATTAAAAATAAACGTTTAAATTTTTTCAGAGTTTGCACAATAACGCAAGTTTTGATTAATATAAATTTATGGGTTTTTTGCACACATTACACAAGTTCACGCGTTTGTATCTCATTAATTAAAACTAATTAAACTCTTTATTAGCAATTACTGACTTTTGGTAAGGTACACACTTTCAAGTTAAAGGCATCGATTATATTTCGGTAACGTGGCGTTATTGGATGTTTTGTATATGTGCAAAATGTGATTAATCCAAACTTTCAAAATGGAGCTCGAACATCAAAATTCATTTTAACAACAATGGATAATTAAATGTTCATTTCGTCTCATATAGAGAGAGGTACGTCCGAGACAACATTTGTGAGCGGTAGCAACATGGGTTATGTTGAACTTGCATTTAAGAATTACATTTATTACGTCCGTTTGTTTATTTACATTAATTTATAGGCGGTTATTGTAATAATTGTCTTTAATTTACATGTCTGAATGTTTATTTATTTTTTGTTCTTTGATGTTATCATGCATATTATTAATGATCCGTTTTTGAATAATTTTCATTTATTTCGTGCATTTTATAAAAAAAAAAAAAAATTGTATTAGCATTGCAAATATAATATAATAAATATGTACATCATGATATATTTCCAAAAAATCGCCAAAATTGTCTTCTTGTGTATTCTATGTCATTCCTTTCTTAATGTTTAATGTTGTTATAACCATAGTGATAGGTGATAAGATGCCACTGATCTTAAGTGTTAATTGATTACAGGGCGTTATGCATGCGATAACTGGCTCCATTTTATTGATTGTGGTTAATTACTACAGTATTAAGTAGGGTCTATTACTATCGGCATTTATTTTAATTGGTCTATCAGAACACGGCCTTTATTTTACACAATTGTTTTATATTATTCAGTATTTTATATTAAAATTGAAACATAAACATCATGGAAGATATTAACTGCATGAAACAAATAAATATAAATTTATAGGATATAGTATAATCAATTATGTTGTAATTCTCGAATAGTGGAACCCACTTGTATTTTTATTTACTTTATGATAGCTGATCTTCGCGTTAACGAGCAGCGGCATCTGGTGTTTGCCAGCAGATTTCAGCTAGATCTTTTACAGCACGCGACTCGGTGGTTTATGGATGGCACTTTCAAGGTATTAATGAACAATAACCAAACATAAAGACAATATCTTATATCTATCTAAAATACGAACATTTTTCCATTAATATTTTAAATTATTCATGCTTTAGGTATCAATTAATGTGTTGTTGTTTGTTTTTATGACATCACTATATCTCATGCAGGTTGTGAGGGATCTGTTCAAGAGTGGTGGTCAACTTCTGAGTATCCACGCCTTCATCCAGAAGGACGGAAAGCGGAAGCAGCTGCCTCTCGTCTTTGCCTTGATGTCAATAAAACCCAAATAGAATAAAATAAAAGTCATACATGCATATATATCTCTTTGACATGCATATCTGTATATTTGTTAATCATATTGAAATTCGATGTGTTATTCAATAAAACCCAAACAAAAATTAATTTCTGTATTTTCATAAAATAAAAGTATCATGAAATTGAATTTTGCTTTATTTTTTTAATTCACGATTAGCATTTATCGTTTTAAATAAATAACCTGATCTGATAATTAAAAAAATAGGGCGAACGGGATAGAGGCTGAACGGGAAATAGGGCGGTTACACTATAGTATGGGGCAAATCAGTTGTCTTTGACAAACCAATACATTTTAAAAAATAAATCTGAAAAGAGGAAAACGTCTCAAATACTTGTGTTCTTTATATTTGTACATTTATCATAAGCAGGCAATTGTTCGGGGTGTGAAAGACAATGAGTGGGCTTTTGTCAGGAAGGACTTTTGTCCATATTGCTCTAAAATATGGGAAATTTGCCAAAAAAAGGATTTAACCTTATTTGAAACACAATGATAGAAAATGTAGTTTTTTTTATATATCCTGACGTTACCATTATTCTGATGAAATAAGAAGCTACTAAATTAAAAGAACTTTGAAAGACTTGGAAGTGAACCTTATTTTAAAACACTATGAGAGAAAAAAGTTGTTTATTTTATGTATCCTAGTTAGACCATATTCTGATGAAATAAGAAGCTAAAAAATTAAAATACCTTTGAAAAACTTGGAAGATGAATAATATATACTCATACAATAGAAATAATAATCGCTTATCTATCAACTACAACAATTGTTGCACTTGTGTTATTATAGTTATTTGCAGTTATACCAGTAGGCCCTAATTGCATACAATAGTGTTATTTAACGTTTAAATATTGTAGCTGTTTGTTCTAAATTGCTGTTGTTGTTATTAAATATAAGCCTTTGCAAAGTGCTAATTGACAGTAATTGGGCACAAATGCCAATTATAAATGTGTCTACATTGTAGATAATCCTTTTGATCTGCTCAGGAAAACCCCCAACTATATTAACATAGACTGTTTAATCACTGAATTTCACAAGAATAGGCCTTTCCCAAAACTAGGTTACTTCCCTTGCGTAATCACGAGTGATGTCCCCTGTTCACTTCCGGCGACGTTTATTGATTATAAGGCGGGATAAGCGTATTGATATTTACCGAAAAACATGCAATATATTTGATTTTCAATCTTATAATTGTGTTGATGTCGTAAAAATAAATTTACAAATATCAACATTCGTATATAATATACATCATGTACTGTATTTATCAATTTAATTAAATTATTATTTTGATTTTTAACAATATTGTCTACTCTTTGCAGATTGACAAACAAACTGTACACAGTACGTTTAACGGTTATTATGCAACAAAACACAAAAATAGCGATTTCAGTATCCAAACAACCTATGCCTTCATCATGTATTAAATTTGCATTATTAAATAAAATACATAAAAAGCTGTTTTTAGTAAAATGATTTTGCTAAGTAATTCTAAGCGAATAAATTACGAAAATAAAGTATAATCACAGAAAGTTTGAGCGTAATTCCGATGTTTTTGACAGCAACTTCTTATTTGAATTCCATACACATTTGTGTTTAACTTTAAAGTTTTTTTCGTTGCAGATATTGTGTGCTAAATATTATACGGTGCTTGAACAGGTTTCGCTTTAATCTTGAAATATAATGTAACAAAACAACTACATTTTTAATTACTGTTAACACAATATTACAATAACCAAAGATCACTCCTCATTAAATGTTATAACTGATGTTGTATTCCAGAGATCAAGTTAGTAATTTGTTTATTATTGTGTCATGTGTTTAAACAATGTCCATGATAACTTTATAATATAATCAACGAAACAAATAACACCCGACCCAATGGGTCTATATGTCACCAGGAAATAGATATGTCGTGATAATTATGTACATAATAGGGTGAGTATCTATAATAAAACAGACATAGATATATACATTTTGAAAAAAGTTTACACAATTCAGAGTAAGTAATGAACTAAGCCAACAGATATATACGTTTGAATAAATGTTTTATACTTGTTGAGTCTGTTTGATCAAGTATTTAGTTTTCCTTCATATATATAAATCTAACTGAGATTATTTCTTCATTTCTGTCGGAATCGTGGTAAACAAACAACATTTTACGGTATTTCCCGTATGTGTTAGAAAAACAAAACACAATGAGCTCTTAAATGTTCACCACCTTTCAATTCTTCAGAATTGAAAACTAAATGCTGTGCGATATTATTTCACTCTTCAATTTAAACCAGTTTATTATTTCGAAAAAGTGTTTAATGCTTGTAATTATGTTCTGTTCTGTTCAATAAGGTGGCGAAATTTCATAAATGTCATAGGGCAAAGAACAACAACGGAGACAACAACATTTTAAAATGTGAGATAAACTTTAATTTGAGACGCAAACAATGGAGACGAAGTGTGTGACATGTTAGTTGTCTCTGCATGTAGATCTTTATCACCAATGCATTACGCAATTGCACGGATTAGCGGTATTGTTCTAAGGGCAATTTGATAAGATCCCAGCTGTTTGTGTCTTTGGTATTTTTATGACCCCCTCTTCAGTCAGATAACTAAGTATCCATTGAGAGAACATGCGGTGGTATTTATGTATGGAAAACAACCGTTTAAGATGAGACAAGGAGACTTCTTTTTTTCCGGATACCTGTCATACGAACATGTGGCCTTAGTAATAGGTTTACAATAATACTACATTTAGTTCTAATAATTTATTTTTGTAAGATATATCCTCTATGAGTTTTTTATAATATTAAAAAAAAACATATGGTTTTAAAAATATCCATTACAAGTTTTGAAAGCCGCTTGGTCTTAGATCTATAATACTTAATATGGCAAGCTAGGGAAAACGTCGCCGGAAGTCGGGTTTCAAAAATGGCGGATGTGAATTCGCAATAACGGGAGGTAATTTCCAAGGGAGATCACCGAGTTTTGGGAAAGGCCTATTCATCATGTTGTAATGCATAAGACATATGATAAGCAAATGTTTCATTTTTAGCAGTTAATGCAGTTAATGCCATTAAACATAAACCATTTTGATCAAGGGCGTGGGTGTCATACGACACCTTATACATTGACGGCAGGCCAGTGAAGGACGCGTAGGAGGGACCGGATGAACTTAAGTGCTTAGTCTGGAACTGCAATGGGTTAAGTGCAGCAAAACGAGAAGACCCAGATTTTCTCTCTTTTATCTTACAATAAGATTTGCTTATTCTGTTGGAATCATGGACTTGTAAATCAAGCACAATTGAACTTTCTGGCTATGATTGTCATAACCTTTATAGGAAATATAGACATAGGCAAGCAAAGCGCTATAGTGGAGGTATAGTAATATACACGCGCAAATGCATTAGCAGTGGACTATCTATTGATAAAAATACACATGATACTATCATATGGCTTAAAATAGATAAACATTATTTTAACAATAATGAAGACATATACCTTGCAGCAGTATATAAGTGGGGTAGTTCTTCGCCGATTGCTAATTTGATAGATACGGACCTGTTTGAATCACTTGGTAACGATATAAATCATTATTGTGCTGTGGGTACCGTTCTGTTAGCTGGTGATTTTAATGCTAGAACAGCTTGTAAAAGTGATACTATTATTTGTGATTCATATATACGTGATATCGACCCTGAATATTATTCATCTGATAACGCGTTACCAAGATATTCAATGGACAAGGGAATTAACTCTCAAGGAAATAATTTACTAGATTTATGTAAGGCTACGGCATTGAGAATCGCAAACGGGAGATTGGGTTCAGACTTTAGTATTGGTAAATATACATGCTGTAATACAAATGGCGCAAGCGTAATTGATTACTTGTTACTCAGCGAACATTCTTTTAATGCCGTAGACAATTTTACTGTTGAAGATTTTAATAATTTTAGTGATCATGCCGCACTATCTTTCAATATGATACGTAACAGGCGGGTTATTATAGAAGAGCCATATATAAGTGAGTACGTAAAATGGAGTGAGGATGAAAAGCAACATTTTCGTGATGGTTTAGTTAGTAGGGCCTCGGATTTTAACAATTTATTTCTAAATTATACTGAGCAAAGTGAAACAAATGTTAATAAGATAGTAAATAATTTCACAAATATTGAAAGAGATGTTGCTGACCCCTTATTCATCAAACGTGCTAAAAACTATCCACAATTCGAAAAACATATTATTTCAGACAGCTATAAATGGTTTGACCAAGAATGTAGGGAAGCGAAAAGATTGTATAAAGATGCCTTGTATATCTATAATAATTCACATCGTGATACTGATAGAATAGAAATGTGTCGATTGAAAAGAAATTATAAATTAATTTCAAAAATGAAGCGTAAGGCATTCAATTTTAAACGCAGTAAACAGTTTGAAGATCTTAAACGAAATAAACCAAAATACTTTTGGAGGTACTTTAGATCCCAAAATACAACATGTAATAATAGCCATTTGCCACTTGATGATTTTAAGAATCATTTTGAGCAAATGTTTTCTGATATTAATTATACAACAAATGCTGATGCAGAAGATTTTAATTTGAATCACAAATTTGATAATTTCGCCAATGTATTCGGGGATCTAGATAACCACATAACATGTAATGAAGTTATTAAAGCTATTGCTCTTCTAAAGAAATGTAAATCGCCAGGAGAAGATAAATTGTTAAATGAATACTATATAGAAGCTTGCGATATTTTGGCTGGTTATATCACAACGATTTTCAATATAATCTTAAACACTGGGAATTTCCCTGTATGTTGGACCAACGGAATTATAATTCCCCTTCATAAGAAGGGTGACAAATCAGACGTTAGTAATTATAGAGGTATCACATTGTTAAGCAATTTTGCAAAGTTATTTACATGTGTACTAAACCAAAGAATATCAATATGGTGCGAAAGTAATGATGTTATTTCTGACGCTCAGTTTGGTTTTAGAAAAGGAAGATCAACTATAGATGCAGTTTTTATCCTTCATTCAGTTATTCAAATTATGTAAATACGAATAAACGTTCGAATTGCTGTTTCATTGATATGAAACGTTGCTTCGATTCTATATATTTAAACGCACTATGGTTGAAGTTATACAAGTCCAATTTGGATGGTAAAATGTTACGTATTATACGCAGCATGTATCAATCTGTCAAATCATGTGTAAAGCATTGTAATACCTATTCAGATTACTTTAATATAGCAGTCGGTTTAAGACAGGGGGAGATAATGTCACCGATACTATTTTCACTTTTCGTAGATGATTTAGAAATGTTTCTGCAAAATAGACATAGTGCTGAAATTAATCTACAAGATATGTTTGATTTTATTGCTTTTTGCAGATGACATGGTTGTAATTGGTGAAACGCCTGAAAATTTACAAATGTCTCTAAATTGTCTTTATGACTATTGTAATACATGGGGCTTACAAGTCAATATAGCAAAAACCAAAATTGTTGTTTTCCGTAAACAAGGAGGTACAAAACGTAATGAGAAGTGGATGTATGGAAATGAATACCTAGACATGGTTAACGATTTTATCTACCTAGGTGTAACACTGAATTGTACTGGAAATTTTAATCTTAATACTAATACTTTACGTGGTAAAGGTCTAAAGGCACTAAACACATTGATATCAAATTTGAAAACATATGATTGTAAACCAAAGGTGGCCTTACAGTTATTTGATGCTTTTGTTTCGCCAATTATTACATACTCATGCGAAATATGGGGTTTCTCTAAGTCTAGCGAGTTAGAAAAATTACACCTAAAATTCTGCAAGGCTATTCTTGGTGTCAGAAAATCAACTTCAAATGTTGCCGTATACGGCGAACTTGGTAGATACCCGTTACATGTTAGCAGATATGTACGCATCAAATATTGGTTTAAACTTATTAAAAGTGACAATATAATACTGCGATCAATCATGGAAGATGGTCTGACTGATTTAAATAATAACAAGATAAATTGGTTTGGAAAGGTTAAGGACCTACTCTCTAGATATGGATTTAATTATGTATGGGCTAATAACTCACAAATCAATGAACGTAATTTTTTGTCTTTGTTTAAGCAACGAGTTATTGATGAATACTTACAAGAGTGGCAACGTGACGTAACTGATAATAGAGTTTTGATTGTGTATAAAGCAATAAAAACAACATTTTCATTTGAATCATATTTAGAAACAATCGTATCAAGAAATTTGAGAACAGCGATTACAAAACTACGTCTTTGTGCACATAATCTGAGAATACAAACTGGTAGATACGATCAGGTAGATAGAAACATGCGACTTTGTCAATTATGCCAAAATAATGAAGTGGAAGATGAATTCCACTTCTTTTTGAAATGTACTACATTCGTTCAAATAAGAGAAAAATATATTAAAAATTATTATAGAATCAGGCCTAGTATGTTCATACTCACGCAATTGCTAAATACACAGAATAAAAGTGAAATGTTTAGGTTAAGCAAGTACATATCAGAGGCATTAAGTATTCGCCAAAATATTATGATGAACAATTAATAACAGATGTTTGCATATATGTGCATATTGATGTATATCTGTAAACATATTCTATACCACTACTGCTTAATTAATTTGATATTCATGTGGCTATAGTTATATAATTGTTGTTTACTTCAATGGACATACGAAAACAGTTCCATTTTAAATAGATGTACTATTCTTATGAGTGAAAATGCAAATTTCATTTATATTTATACAAGTTCATCCAGTTTTAGAAATATTAAAATTAATTATCACTTACTATAATGTATAATGTATTATTGTTAAACACTAGAAACTGTAAAGTTTATGTGTAATAAAATTTCTGTTCTGTTCTGATCAAGTATATTACACCTATCAATGTTTGTCCCCAGGGGGGATCGGCGGGCATATACGGGACTTCAGACTGAAAGCGATTCCCGACAGGCGGGAATTCAACATTCTGAATGATTCTGGGTCCTGGCGTAATAGCCTTTGGTCGGATTTTAGATCCCTGTAATACAGGCCCGCGGGCCTTTTGATAGACGTATACGTATACGTATAGCAACTCCCACTGATAGGATAAAGACAAATGTGCTTGAGTCTAGGGTGGGGACCGCCATAAATTATTTATGGATACGTTACACTTATAAATTTTCGTTTTTTAAGTAAGCACAAGTGACATATATTTGCATACAATTATAGTGTTCAAAGTGAAATATATAGCTTATATATATTGCTCAGTCAGATAGCTCAATTGGCCAGAGCAAACCAGGCATTCGGCAATTGTTTGCTGTGGGGAGATTCGGGTTCAAGTCCCGATCTGACAAAAGCAGCAGTTTATTGCAATGACACTTTCTTGTACGGACATTGATTGAACATGAAGTTCACAGATAAAAGTAAATTAAAACAAAACAGTACTGTTGAAATATATATATTATTTGAACATTGACCTTCAGTAACACCATCATATAATTATTACACTATTTTTTTCTTAATAAAAATAACTACATTGTAGATAATCCTTTTGATCTGCTCAGGAAAACCCCCTAACTATATTAACATAGACTGTTTAATCACTCAATTTCACAAGAATACATCATGTTGTAATGCATAAGACATAAGCAAATGTTTCATTTTTAGCAGTTAATGCCATTAAACATAAAACATTTTAATCAAGTATATTTGCATCTATCAATGTTTTCCTCCAGGGGGAGAGCGGCAGGCATATACGGGACTTTAGACTGAAAGCGATTCCCGACAGGTGGGAATTTAACATTCTGAATGATGCCGGGTCCCGGGGTAATAGACTTTGTTGCATCAGCCAAAGTTTTTTTGCATAATTCTAATCCGTGTGCATTGATGAGTTTGAATAACACCTTCGTTAATTATTACTATATCTAGTAGTTTTTTTAAAAAAACAAAATAAGACGTTTGACGCGATAAGTTTGTCGAGTTACATGACGTCGTAATTCATATTCTTAGTAAACGCTTCCTTTCACCAAAATTATGATATTTATTTATAATTATTTATTTATTTACTATTTTTTATTTGTAATAATTAATTACAAACGCAGTTGTCAAAAACACGCATATCTATAACAAAACACATACCTAATGCAAATGTGTTACAAATGACTTGAACCTTTACCAATTAAAATTAGAATGAGGGCGTGATAAACGTTCTAACGACGACGCTCATTCGCATGTTGGAAATTTTATGCGTTCTCATTGGCTGACTGTTTGGCTCTTGTTAAGCTGACTCCTCCTGCGTCAAGATTTTATCGATAATGGACACTTGGTGCATAAAGGCGAGTTTGTTACTTGCCGGTGGGCGTTCTTTGTCTGTAAAAAAAACATGCGTGCGGAAATGGTTGCGCCCTAGAATCTGACACTGAATGCTATGGCGTCCTTTTCGTAAAAGCATGCGTCAAAATACGCCGAATTACGCGTTACTGAGAACTGTCCGTTTGCACACTCCTCGCAGCGGTTACCTCCCCTATCGGTTAACGGTAACCACTGCCATCACAAGTAAAATCCTTCCAGATTTGGAAGGATTACGTGTTTGTAACTTTTACTTATTGAATGCAACTCAGTGCAATTTTCTACATAATTAGACTTTTTATATATCGTTTGCAGTCAATAATGAAAACAGAAAAAGAAAATAACTAATTAAAACTATAAATAATATCTAGAAGATTTAAATCGATCATCATCCCGTGGTTTGTTAAGACGGCAGGGATTTTCATTAGAGCTATGCTCGGAACCAGTCAAATCTCTGCGCGGAGGTTGGTCCGTTTTATAAGCGTCTTTTGAAAGAAAGATTTGTACACGCTATTGGATTCTTTTCAAGGATTCGCACCCCGCATTTTCACCCACAAATAAAATAAAATATTGTTTTCTTTGGTCTATAAATTTTTTTGGGTCGCGGCGATTTTGCCAGGGGAAACGAACAATATTTTATTTTAGGCCCCAAGGCCCATAACCTCTGATCTGCAATCTAGCAGAATTATGCACCTTTTTGTACTTAGAAATTCAGGTTAAAGTTTGCGTGCAACAACTCCATATCTCTATAACTATTACAGATATTCAATTGAAACTTCACACATGTCTTCAGGGTCATTATAGAAGGTCACTGGCCAAGGCCCATAACTCAGACCTACAATTTAACAGAATTATGCCCCTTTTTGTATGATCAGAAGATTTAAAAATAATCCAAAAATGGCCTAGATTGCGGTACAAACACGAGAGTTATTGCCCCTAATTTGTGAGGAAAAAAAAGGCAAAACATGGACAATGTGGGGGATAGACACTTCAGTTTTAGCTCACCTTATCACCTTGTGCTCATGGTGAGCTTTTGTGATCGCCTTTTGTCAGTCGTCCGTTGTGCGTCAACATTGTCATTAAACAAGATCTCCTAAACTGCTGGGCAGATTTTCACCAAACTTCAAAGGAATGACTCGTGAGTGAACCCCTTTCAAAATTGTTCAAATTGTTCCAGTGCTGCATATGCAGCTAACCGGAGCTAAAAATATTTTTAAAAAATGAAAACTTTCTCTGAAACCGCAAGGCTGAGATCTTTCATATTTGGTATGAGACATCCTCTAGTGGTCCTCTACAAAGTTTGTTCAAATTATTCCCCTGGGGTTAAAAACTCGATACGCCCGGGGTGTCACATGGTTTATATAGACTTGAATAGCAGAATTACCGGTACTTCTTCTTTGAAACCGCAAGGCCCAGAGATTTCGTATTTGGTATGTAAGATCGTATAGTGGTCATCTACAAAGATTGCTCAAATTATGTCCCTATGGTAACATTGGCCACACCCTTGGGTCATATGGTTTTAATAGACTTATATGGCAAGTGGGCTTTACAAATCTTTTCTTATGAAATCAAAAGGCCCAGAGGTTTCATGTTTTGCGTGAAACATTTTAAAGTGGTCCTCTACAAAGATTGTTCAAATTATGCTCCTAGGGTGAAAAGAAACCACGGCCCGGCGTCACATGTTTTCTAAAGACTTACATGTCAAGTGGACTTAAAATATCTTCTCTCCTGAAAACGCAAGGCCTAGATAAATCGTATTTGGTATGTCACATTGTGTAGTGGTCCTCTACGACGATAGTTCAATTATGCACCTGGGATAAAAACATGGCGATGCCCTGGGGATCTATGGTTTCAAAGACATTTGGCAAGTGGACTTTGATAATCTTCTCCTCTGAAACTGAACCGCCCAGAGATTTCATATTTGGCATGAAACATTGTTAATTTGTATAGTGGTCCTCTACAAAGATGGTTCAAATTATGCCTCTGGGGTAAAAAGAGCCACGCCGCGGGGTCACACCCTTTCTCTAACTTATATTGCAAGTGGACTTAAAAAATTGTTTCCTCTGAAACTGCAAACTCGAGAGGTTAAATATTTGGCATGTAACATGGTATAGTGGTCCTATAGAGACTATACAGATTATGCTCCTGGGTCAAAACTGGCCATGCCCAAGTGCCATATGGTTTATATAGACTTAATAAGCAAAAATGACCGTTTCGTCTAGCCCCAACACCGCTTACTACAACTGTTAGATATTTACACAGTTGTTACTTATGACCGTTCCCAATCCACCCATATCACCCAACCTTACTTTGACCTTGACCTAATTTGCACTTAAAATAATTCAAATGGGCTGTTTCTTGGTTATCTAGATTTTACCATTTCGTCTAGCACCAACACCGCTTGCTACAACATTTGGATACTTACACGGTTGTTGCTTATGACCATCCGCAATCCACCCATATCACCCAACTTTACATTGACCTTGAAGTAATTTGGACTTGTAATAATTCAAAAGTGCCATTTCTTGGTTAACTAGATAATACCATTTCGTATAGCAACAACACCACTTACTACAACACTTGGATATTTACACAGTTTTTACTTATGACCGTTCCCAATACACCCATATCACCCAACCTCACTTTGACCTTGACCTAATTTGGACTAAGAAATGGGCTACCCAGTACCAACCGGGGGCATGTGTGTTTATCAAGCACAGAATCATGTTTACATTGGCTTTTTTCATGAAAAAAATGCAAATCCGTACATACGTTTTGCAAGAAGTTGCTCAATAACAAACAGACAAAAAAAACACAGCCAACAAAAAATATTAGTACCAAAGTTGAGGTAAACATATCATACAGTCAACTAATAATTAGCACAACTTTTTTTCTGGCTATATAATGTGCCCGATATCATATCCAGGAGAACTGCCTTGAGAAAATCGAGAGGTAATTATTTCTTATATTTAGTTGCTACTATCCTGTTGATGTGTTAGAGTAAATTCGCAAAGGAACACATATTCACATACTTATGTATTTTTACATGTAAATTAAAGGGACACACTTCCTTTAAATATCCAAAGTAACTTTAACTTGTCCACAACTTCTAAAGCAACAGAAGTAACAAACATCAGTTGTTTCAAGATAAGCATATAAAACAACAAGTATGTCTTCGCCTGGGCTTGAACCAACGAACTCTGGATCAAATGTCTTTCACGATAACCTGTCGACTTGCTGGACTTATGTACATTAATATTTATTGTTAACACTATGTTAATGATAAATAAGTTGTATTTTTTCAAATTATTTTTACAATTTCATTTGAAGTTAAATCATAGACGACATATTATTTCCAATAAATTTATTTTTTATGAGAGTTTATGCCTTCCCGATACAGGACTTTTCTTATCAGAATCAATGACACAAAATGAACAATTGCCTACAAATGAACGTGAGATGTCCTTTCGAATTGTATTACACTGTCCGTATGTTTATACTTAGGAGCCCTACTTTTCAACCTTGCGGCAAGTCAGAGGCTTGAAAGACGAACAGCTTGTGGCATTGTTTAGGGAAGACAAATAGTAAGTTGACGGAGCACATGTTTCATGTTTCTAATTAAAACATCCATTCGTCTGCTATTATTTCTGTTCAGTGTAGAAATTTGTATTTTGATTTATATGTCCTTCTTTGTTGTTTTTTTAAATTCTACATTTAAGGACTTTGATAATGATCTTGTGTTTTTTTTTTTAAAGATGCGGTTAGCTCATCTGTTTTGATGCTCTATGTGACTTCTCCTCTTTTGTTCCTGCGCACACGATAAATAATTTATTTGTAATCTATCTTGAAC
Organism: Congeria kusceri; assembly: GCA_027627225.1. Classification (NCBI taxonomy): domain Eukaryota; kingdom Metazoa; phylum Mollusca; class Bivalvia; order Myida; family Dreissenidae; genus Congeria; species Congeria kusceri. The sequence continues at coordinate 25,425,759 of CM051037.1, forward strand.
TCACGTATTATGTTGTTGTGTGACCATTACATCTGAAATGTCCAAATCAGACCTAGAACACTAGGGTTATTGCCATATTTCCATTTAATCCAATCAACATTAACTCTTTCAAAACTAGAAAACCTTTTGTATCCATTTTTAAACAAACTTCCAAAATGCAGCATTGACACTGATCCGCCAATACTGCTTACAAAAAGTTTCATATTACAAGGTAGAAAAAAAACTTGCTTCAGTTCCTGCTTGTTAGGGACCATGATTTGTTGTTGGTTTTTCATAAGCAAATTTATGCGAGGAAGGTGATAAAATAACAGTTTGATTGTAGATCATTTTTCGTATTAAACCGTATATAATTTACCATAATATGTTGTAAATTGTTAGTCTTGTAGGTGCGTAGGTAGAGAATGTCCTCTTGCGAGAAGGCTTAGCCGCTATATACCAACCCTTAACCAGTGCAAAGCAGATGCGAAATGTAGCACAGTCCTGAACAGGTCCCAACTAAAAGCCATTAAAGATGGCTGGGCAATGGGTACGGTAAATTTTCAATTATATTCCATATCAGCATTAACGTGTGTGTGTACGATCTTACAAAATACACAGTGACACAAGTAAAACAATCGAATAATGTTAATTTGCATAAACTTTGACTTAAAATGGAAGTTCTCTATTTGTGAAGAACAACTACCGTTGTAAAACGCATACCGGTAATTGACTAGTTTTTAATCATAAAATAGTTTTCCCATCTACAACCGAAAATTCCATTACATGTATATACGCTTACTCGTTAAATGTTGTCGGTAAAACCACACTAATAAAAGAATTAAAAGTCGACAGTTTGTTTATTTATTTAATATTTTAGTAAAATTCGTTATGTATTATTATAAAGAATGCGTTATGTGTATGTTTTTCTATTGATTTCAAGTTATTCTATCACTTTCATCTGCTTATTTGAAAATAATTGCTATCAAATATCACACATACTCGTTTAATCAAATATTAAACTAAACTGTAAATTGCATTACGAACTGTAGGCTTTGATTTGTCAAATTTCATGGTTCCTCATGATACGAAGAGTCATGTTTTTCATTATCATAATTCCATAAACATTACAGTTGTCACAGCACATTGTAATCCTGTATGTTATTCCTTTGTTGTTATATTCCTTCTAGCTGCAGCGAAAAAGAACGAATTGATGAAGAGATATCCCCATCTTCTTGTAGTGAGTGATATTTTATGATCAAGAACTTGTCATGTTCTTTCATGTACGGTGTTGTTTGTAAATAATGGTGTTATGTATTTCAATATGTCATGTTCTGTCATATACGGTATTGTTTGTAATTAATGGTGTTATGTATTTCACCGTGTCAAACGTATATAGTTAAATTACTACTCATTCAGACCACTGACAAGATCATGAAAATTACATGTTTAATGTGACAGTGCTTAATTTCGAAATGCTGTTTCCATACACACATGACAAATAATAACTGTTACAGTATACATAATATGGCACCATTACTGTGTTGGGCAGTACATATTATCCTCCAAGACAAACAAACTTTTTTATAGGATGGAATTATTTTTTTTTAATTACATTTTCTTCGAAATTGCAAGCGCTTTGATATCTTTTTTTTCAAAATTTCTATCGAATGTTCCTTCCACCTGTTATACTGTTTTACGGCATATGACTCTCACGTTGTTTATGCACATTATTTGAATCTGTTCTCATTTCAGTGACCCATGCATGTAACTTAATGTCGATAAAAAATAACGCCATTAGCGAATATATTTTAAACATCCAACAAATAAAATCACGAGTGTGCACATTTTAAAAGGCGTGTCATTACCGTGCGCTACGTTGTAACTATTTTAACTGATTCATTTGTTAGTATGACATTGTTTATAGACATGGATGGATGTTTTATCATCGTGTGGTTTCATGTGTGCAATCATGGTCATGTGCTTTTGTTCTATTCACAAAAATTAAATTTACTTCAAGTATTCCTTAAAGTATATGGACTATTCTAAATATTTTCACCGCTAAGTGGCATATATCTGTACATTGCTATCTTATCCACGTAATGATTACCTTATGAGCAAGTATTGTTCAGTTTTGCATTTTATAAACATTTTATTTATATATTTAACGTATTGCCGTGTGTGTGTCAAACGCAAAAGTAATTACAGAAGAAACTTCTTTTTGAAATTAAAATGCGAGTTTAAGAGCATTTGTTTTAGTCATTTCATTAACTCACGTTACCCTTAAATTGAAATTTATGGGGCATTTCTTCATTTCAGAGAGTTGTCATTGCCTTCAGTACTAGTAGTTTATGTTTTATTAATAACTACAGCAAAACAAGTAAAAGAACTTTGATAATAATATTTTTTCACCTTAAGAGTTTCAGTGTACTAGTATTAATAACTGGTAACTCTAGCATAAGTATTGTATATCAATATATATGTATGAATGTCGTATATACATATTCAGTCAATGTTGTTTACATACTGAATACACACTATAAGTTTAACCAAACTACAAAGTTAAAATAATCCTTAAAATAACCCTTAATAAAACATCTTTCGCTGTAATGCGTAATTATGGACTAGAAATGTATTGTATACAATCATGTATGTGTTGAATTATGTATACCAATTGTTTTCATTGATTTTTAAGATCCAATATTTTATGAACAGTAATTCCAGAAGACCCATTTGGACAAATATCATTATGATTGGTCATTATTTGTATATCGGTGTATACGGTAGAAAGTATACTAAAAAATGCAACAATGAGTTATGTCATTTAAGAAATAATTTTTGCATTATCGTTCTTTGTCAAAGAATAAACAACGATTTGGAGTTCTGATGCATAGAAATTAAACCACGAGGGCTTTAGCCGTAGTGGTTTAATAGTTACGCTTCAGAACGACAAAGAGTTGTTTATTGGCCGATAAACAACGATCAAGCAAAAATGATTTCGACTATAAAATATTTTTGCAATTGTAATGAGAACTACATTTTATTATGCTCAGCTCAGAACCCGGACTACTTTTTGCGTTGTTTATTTGGTAGTTTAACACGATAATTTTGTTTTTTGTCTATAGAAAAATGAGCGAGTATCATGTTAGAATAGTAAATAACACATTTAAGGACATAAAATAAGTTTTCTACTAGTGTGAACACTATTAATACAGGCATATCGTTGTATGAAAATAATGGATTATGTTAATGCAATTATTTAAATTGATTTGTGTAGATGACCGTATGAGTTTTTTTCCTTTCTTACCCAGTATGTGAAATGATGAATATGCGTCATTGAAATCATACACGAACCGTAAGTTGCGTTTTAATGGCCTTTATTATATGTATTCTAGAAGCTTTGTATGGATAAAAAATGTGAAAACAACATATTGTGTAAATGTAAATGACTTAATATTGCTATCCGTGCATATACGTATTAAGAATGCATGTATATATGTTTTATGCTTTAAACAAGTTGATATTCACGATGTAAACTACCTCAACAGCATTGACATGTGTAAAACAGACATGTACACAATCCGAATAAATGCGCTGTTTTTAATTTAATATGCAAATTTATAAATATATTAATGTAATTATGCAAATGTATCTTTGAGTTTGAGTTCAATTACTCATTTGTGAAATTGTTGGTTGCTGATGTAAAATGCATTGCTAGGTGAAGTAAAGCAATACAACTGTACACATTTTAAACAGGTGTGCTGCTGTTGTTTTATGTTCATATATATTAATGTAATCATTCACATTTTGGATCAGTATTTTCTTGTTTGTTTTTAATAAGTAATAAAATAAATATGTTAAAGTGATGGTTGCTTATGTAAAATGCCTACACAGTATTGAAAACTGAACAAAAGATATATAGACAATCTGAATAACGTTGGGTTGTTGTTAATCGTATGTTCCAAATTCATATATATTGTTGCAACATAATATGTTTCTTCTTGTGTGATTTCATTAGTCTTCGTGATATTGTTGGTTTGTGATGTAAAATGCCTAATCATCATTGATATGTACAACAATTTGAATAGGTGCGCTTTTGTTTTTAGGTACACAAATCATATAAAATAGGATGTATATGGATGTAATAATACACATTTTGTATATGTTTCTTCTTGTTTGTTTTCGACTTCTGTTATTCGAAAATAGATGAATAATTAATCAGCGTCAATCTATATCTTACTGATAATAAGATCAATACCCTTTACATCATACTCTTTAAACTAATAAAAGTAGATGACAACTTAGAAAGCCATATATGCTTAACACTGATATTTTTATAACTATAAACAGAGAATGCCAAATTCATTTAAATGACAACAGTCTATTGTAATTATTAATCATTTTCAACACAAAAAGCCATACTGATAACGCTGACAAGAGTAGATAATATTTTGATCACTATGCATAAATATGACAGGACAGGATAAAAAGTTAAAATAATTTGGTCACTTATAACAGTGCCAGAAATACTCGTAAAAATGACAAGTATGGATAATAAATTTAGTCAATAACAACAGCGCTAGCTATACTCATGAAAATGAAAAGTTTGGATGATTATTTGGTCATTAATAAGAGTGCAAGCAATACTCGTAACAATGACAAGGATGGATGATAATTTAGTCACTAACAACAGCAATAGCCGTATTCGTCAAAATGGCAAGGATGGATGATAATTTAGTCGCTAACAACAGCGCTAGCCATACTCATCAAAATGACAAGGTTGGATAATAATTTGGTCACTAATAACAGCGTAAGCAATACTAGTCAAAATTACAATGATGATTGATAATTTAGTTATTAGCAACTGTGCTAGCAAAACTCGTCACAAGGGCAAGGATGGATGATAATTTAGTCGCCAACAACAGCGCTAGCAATACTCATCATTATGTCAAGGTTGGATGATACTTTGGCCACTTATTAGAGTGCAAGTAATACTCGTCAAAATGACAAGGATGGTTGATAATTTTAGTACTAACAACAGCGCTAGCCATACTCATCAAAACACCAATGCTAGTCATGTTCATCACAATGGCAAGGCTGGATTATAATTATGTCACGAACACAGTGCTAGCCATATTCATTAAAATTGCAAGTTTAAATGATAATTAGGTCACTTATACCAATGCTGGCCTTGTTCATCAAAATGGCAAGGCTGGATGATAATTATTTTAATAACACCAGTGCTAGCAGAACTCATTAAAATTGCAAGGTTGGATGGTAATTATGTTATAAAAACCAGTGCTAGCCAAAATCATTAAAATGGCAAGGATGATTTATAATTATGTTACTAAAACCAGTGCTAGCAAAACTCATGAAAATGGCAAAGCTAGATTATAATTATGTTACTAAAACCAGTGCTAGCCAAACTCATTAAAATGGCAAGGCTGGATTATAATTATGTTAAAAACCAGTGCTAGCCAAACTCATTAAAATGGCAAGGATGGATTATAATTATGTTACTAAAACCAGTGCTAGCAAAACTCATTAAAATGGCAAGGATGGATTATAACTATGTTACAAAAACCAGTGCTAGCCAAACTCATTAAAATGGCAAGGATGGATTATAACTATGTTACTAAAACCAGTGCTAGCCAAACTCATTAAAATGGCAAGGATGGATTATAATTATGTTACAAAAACCAGTGCTAGCGAAACTCATTAAAATGGCAAGGATGGATTATAATTATGTTACAAAAACCAGTGCTAGCCAAACTCATTAAAATGGCAAGGCTGGATTATAATTATGTTACAAAAACCAGTGCTAGCGAAACTCATTAAAATGGCAAGGATGGATTATAATTATGTTACAAAAACCAGTGCTAGCCAAACTCATTAAAATGGCAAGGATGGATTATAATTATGTTACAAAAACCAGTGCTAGCGAAACTCATTAAAATGGCAAGGATGGATTATAATTATGTTACTAAAACCAGTGCTAGCAAAACGCATCAAAATGGCAAGGCTGGATGATAATGTAATGGCCTGGCTTGACACTGTCCGAACTTAGCACTGTCCGAATAATAATACACCAGTTTGCATTGAAGTTACATAGTACTTACAATTTATGACTGTTATCATTCCTCCAATAATTTGATTCTTTGCTGCATTTTATTTTTATCCAGCATATATCTAAATTGATTATCCAATGTTTATAATATGAATTTTTGACTTCCAGCATCTGATACTGGTGCTTAAGATTTTATATCTGACCGCCATTTGCATTCCGTATCTTTGACGTAGGAATATATTATTTATTGCTATCTTTTTATATACAATAGCTAAAACATAAATACTTGTAATATGTGTTGCCAAGTTAATATTATTAATACGTTTCAATATAATGCATTAACTTAACGCTTACATGTATGTTAATGTTACGTGACTCGAGGCACTATTTCATTGTTGTGTGGCGTAGTGCTGGGGTAATACTGACACCTCAAATCTTTAAAGCCTCTTTTCCTCTATATCGTTATTGTTAATGATTTTCGTCTTATATTAATCTACGCAAAATGCAGATGCCTGTTCATGCATATAATAATGTTTGATTGAATACTTTTGACACTATTTAAGCTTATGCAGAAGTTTAACCGAAGTACCGCCAACGTACTTCCAGCATCGTAAATTGCATACTGTGATTTGATTGGCTGCCAGCAATGCAGCATCCAGCTCCAGCATCCAAAGCCTATATAAGGCGCTTAAAACAGTCAGTGACATCAGTATTTAAAATCTAAATATTCTTAAATCTTGTTCATTTCCAGCTTCATCTGATCATATATTTCATCATGTTCAGATCAACTAGAATTGTCAATGGTAATAAATCTATTTATTTGCACATGTAAAAGTTGTGATATCTATTATTTAGTCAACCAATGCAACTGGCCCCATTGACAGGTTGAACACCATCTTTTAAAGAACTGCGAGTCACTAAGTTTACGTCGTTGTTAGTAATTTATGCAACTAATAAGAAATCGTTACTCAAATATGTGTTTTAATGAAACGATGTATGAAATAAAGTTGTTATGTCAATTTATTACTGACGTTTCCCTTGTTTATTCACGACATTAGGACCGCTCGACTAAGAAACACCCCCTGGGTGCTTACAATAATTATTTTAATAACACCAGTGATGGATTAAAATTATGTTACTAAAACCAGTGCTAGCAAAACTCATCAAAATGGCAAGGATGGATTAAAATTATGTTACTAAAACCAGTGCTAGCAAATCTCATCAAAATATCAAGGATGGATTATAATTATGTTACTAAAACCAGTGCTAGCAAATCTCATCAAAATATCAAGGCTGGATTATAATTATGTTGCTAAAACCAGTGCTAGCAAAACTCATGAAAATGGCAAAGCTGGATTATAATTATGTTACTAAAACCAGTGCTAGCAAAACTCATTAAAATGGCAAGGCTGGATGATAATTATTCTAATAACACCAGTGCTAGCGAAACTCATTAAAATTGCAAGGATGGATGGTAATTATGTTACAAAAACCAGTGCTAGCCAAACTCATTAAAATGGCAGGGCTGGATTATAATTATGTTACAAAAACCAGTGCTAGCCAAACTCACTAAAATGGCAAGGCTGGATTATAATTATGTTACTAAAACCAGTGCTAGCAAAACTCATCAAAATGGCAAGGCTGGATGATAATTATTTTAATAACACCAGTGCTAGCAAAACTCATTAAAATGGCAAGGTTGGATGATAATTATGTCAGGAAAACCAAGGCTAGCCAAAACTTATTAAAATGGCAAGGTTGGATGATAATTATGTCATGAACACCATTGCTAGCCATGTTCATCAAAATGGCAAGGCTGGATGATTATTATGTCACAAACACCAATGCTAGCCAAGTTCATTAAAATGACAAGGTTGGATGATAATTATGTTACTAACACCAGTTTATAATATTTAAACAGAAGCATCATTTATTTTTGAGAATGGATGACTATTTTCTACATTGTCGCAAACGTTGTCGTAAACGTTTAAATCTTCGTCCACGATTGGAAAATATTCTTAATCCAAAACAGACACGACCGGAAAAATCAGAAAGGGAGATAACTTCGATGATGTTTGTATCTTCTTCCTGAAGAGTTTCCGCCACCGTCCAAACACCTCCGTAACCATTTTACGATTACTTCCCTATATGGCGATGGACGGCTGTGAACAATCCTGCCTCTGATGGTCAATACAATTGTTTTGGCTAAAACAAAAACAGCATCAAAATTTCCTAAAATGCATTCACGGGTGGGTCATTTACATGCATTTTCAAAAAATTCTAGTGGTTTCATTGTATTAGGCACAGGGGCATGTCATGTGACCTTTCGGGGTGACCCAGACCTTACAATACCTGTAATTATAGACAAGTGTTCTAACTTCATTAAGGGCCATTTTGGCAGTGTGTGACTTTAATGTACGACAAAATTTCACTTTATAGCCTTTAAGCCCTTATACTTCACCAAACTGAAGGTAAAACATCAAACTAGTCACAAACAATCACGATTCTTTCGATGCGTATACGACGTGTCCGATCTAGCCATTTTACTCGCAATTTGGGTACGAAATTTTCAACTACGACACGATCGAGAACATGACAATTATGTCAAAAATCTATTATTATACCTAAATGGGCGGAAAACATACAATAAGTCGCTTCTAAACATATTACAATACATATAATCGATCGACAAAATACTGGACATGACAAACAACCTACAACTTTTACAATTTCCCGTTTCAAGATCTACAAAGCAACTTTTACAGCCATGTTGTTTTCGATGCGTTGACGTCACTACAAGGCAAGATGATTTTGTTAACCATTTACTGATTGGATGATAGGAACAGGCTTACCCGTTTCCGAATGAGGCTACTAGAGATCACTGGTTCTCGGCTCAACAACGATAGCATATGGAATAGCCGGAAACAGGTATTAAAACGTAAACATCACTGGATTCAATGTAAACGTTGACCGGAACGACATTCAGATTTCATATTTATATATATTTTACATAAAATACGAATTAACGAGTAAAATGGCTCGATCGGACACGTCGTATACGCATCGAAAGAATCGTGATTGTTTGTGACTAGTTGATGTTTTACCTTCAGTTTGGTGAAGTACATGTATATAAGTGCTTAAACTTTAAGTTAAAGGCTATAAAGTAAAATTTTGTCGTACATTCCAGTCACGCACTGCCAAAATGGCCTTTAAAGAAGTCAGAACGCTTGTCTATAATTACAGGTATTATAAGGTATGGGTCACCCCAAAAGGTCACATGACATGCCCCTGTGGTATTAGGCATTGAACGATCTGCAGAATATGTAAATGAAGAATTTTCACGGAAGGGAAAAAACTGTAGAAATCGTCTTTAAATTATCGCCAGCACAAATGGTCCATTAGTGGATGTTCAAGTGTTCTGTACTGAAAGTTTTTTTTAAACGCATCGGGACGGTTAATAATTTTGATCGTACCGAACAGACATTGATGACTTGTTACTTTCACTTTGAGTTTGATTGAGGATTATTCACAACTAGGGAGTGCGTGTCATACCAGTGAACTGCATGGAGATTGCAGGAACTGTCCTCATGATGTCAGAGGACAGTTCAGCATTGTCTGTACAAGCTTCAAGAGTGTTGGACGATTTAGGGGCTAGCTGGACTCTAGTTCTCAAGAGGCGGGAGACTTATTTGTTACAGGTATCTACTATCTATCTAGCATAACTTGTTAGCGCCGGGCGTAGGCCTATATTGCGGAAATATTTATTGCGGACCACTGTGCCCATTACGACAGCAGGCTAAACGGGCTGAACGTAGTTTGTCTAGACTCCGATTAGGCCTAAATTAAAATTAAGTTTGTTTGCCCTTTACCGACCGACCCACAAAAAAAGCCGCCGACTCAAAAAATTGTATTGCAAAATCTGCGGTAATTATTATTATTATTTTATTTTTTTCTTTGAATTTCGTATTTTTGTTTGGCTCACAACTTTCATAAGCTACAATCTTGATCATTAAGGCGCTTGAACAAAAGTGTGAAAACAAAAGCGCCTATTGACCGGATACTAGTAAACATGGTGTAGTTCACGTTTTGTCGTGTACCCACCGGTCGACGTATGACGTCATCATCTTTGTATGTAATTACGTTTTGTTTTAAGGTTAGATACCAGTAAATAGTAGGGTGATCCCTTGAAAGTTGTCCGTATATGAAATAGTTCGTTTTTTCTTCTGTCAAAAGAAAGAGACATTTCGCATAATGGACACTGGTTTCAATAGTTATTTCCTGAAAACGACATGTCTTTTGTTCAGTTTGATGTATCATGTCACCGAATTACTTGAAATTTTAATATTCAGCAGTTTATGTATATTCAGCATGTGCTTTTGTCGAAAACGCGAGTGTTTCTTACGGGCAACTAGGTGAGCTATCCTACTACCCCTGGCATCGGCATCGGCGTCTGAATTGATTGAAGTTTTTTTCAATAGTCTTGTACCTTCAAAACTACATAAGTTATTCACTTGAAACTTGGAATATATCTTTTTCAGCAACTCCAGTATCAGGGGCAACATTCCCCATAACTCTGTTTTGTATTTTGACAGAGTTATGTCCCTTTTTCACTTAAATTTTCTGGTTGATGTTTATATTCAAAAGTTGTGTAACTTCAAAACTACATAAGTTATTCACTTTAAACTTGGAACTAAACTTTGTCATCAACCTCAGTATCAGGGGCAACATTCCCCATAACTCTTTTTGTATTTTGACAGAGTTATGCCCCTTTTTCACATAGATTTTCTGATTAAAGTTTATATTCAACAGTTTTGTAACTTCTATACTACATAAGCTTTTCACTTGAAACTTGGACTAACCTTTGTCATCAACTCTAGTATCAAGAGCAACATTACCCATAACTCTATTTTGTACTTTGACAGAGTTATGCCCCCTTTTCACTTAGATTTTCTGTTTAAAGTTTATATTCAAAAGTGTTAATAACTTCAAAACTACATAAGTTATTCACCTAAAACTTGGAACTAACCTTTGTCATCAACTCTAGTATCAGGGGCAACATTACCCATAACTCTGTTTTGTATTTTGACAGAGTTATGCCCCTTGTTCACATAGATATTTTGGTTGAAGTTTATATTCAAAAGTTTTATAACTTCAAAACTACATAAGTTATTCACTGGAAACTAACCTTTGTCATCAACTTTAGTATCAGGGGCAACATTACCCATAACTATGTTTTGTATTTTGACAGAGTTATGCACACTTCTTACATACATTTTGTGGTTAAAGTTTTTTTTCCAAAAATGTTTAAAGGCTTCACTTAAAAGTTTTGTATTTTAACAAATTTATGCCCCTTCCACTATCCAAAATATGTACCAACTGAAATACTTCGAATAGTCGAGCGCGCTGTCCTCTAACAGCTCTTGTTTATTTTAAATATTGAAAAGCCGAGAGAACCATATTTCCAAAGAGATCACACTCGCAACATCTGAATCGAAGAAAAGTGGCGATGCCAGGATATTTTGCTGTTTTACAATGGGACCCTGTGGAGATTTGATTTACCTGATTCTAACCTTCAGCGTGTTTGTTGAAATCAATAAATAAATACAAAATTCATAAAGTTGAAACAAGTAAAAATTGGGATGTATTGTATAATCTATTGTGCGTGGTAGACGAGAACAAGAACATTACCGACAAAGTTTCGATTTCAATTAGCAAATCAACAAGTGGCAGTGCATAAAAGTTTTACTCTGATGTTAACAAAAAAGTGTATGTCAATACTGGCTTTGTTATGGAATAATTCTTCTATCAGTACTAGTAAGTGTTCTTTGTTTAATTTTTTTATTAACAAAAAACACCGTTTATATTTGAGCGGACAGAAACATCCGAGTTAACAACATTTCTGATTTTCTTATTTGTGACATTTTAATGAAATTATTTTTTATTTTCAATTCAATGATTTGACATTTTTGTAGTCAACCAGAATGTATTTGTACCGTATTAATATAATTGGGACTGTCTAGTCAGTTCAGCCATTGATAATAATACAAATGTTTTCTTGTCAGAGAGTATGTATATGTGCTGTATTAATTAATATGCAGTGGCGTATTCAGGCGTACTCCTGTACGACCGGGCATACACAACGCTTTGCCATCTCGTTTTGTGGTTAAAATTTAAACAGGTACGGGCAATCTTGTGATCGTATTTCAATTTTCAGACGAAGCGACATGTCACCTACCTGTATAGGTTCAATGTCTACTTAATGATCTTGTATATGCGTTTTATCAACTCACTACATATTAACCGACCTATTCATCAATATAAACAACTATAAATAAAACCGCATATCTAGTAACTTTGCAATAAAATCCTAAATTAGCATTGCGTTTGAATGGTTTTTTCTTTCTTGTTTGTCTTTATTTTACCAACACATATTTTTCATATAAAAAACCCATTTGATCCATATTCTAAGTGTGTCGCGGGAAAAGCGGGCTTAATGCATGTGCGTAAAGTGTCGTCCCGGATCAGCCTGTGCAGTCCGCACAGGTTAATCCAGGACGGCACTTTCTGCCTACATTGGATTTATGTTTAGAAAAGACTGCACAGGCTGATCCTAGACGACACTTTATGCACATGCATTCAGTTCGGGTTTCCCATGAAACGCCCCATTCACAGAGCTCCTTGGGGAAAACTGCAGTATGTGGCTTGATGATTGTAATTCCCTTTGTCTTAAATGTCTTTAATCTGGTACAGAACAAACACCTCCTGTTATATTTCCATATTTCAAATATAATATCAGGCGCGGTACCAGGATTTTGAGTTAGAGGGGCGGAAATATTAAAAAACTGACAACATTAACTGCTGTTGTCTCTTACATGTTAAGATCCATATATCGGAACGACGCATATTGCCAAACGGAACAATTTAACCAAAATGCCACAAAACAGAAACATATTTGAAATAATTTGATTGAAAAGAACATGTAATTGTAACAAAATGCACATGTTTCAGTTATTGTTCGGTTTAAAAACCTAGTTTTGGACAATTTTACCTCTAAAATTTACGCCGCTTCCGCCCTCCTCTAAATCCGCCTATTTAGCTCGAAACGAATTGAATGTATTCATCGTTGCAAAACGGCAAATGTATTGCTCATGTAAATTACATTTAAAATTACTTTACTGATAAAATCACAAAGTGAAGCTCAAATTCTTAATGTACAAATTATCTGATGTAAATTTTATGTATGTTTTGGTTTATGATGCTGATTTTGTATGTTTTCGTTCCAAATGAATAATTTTAAGGTTCTTTCAAATCAAAATTTAATTTAGATAACTTTACGGATCTTGTGTGTACCTTTAGGAAACAGGAGAGAGCTCGTTTTGATTTTCTTATGCAAAACCAACACACAGGTAACGTAAATTAATATGATGATATGTTGTGAGGAATAAAGCATGAATTTAATATCGTGTGACCTACTGATCGAGTCAAATATACGACGGATAAAAATGATCACAGACGCCGAATATCTTTTTAAATATATTTCTTGATGATAAGGTTTCATATAGATCCTTAAAGTGCTTTAATTTTAAGTTGTTCCTTGCAAAGTGCAAATAAAGAACTTCAATTGCTTAATCAAAATGCTGACAACGTAGAAAGACTGTTGGCTACAAAAGAAACTAAAAACATGTGATTTATGATTGCATTTTTGCTAAAATGGAATCATCTGTTTGAATATTAGTTCAATTTCCCACTTTTAAACTTGATAATGTTGCGTCCTATTCAATAGTATACGACATCATAGTAAAAAATGTTAAGAAACAAACAATTTTTTTTTTCAAACTAGTTATACAATGAAGACGGAATTATATACATGCCAGTCGACAAGCCAATCTGCAACGGGCCATGCAGAATAACTGATGAAGCGTAGTAGTTAGTGAAAAAAGTAACAGATGTAGCTCATTATTTAGTGGTCTTATTTCAGAGTACTAAGGTGAATATTTTGGTTACACACAACATGCAAATAGCGAAAGTAGGGGTGTCATTAGTTTGAAGTAACATTTTTAATAAATTGACATTTAAATTTAATAAAATGTAATTGTTATAAATAACATGATATACACATATAACACATATGACATACATTACCTTAAATACTTAAAAGATAATAAAACAGGTAGGAAGGTGCGACTGTTTGGAAAAAGGACCCGTTCAGGTTTTGGTTCACTGACTCGTAGCCTGCAAAAAAAGTGGTTCCCCGTGATACCTGCTCTGGAAATTACCCCCTCAAAAGACCGTTGGCTTCCGACACCAGTCTAAAAAACGTTTACAGTTTTCGCTATTTCGTCTGATGTTTATTCATAGAGTGATATACTATATCGAATATATTTTTGTCAGCAGTGTCATTTTCGCCCCTTTATATCTTATGGGTTTTTTTTCGGCGTAGCTGTCTAAGATCACTTTTGACCTAGATTTCTTGCGATAATTATGCAGCGGGAAAATTGAACACCAACAGAATTGGGCAAATTTTCTAATTTTAGGGCATGCAAACTTTAAACAAAACAATGGTTTAACTTATATCAATAACGAGGTAAATAAAGAATCGGATCACACAAAAAAATAAAAAAAAATAAACAAAAATTTCAATAACTGTTGCATACTTTTGGGGAATAAAAATTTACATAATTGTTTACATAAGCGGTTAAATTAAAGTTATAAACATATCTTCGACATACACTCTAGAAATGAACATAATAATGAACATTTTTACTCATTGTATGTCATGATCAGAATGTTATATTCATTCACATAATGAAACAACTATATTGTTTAGCCTACATAATCGGCGCGCTCTATAAATAGCAATTACAATGCTACAATTCACGGGGACGGCAGTCGGTCACAACGTACAATGTTGCCTGTTGAGCTCGCAAGCACAAAATATAAAGTGGTAAATTTCTGGTATTTTTCTGATAAATAAGCGACACAAATATTAACAGATTTGATTGAGCTTATATTTCCTATTATGTTATCATTGTGTTAAAATATTATTGTACGCTGCAACCGACTGTCGTCCCCGTGAATTAATTCTAGCGAGTACAACTCCAGCAGGAGAATCATTCTAAAAATAGCGCGCGGTAAAGTTGTGTTAATACACACGCATCAATTAGCGTCTGGAGAATCCTAAACCCGAGAATTGCAATAAATGGGGAATTCATAAACTTACTGCTCATTCATTCCCGCTATTATTTTCTGACAATGTTAATTTGTTAAATTTGCCTGACAAATTCATGTATCAATTATGTTTACGTAAATTACTAGTATTTAGTTTATTCATGTATTACTGGTGAAAACATGCGGCGGTATATGATCGGTTTATTCACGGAACAGATATTAATAATTATTGAGTTTATCTCAAATTAATTTTGGAGGCCGATACGTTTTCTTATAGTGTCCGAAAAATTTAGTGTCCGAGAAGTCTCCTTAGTAGGGACCGAAAAATCTGGGGTCCGGGAAGTCTCCTTAGTAGGGAACGAAAAATATGGGGTCCGGGAAGTAACAGCTTGGTCTTCTCGCATTATATTTAGGGCAAAAAAATGACATCTCAATTTTAATTTCTACGCCGATTGTCTTTTTAAAAGACATTTCTAGTTTTCTTTGGAATTTCTATATTTGCCAATATATGAATAGTTCCTTTACTATTATTTTCAGTTATATATTTCATGTACAAGCACGGGCGTACATTCTATTTTGCCCTAAATACGCCCCTGATATGTGTGTCTAGTCAATTCAGACATTGGTATTAAATGTACATGTACTTCACAAATTGTTTTTAAAGCATTGCGTATTCTATTTTATGTTATGTCTATGATTAAAGCCAGTTTTACCATGTTACGATGTATAATCCTGGTTGTATCAATCAAAATGAAGAAAGTAATTGTGATTTTCAAACAAAGATACAATTATAATGTATTGCTAAATGACGATTTTTAGGTATGACAAAGATTAAATTCTCGGAATAAAATAAATTAGTTTTCCTACCTACCGACCCACCTCTAAAATTTCGGGTCGGTAAAGGGCAAACAAAAGATTTTTTAATTTAGATCTTATCGCCTACTAGCAAGACTAATCGCCTACAGGCATACACTATCCATAACTTATGTTTTCTTTTATATATTAAATGTAATCAACATGTACCTATTATTTTGTTTAATATAAATAATAAAGAACTGCGCAAAGATTCAATTGATCCAGTTTGGCTGGCAATATAACGGCCCACATAGCCTGCAGTTAATTAGTGCTTCCCCGTATATTGAGCTACTTTTGTATGGGCAATATATGCAACAAATTTAGCTATATAAAAAGTAACACTTAATTCGTTGCACGTCTTATAAATAAGACTAGATCTACTTAGATATCTATCGACTGGTGTGAATACCAATTCAGACTTTTAGTTAATTATGTTTATTCCCATAATTCATCACTTCGGTAACTATCGCAATAGTTCTAAGCAACATGATGTCATATTAATTTGTTTGTTTTGGATTTTTCGCCGTATCCAACAGTATTTCAGTCATATAACGGCGGTCAGTTAACCTACTCACACTTTTCCTGGGTAAGCTGGTTTACCAGTGCTAAGTGCACATACTTATGCCAGTAACTGACGACTGCCCTACTTGAATCAGAGGTAGGGGGAGAATGGCCGTAGACATAATTTCATGATGACCAATCCCCACACAAGTTATGTGGCCGGGCTGGGAATCGAACCCGCGATCCTCGGATTTGTAGTCTAGCGCTCTACCAACTGAGCCGACCTGGCGTCATATTAATTAGCAAGACCTATTACATTACAGTATTAAGGTCCTTTTTACTAAGGTAGTGAAGTATCTTTTAACTTATACAGTAAAACCCCACTAAAACGACCACATTGGGGTCTTAATGAAAGTGGTCTTAATAGCGGGGTTGTCTTATTATCGAGTTATGACAGATCACAGAGTCAGCAAATGCATGTCTTTGTTATTTAAAGTTTCAATGAAAATAATGATCAATGAACAGATAACATTGTTTTTCACACACGCCTTTTATTACCTCAAAGCACTATGTTATGCCCACGTCATATGTTGTTAATTGATGATGTAAAGTGTCAATGACCAAATGACATTGGTTGCAATAACGGTGTAATGTTGATCGTTATTTGGTACTTTCCGCCTCGATTAGTGGTCGTAATACGGAAGAGCAGGGTTCCCATATAATCGGGGTTTTCGACCATTGAAATAAAAAGGAAAACAATCGGGTCTTTTAAAAAGTGACCGCTGTAGCGAAATGGTTGGAAAATTAAGGTGGTCGTGAAGCGGGATGTTAGTGTAGTCGATTGATACAATCTCATTAAAATCAAATCCTAACTTTGTTAGGATCTGAAGACATCGTATAATAGGCCACATTCAAATGACCTTCCGAACAATAAAATATCAACCGTGCTGCGCCCAATGAAATTGCCTTCTGCACAGCAATGTTTGGCCACGGTTTTTGAAAAGTGATGTATTTCCAGCTGATGCTCGGGAATAAATCATCTACAGTCAATGTTCACGCGGAGAACAATGGATATAGTGGTACTTTAGGCGAGTAAACATCCAAAGTTCACGTTAACTTCGTGCATAGTATTTGTGGTTTATTCATGAAGTTATACCACAACATTTTGAAGGCAACAATTTGATTGGCTCCCGAAAAGGTCATCTGAACACGACCCCTAATGCGAAGTCATCATATCCAGTCGGCGGATAATATAGTAGCGTCAAACTGGAGATGATTTTAATGATATTGTCGATTGATAATACCACTGAAGTTTGCAAACTACAACCTTCGTATAATACAAATTATATAATAAAATGCATGTGCGTAAAGTGTCGTGCCGTGTGCAGTCTGCACAGACCAATCCAGGACGACACTTTCCGCCTACAGTGGATTTATGTCTAGAAGAGGCTTCATTGAAACAGAAAATATCATAAAATGCGGAAAGTGTCGTCCTGGACTGCACAGGCTAATCCGGAACGACACTACGCACATGCATTAAGCTCGGTTTTCCCACGACACGCCTCATATATTATATTTACGAATAAGCATCAATATACATGTAAAGCGTTTTTGCCAGCAGTGAACAACCTTTGTGGTAACTTCATTCATATCTTGTTATTGAAGGAGGAAGTGGCCAATGCAAAACGCCAGCACTTGCAGCCTGACAAAAAATCCAGATTGTTCTACGTTGGAAGCCAGACAGAGGGCGCCACAATTCCAGGCCTTGACTCTGACCTAGACATCCTTTTGTGCAACTACGATGTCAACGTGATGTCAGGCTGGAATGACTGGAGAAACGGGAAAGAAAACAGACTGGTCGTCTTCGATGTTGGGACGCCACCTAGGCATTGCTTGTTTCAAATGGTACGTGATGATGCCCCTTTACCAATCGGACAGTTGGATTGCCTACCCACTGAGCTACGGAAATATTGTTTGTTGGATAACAAAGGGAGAGTGTTGCTGAAAAATGAATTCTTGGATGATGAATGCAAACGTTTGTATGAAAGTGTTGGAAGGTCCCTGAACAAGAGTGGGCCAGCGAAAGGCTGGAGTTGTGGGAATTTGTCAAAACGTGTTGATGTCGTTCCAGCATATCCATGCAAGTATTGGTCAAACAACAATGAAGACTGGGTAACCAAGCCTCGGACGGGTCAGTGGCCAAGTGCGAAAGTTTTGAGGGAAGCGCAAGAACAGGATTGCTTTGTGATACCGTGTGGGCACCCGGAAAGTGACACAACAGGTGTGGAGTGGAGATTGGCTTCGAATCTTCTAGAGAGATTACTCTTCTTTCATATGAATATCACCCATATTAAGACCTGCGTTTTGTTGAAAATGATCCGGAAATATATTCTGGGCTCTCTTTGCAAAAATGGCTTATCAAGTTTTCATATGAAAACTGCTCTGTTTTTCACCATTGAACGAACCCCATTGGAACTTTGGCAGGAACATAACCTCGTGATGTGTGTGCAAAGCAGTTTAGTTACACTGCACCGATTTTTGAAGTTACAGGTCTGTCCGCATTATACTCTGCCTGGGTTCAAAATTATACCCGGGATAAACCTGTTTGATGGGAAACTTAACAGAGCCCAATTATTAAGATTGCAGGCAAGAGTGGAGATGATGATTAAGGGACAAATGTTGAATGATTTGTTTGAAATTACAGTAGTCGACTTTGGGCGGAGACTTAAAAGCGTATGCCAGAAAGGTAATTATAAAAGTGGGGCATTTCCGTCACGTGTAGATATACACAAGACAATGTTACAAACTTTTGAGCAAATGAAAGTGAAATGCAGGTCCTAAGAGACCTCTATTAGTGTTAACCAGTTTTGAACCACCGATGCTTTGCATTAGACGTTCCAATCTGTTGACAACAGTGCTAATTAGTATTTTTTTGAGTTGTGCTTATGTCATGTTGTTTGTATTGTGTTGTGCTGTATTGGCATCTTGCCCTAAATAAAGGATCATTTCATGTTAATAAGGGTTTCTCTCTTGCCCATGCATCTGGAGTTTCACATATTTTTTATATTTACAGTTAACTTGCAGAAAAAACACAGAAGTTGTATAATACAATAAATTATAAACTATTTTTGTTAGTTTCAGTGCATAATGACTGTATTCCGGTATTCATTGCTTTTTTACTCGTTTACAAGTGTAAACACTGTATACTTTTTTATTATTTACAGAAGTGGCATAACTACTTATATTATTTTATCCATGAAACGGTACAATAAATAAGTTTGTCACCAGTTATATAATCTTTCATGTGTGCTTTATGATTTATTTTTACATTTTCTATAAACATAAAATTAGCATTAAGTTGATTTACCAACATGTCTCTCCAACAGTTTTCTGCAGTATTTGTACAAACTGTTATGTGATGATTGGTGTATATTGTTGTAACAATAAACTGTTTTCATTTGGTGGAGCATGTTTCAGGATTTTAGACAAGTTTCTCCCAAACAATTAAGCCATGCGCTGTGATAACGGTATAACTGTACACGAAAACTTTCCACATACCCCTGTACATACAGAACAAACAACAGGATTTCATGGAAGTATTTTACTTTCATGAGTTACAAAGAAGTATCAATACATTATTACACTTACAAGACAGATATGGAAATCAAATGTTATTCTATATACAATTTGTTGTGTACAATATTCCACAAATGCTTCTTACTATTATCTATATATTCATTGTATAAATCAACAATTCTCAGTTCACAGCCTATTTCTCGACTTTCCGCATACAATTTTTTTCACAAATACACACCATAATGTTCAATCATCCAACACGCATTTTGTATTTTTCCTTGGGACGCAAAAATTTATTTTCAACGGAAGTTCATTTGTCAGTTTTTTCTCGTCTGAATTCCACATAATTTTATTAAGCATTCAATTTCATATATAAAACAACAACAGTACATATAGTTCCTGAATATTATACATGTGCTTTTTTTTTTACAAATAAATAAATAAATTTAGTTTTGGTTTTGTTGTTAAAGAGTTATTTCACAGAATAAATACACAGTGTGACAAAGATCTTTTACTTGGCAATAGTAAAAATAAGACAGTTAATGAGGAAAATTCAAGGAGTCTCGCAATATACATGGTTTAAAAGAAACATTCTAACATGATACTCGGTAATTTTTCTATAGACAAAGAACACAATTATCGTTGTTAAACTACCCAATAAACAACGCAAAAAGTCCCGATTCTGAGTGGAGTATAGTAAAAAGTAGTTCCAATTACAATTGCAAAAATATGTCAAATCATGTTAGAATCAAAATAATTTTTGCATTATAGTTATCTGTCGGCCGATAAACAACTCTTTGTCGTTCTGTTGCGTGGCTATTTAACAACTCTTTGTCGTTCTGTTATGTGGCTATTTAACAACTCAGGCTAACGCCCTCGTGGTTTAATTCCTACGCATCAGAACTCCAAACCGTTGTTTATTGGCCAATAAACAAAGATAAATCGAGAATTATTTCTTAATTAATACACCAATTTAGGACTAACACAGATAAATGTACTGTTGTGAATTAAAAATCAAGATCATTAGCAAGTATATGAAGGCTTTCAGCAATGCAAATATGTCGGAAGAAAGAAATGTTATATAATTTCCATGAAATCGACTTGCTAGAAACAATTCTGGAATACAAAAACTTACAGCGGCAATTTTGGGACCATGAAAGCATCTGTTTACCTCGTCTGTCAGTCATATATGCATGAAAGACTTGTTTCTGACTTTAATGAGTATATTAAACAATGAGCACTCCATATGCTAACATGTTGGTCACCAGCAAGTGCCAACATACATGACAAGGAAAATTCCACAATCACATTTCTTCTTATAAACTGGTTTGGTAAATTATTCCCCACACACCCCTTGAAAAAATAATATTCTTTACATTCACACAATGTTTACAATACTTTTTCAAAAATAGTTTCAGAAAAATAAGAAATGAAGACAATATGTAACCCACTAATTAGGCCATCATCTTAATATATAACAAATATAACCAATGATGTACAGGGACAAATGTATACATGTATAGAGTTACTGCCATTTTATAAAATTATCAAAACGAAGGTTCTGAAAAAATGAAGTATTTTGATGCAGTCTCAGATTTTTTTACGTATCTTTTTTTTCATATATGGTAAGTTGTTATTGTGCACAACTGTTGGCATGTACAGTGAGTACTTATACTTAAGAGCAGTAGAAGAAGTAGAATGCAACATTTTATCAAGTACATGTATGATTCAGTCCCTAAAAAACTGACTAGAATAAATGTAACAACACAGCAAGGTCACATCCTTCCAACTTGGTGCCTACAAAGCTTCAAGATTATTCCTGGACCTGAATTTATAAAGCTCGTAAGTAAAAACTTAAGTATATGCACATTTCTTAAAATCATAAAATTCCTTCAGTCTATAGCCTTTTCATTTATATCTATATATTTAAATTTTAATTAGCATTTGAACGTATTCTGCTGAAGCATACACAGTTGGTTCTTATTTTAACAAAGTTTTAATATCAAATTATTTATTAAATTTCACCAAAACAATTTGATCACAAATTAAGTGCAATTTAACTTGGGAGTTTTATGAATACTAGCCCTGATCAACAACTGAACTGATCAGATTTCCTTTTAAATACTTATTACAGAAAACGAGTATCTACAAGTACACTGTGACAAAGCTCAGATCTGTGTAACAACATAATATAACAAAGCTATGATTAAGGAATAGAATCATGGGAAGGCTATATACCAGGTACTAACAACATGGGTGAATGTTTTACAAAGATGATGAATATGCATGAACTTCTAAATTTTGCTTTACATATATAGTACTGTCATGATCATATATCATCTGATTAACATAAATATATATCAAAAATCTTGGTAGCGTAAAACTCTATAGTGTTCAATTTGCGGGGGTAACAAAATCTGATATAGCCTTACTTGTCAGTTTTTAACAAATGCTGTTTCCCAAAAATTCTGTACAGTAAAAAAAATAATAAATTCAGGCAAATTTTCATTTGTCCATACATGGTCTTGGACAAACAGCCACCCCTGGTTTGAAGCAGTATTACAATGCATTGTCAAAGATTGGCAGTCAAACGGCACATGGGAGACATAATGATTAACTAACAATCTTTTCCCTTAGGGCTGTTCCAGGAAAAAAGGTGATCAGGGGGTGGAATGCTGATGTATTAAAATTCGGTGGGTGGGGTGATAAAGAGGATAAAAAGGGATTATCAATGACTTGAAAAAACTAAAGTTTAGGTCTTCGTTTCTTCTCAACTGAATTCAATAAATAACAAATGTCAATTTTTAATGTTAACTGAAGAATGTCAGACTTTCATTATGATTTCAGAAACATCATATACACAAATGTACAATGTGATAGCCTAGTTCAAAATTATGTTAACTCCATATTTTTTTAGATTTTTATATTGAACATATAGTTCTATATATCATACTTTTGCAATAATCCATGAACAATGCTATGGAAACCTAGGAGCATGCAGATATTTCTGATAGTGTAACTGCTCAAACAGGATACTCTCTAATTTTCTATAGACAAAGAACAAAATAATTGTCATTTAACTACCCAATAAACAACGCAAAAAGAAACAATTTTGAGCGGAGCATAGTAAAAAGTGGTTCCTATTACGATTGCACATATATATATATATAAAAAGCAAGTTAGCATCAAAATAATTTTCGCATAATCGTTCTTTATCGACCAATGAACAACTTTCTGTCGTTCTGATGCGTGGCTATTAAACACTCAGGCTAACGCCCTTGTGGTTTAATTCCTACGCATCAGAACTCAAAATAGCTCTTTATTGGCCGATTAACAACGATAAACCGAAAATTATTTCTTACGTATTACAGGCCCATCATGTTATAACAATATGTACTAAATTTAAAAAAAGTATATTTTAACTTACAGATTTGCAGTATTTATAACAAGAAAACCATCAAATAAGCGAATTTTAATTGATTTACTAAGTAGACAACGAAAGTAAAACATCTATAAATATAACATATAGATATGTTATATCTCTATAATAATATATAGATAACGACTAAGAGACAATAGGGCCCCTAATCACTAAGCTCCTTAACGAAAACTTGAGTAAATTTCTTTAATTCATAAAAATTCCTTAACTCTGTGGCTGTTTCATGTACATGTATATGTTTTTTTTTACAGTAGAATGGTTTAAACTAGTAAATATTGCTTAGATGTTTCATATTTAACCATTTTGTGAACAAAAATAATTGGATTTTACATAGAAAATTTTATCCTGAATTTGCTCTTAAGTGCAACTTAAGTTAAGATTTCCTTAAGATCTTTGTAAATACTGGCCTCAGTGATAAATTAGAGCACATCCCCCAAGACACTTTAGTCATGTTTCTGTTTTCGGTGGATAAAATGAGATAACATCTCAAAACTAGATACAACTTGTTTCATCAGAACGTTAATATTATGCACAAATATATTTTGAATGACAAAAAAGAATTTTAGAGTTCTCTATTACATACATGTAATGGGTCTTTAAATATATCCTGCAACCTATTAATACAACGTTTTAAAAGAATGTGTCACTTAAGAAACCTTTTTATACTAATGGAGTGCAACCTTATAAAATATTATCCTGACAATATATTGGAGATTTAATACAACCTATATAGCACCAGAAATCATTCAAAGGAAAAGGAAAATAACAAAACATGGAGGTGAGATAAGTCCTACAGACTAAAACTATAACTGCCCGTCGATATATCAACGGACAGTGCACAAATTGGTGGCATATTGGTATATAATTAATTCATTTTCCATGCATTCCAAAATGAATATCAGTCAAAACATCTTCTAGTTAAAAGACAATAATTGCAGTTCAGTACGACACCTTTTTCTTTCCGTTACCATGTAAACACAAATACCACATAATTACTGGATTGAACATGTATATATCCCTTAACTGAGGTACAAATCACAATACTGGTAAGAACAATACTTGATCTCAACAAACCTTTTATTTTTTTAATTATTTAAGTGTTAAACTTAAAACTAATTCTTATAGAATTCAGGCGTTTAAGGTCAATTTATCCAAGACCAAAATTAAAATTAACTATGTTTGCCACTGCCTACCTACCCGACGAAAAGGTCCCTACTCAAAAGTTTTTTTCTTTGTTAAATCAAACCAGTTAGTTTTTTTTATTCCAAATATTAGATTTGTTCTTGGGGTTATATAAAAGCTCGCTATTCTTTCATTTCGGTCGTTTCCATTGGGTTCATAAATAAACTGCATCCGCTAAACCCTGGCTTATAATAGGCCATATCCAAATGCAATTCTAATAATGTTTTATCAAACTTGTGAAAACAACGGGCAGTTTGTCAGCATTCATTGTCTAATTAAAGATGACTGCTTGCAAGCTCCCGTTACATCAACAGACACTTGATTATATTATTAAAAGCAATGTCTGCGTTATATGCTATATTTTGACGCTAAATGGATCATTAATAAATTTGCTCTTTTTTATCAAAAAAAAAAATGCTTACCTACCTACCCGTTACCAGCAACCTTGGGTAGGCAATGGCAAACAAACAATTTTTTAAGGTTTGCCCAAGTTATAATCATGGTAGATGTATGTCAGATGTGCGTTGTACATGTTTGTGTAGAACATCAAACCAGACCAATAATGCTAATTTAATACAAATAATACGAGACAATGCATAATTGTAACCACTCAACAGTATTTGAATTTTTTAGTATGCATATAGCACATATTTATTATCTATTTCATAATTATGTATTCAATTTATTTCCAACGCCGAACTGTTGCTGGAAGATGATGCTTTTCCTAGTAGAAACTGTTATACAAAGGAGAGAATCAGTGAACTTTTTTATTAATAAAAAAACAAACTGAAAGTATAAAATAACAGCACAACACTTTAATTACCTGGGGTAATATTATATACCACATTAATGATATATCTTAACATTCTTATATATAATGGTAACGAGGAAAGGAATACGGCTTTTAAACCTTAGAATATTACATGCAAAAATAAAATACTTTCATTATCAACTTTATTGTTTGAATGGATAGTTTCTTTGGGTATATTGCAATGTATTTCTCGAGTCAAGCAGTGTCAATTGTGCATTAATTATCTATATTTAAATCAGGGCTTTTTTCACCATTTTGGGAATATGACCTATACCTGTGAAATTGGGAATTTGAGCTTCAATTCACCTAAAATTGGAGAAAAAGTATAATTGTTTGATTAATAAAATTTGAAGAATTTATTGTTAAAACTATAAAAAAATAGATAATTCTGAACAAAAACAAATCAGTAAAATGGTTATTGCAACTTCAACAGTGTTTAATTCTTCATTTAACACCTCATATTTCCAATCATCTGAAAGTCATACCATCATTTGGGAAAAAAAGATACTACCCGTAATTCCCATTGGGAATATGACCCAATAACGGCTATAAAGTCAGCTTTAAAACAGCCCTGTTTAAATGATACCAAGAGCTTAATAAGTATTATAATATAATATTCAGACCAAAATGACAATGGAATGAAGGTGCTTCAGTTAATAATATGCTTGAAACAGCTCCCACATCCAGGAATGGTAAAGGAACACAGTTAGTAATACCTACAAGCTTGCATTGCTATAGTTACATACTTGTAAATATCTGGGTAACAGAATTATATACAATGCTAGTTTCTAGTGTTTTCATTTTACTTTGTGTAATTCTGACAGGGTTGTCATTATCAAATGAAACGAGTGATCTTTATCGAAATCTAAGCGATTTTCTCACGATTTTAAGCGATGATTTTGATCGGCAATTGGTTAATAATGACAATTCTGGAAAGTATAAAGGTACAGGGTTTTAGAAGTATATTTTTACCGTATACAACCTTATTGGACAAGAAGCAAGAATGGACAAGATTTCATCTGAGCTTGCTTTTGTGATAAAAATAGGTCAACATAAAAACATTATACAAAATACACTTATGTTTTCCATTAGTAGCCATTATTACAGACGTATTGTTTCGTGTATGCAAGTAAAACTCGAAAAGTATATAAAAAAATGTTCACCAAAAGTACTGTCGCAATTTAGCAAATAAAATTATGGTTACAAAATAACATGAACAACCCTCAGTTTCATAACTTTCATCTCTGTATAAGATCCATGATTTCTTTATTAACTGTCTGTATATCTGCTAAAAGTTTCACGCCACCTGAAGGGGTGGAGCTGGAAAACGTTTTCAGCGTCTGCTGCTGAGACTGAAGTCTCGACAGCAATTCCCGCGTGTGAAACTTTGCGTGAACTGGCATGCTTTCGAGGAACTCTGAACACATGTCATAAAATAATTGCATCTCTTCAACTAATTTCATAAAATTCACACTTGTTTTGTTCCCAGACACCGAGAGAGACTCGATACATGATCTCAAACGATCAGAAGCACTAAGTATAGCCTCCCGCGTTACTGGCGTGGATTTTTCCTCATCACTATTTGCACCATTATTGATATTTTCTGTCCTATTGGAAGTTGGGGTACCTGCCCCAGTCGGTTTAAGACCGCTGATAATAGGTTTATCATCTTTGAACAATGGTTTATTAGGTACATCTGGAAGAACTTTGGCAAGTTTTTCATCCTTTAAGGACTCTCGTCCCGGCTCACCCCGCTGAAATGGCCGAAATGAGCTGAATTCCGAGCCAACCGGCTGAAACTTTGCAACTTTGGACAACACAGACGCATTCACGTTTGTATCTGTGGCCGAGATTTGATTCAGGTCTCTCTGCATTTCATCTGACGCAGAGCCTGATCTTGGTTTTGGCTGAAATGGAGGCCGCATGGGCACCTTGCCCTCTTGACTGAGACGATTTCTATCAATCACTGGATCCGGGCTACTCACTACAGTTGATTCAGTACTAGACTGACTGTACGACTCTTTGTTTATTTTCTGATTGGAGGCAACAACGGGGGACGACGATGGCCGCTCTGATGGACTCTGCAAGTTATTGCTCCCATCTTCCAGCTTCAAAACATTTTCAGTCTGATCGAGAAACAATCTTGAGAAACGTGGACTAGGTTTGGGTCGAGAATCCCCGAATGATTCCCGTTCCTGATTTTCAACTGGGGATGGCCTACTGCCAGGCATTAAGTCAGATTTTTGTCTTTGTAATCCACTATATTGAGCTTTTGGGTTATCTACTATCACATGCGATGATTGAGATTTTACAACTGCAGATGGTCGTATGTTTGACTCCTGCTGTATTCCCGCCTCCTCATCATTTCTAGCACCAGAAAACGAGACCGCTCCCTGCAGACCAGAAGCCAGCTCCGAGGACCCTATCACACTTGCGACTGTTGCGGTGGTTCCTGCAGTGTTGCTCACGATGCCATTTGGCTGCAAAACTGGGCAGGAAGAAACACTGGCCGTATCAGTTCCTGAATCGTGATCTTCAACTGTAGGCAAGTCCCTATTCTGTTGCCCCACCGCGTCACTCTGCATAGAGGCAAGATATTCTGTTATTCTCACACCTTTAGGTATGGTGCCATACTTGTTAATAGTCTGTGTGACATTATTGACATCAAGTTTCCCAACAGTTACATCGTCACCCTCAGCCTCCATACTATGGCTGGTATTCAACTTAGGCCGCTCCGGTCGCTTTTTACGACGCAAACTGGCCGATTGTGGCAGCGGTAAAGGCACTTTGGGATAATGTTTTCCCCTAAAACTAGTCGACATCACCTGAACACCTTCGTCATTCGTACTTGTACCTATGTCGACACTCTTGGTACTAGAGGCTTCATTGGCTGATTTGAACTCCTGTTTGATCATGGGATAAGAGAATTTTCGCCCACTAGCGCGCGGATCCTGGCCCTGGGCCAACCTGGGAGATTGTCCATCGGTAGAACGAGTAGCGGTCTCAGTATTTATCATATACTTAGACTTGTCAATTGCTAAAACCTTCAAACTATCACTACTTCCTGTTCCACGCGATATCCCAGAATCCTCCATTGCACCTTGCCTACCTGCCGTTGCACCGTCCTTCCCGCCAGAATTATCTGCCCTTTGAAAGCTCTTCTGGTTGGGAGGCAGTTGAGGAATACGCGGGGCGTTAATGAACTCGCTCAGATCTTTTGTATTCGCAAAGTTATTACTATCGAACGGATACTCAGGTATAGTAGAGCTCTCTATCTTAGCTTTCTGGAGCTTCATTTTGGATTTCAATTCAGTGTCTGCCCCACTTGCCTCTTCCTGCTCTTTAATCGCCGATACTGTCCTACGCGGGGGAGTAGGAGCTCCTTTTTTACGAGCAGTGGCGGCCGCTTTGCGTCCCAAGATATCGCTGGCCTGCTGTACGCTGAAGTCAGAATCAGGGGGAAGAACTCTCCGTCCAGCAGGGGGAGTGGGGCCTGCAATGTACATGATTTAGATGAGTAAGTCACAGAATGAGCGGTAGAAATAATTTTAATGGTGGTTATGAAGTCCAGTATAAATCTAATAAAACAATCTTACAAGTCATTTAAGACAACATCTATCACAAATTTGCAAATTGTTTCTTGAACACAAACTTCATTCATTACAATATAAAATAACTGCGCAATGTCCTAGAACTGGTTTTTTGAAAACAATTAAGGAAAGGAAATGCCATCATAGTTCTCCTTTTTCCCATGTTTTGTGGGACATTTAAATGCCAACCATTTGTGACTGTTGTGCAAATCCAGGGGACAACCTGATACGCGTATTCCAAACTTCTACCTATCCTCGTAATCTTGATATCATAGAGGGAGGGACATATTCCAGAAACATCTTAAATTCCAACTTTTGTATTGTAATATTTCTAAAACTACATATAAAGTTACATTTAGTCAACAAAGCACTAAGCAAAATGCCAAATACAGAGTAAAATTCAAAGGAAAACTGATGGATTATTAAGTATAGATTTCACTTATGATAATTCTGGTAAACTGGGCTGGTATTCACAAAGCTCCTAAGGGAAATCTTAACTTAGGTTCGACTTAAGTGCATATTTCAGATCAAATTTTCGAAGTGAAATCCAATGATTTCTGTTTATAAAAGGCTAAACTATCCAACATCTAAGCAATATTAACTTGTTTAAAACATTTGAGGCGTGTCGTGGGAAAACCAGACTTAATGCATGTGCGTAAAGTGTCATCCCGGATTAGCCTGTGCAGTCCGCACAGGCTAATCCGGGACGGCACTTTCTTCCTACAGTGAATTTATGTTTAGAAGAGACCACCTTGAAACAGAAAATACCATAAAAGCGGAAAGTGCCATCTTTATGCACACGCATTATGACCGGTTTTCTCATGACGCGCCACATTTGAAGGTAAAACAACTTGTATATGAAGCAGCAACAGACTTAAGGAATTTTATGAATTTAAGAATTTAACTTAAGTTTTCACTAAGGAGCTTGGTATTCATAAAGCATCTTAAAAATTTGAATGCATTATATTTCTTTATTTAATAAACAGATGCATATGTTGTTGATATTCCTCAAATAACACTTTCATAATGATGTTATTTTAAAGTGTTACTAAGTGCTAAACAGTTTCTTTATGGAATTATACAGTTGGGAAAATTTCCAAATTTAAGGATAAGGATAAAATTTAACTTAAGATGCTTTGTAAATACGGGCCCAGCCCTTTGAATCTAGAATTTAGAAAAGGAAAATGTCTAGTCCTCAGACTTATTTATCCTCATGTTTCTTCTTTTTAAGTAATTGTGGGACAGTAAAATACCACACATTGTTTGCACATGAGAAGCCTGCTACTGCATAGTGTTCTAACCTGCACTGTGTCTCCCATCACTTCTCACAGAGCTTAGTAATGCAAACAAATGAGACTATCTGTTGTTTTAAGGTATCTATGTCAGCGTTACCAATCACCAAAATAGCCATTGGCTACTAAAATTTAGGAAATTATTTGAAAACAAGAGATGTTTGTAAAACATGTATGCCCCCTGACTTGCAGCCAAGTTGTGAATATGTGAAATTGTTAAGAAATAAAATTTAATATGCGAGGTCTCGATATAGGTATCTATGTATGAAGTTTCATTAAAATATCTTGATGC
This sequence comes from Congeria kusceri, assembly GCA_027627225.1. Lineage (NCBI taxonomy): Eukaryota > Metazoa > Mollusca > Bivalvia > Myida > Dreissenidae > Congeria > Congeria kusceri. The sequence goes on from CM051037.1 coordinate 25,456,508, forward strand.
ATTCTGAAGTTATTGAGAGGAAACTGTTTTTCTATTTTTAGTAATGGTGACCTTGACCCCATTCACCCCATATGAAATCCCAAGAGAGGTCTCAATATAAGGTATCTATGTATGAAGTTTCATTAAAATATCTCGATGTGTTCTCAAGTTATTGAGCGGAAACCGTTTTTCTATTTTTTAGCAGCAGTGACCTTGACCCCACCTACCCCATATGCAATCCCAAGCGAGGTCTCGATATAAGGTATCTATGTATGAAATTTCATTAAAATATCTCGATGCATTCTGAAGTTATTGAGCGGAGACCGTTTTTCTATTTTTATTAACCGTGACCTTGACCCCACCCACCCCATATGCAATCCCAAGCGACGTCTCAATACAAGGTATCTATGTATGAAGATTCATTAAAATATCTCGATGCGTTCTCAAGTTATTGAGCGGAAACCGGTTTTCTATTTTTAGTAACGGTGACCTTGACCTTGACCCCATCCATCCCATATGCAACCCCAAGCGAGGTCTCGATATAAAGTATCTATGTATAAAGTTTCATTACAACATCTCAATGCGTTCTCAAGTTATTGAGCGGAAGCCGTTTTTCTATTTTTAGCAACGGTGACCTTGACCTTTGACCTGTTGATCTCAAAATGTATAGGCGTCTTCCTATCCTCCCAAGTAACCAGTATACCAACTTTCATCGTAGGTCAAAGCGTTCTCTAGATATCGTGCGGAAACGAAATGGTCTATGCACAGACTGACCGACCAACCGACGGACAGGTTCAAAGCAAGATACCCCCATTTCTTCAAAGGGGGGCATAATAAGGTATACTTTCAAATTTTCTGAGAAAATTATTTTAAAATAACAGGTATTTTGGCACTTTAAAAGTTTGGCCGCTATTTTTTTTGTATTTCTAAGCACTAACTTAGGATGTTCTTCCTATCCTCTAAAGTTTTATTTCAAGTTCATGTCCAGCAGTCAACGATTCTAACCTGCACTGTGTCTGCCGTCGCTGCTCTCAGAGCTGGGGGCCCGCTGTGTTTTCTTGCTGCCGGGAGAGTCTGTCTTCTCCAGCTCCTTCTCCACTTCTGAAACAGTTCGCATACACAGAGTCGTAATCCAACACTACCTTTCCAGCACAACACTGAGGACGGGTAGAGCTCTGGGCCCAGTTGCTTCAAACTTTTAACGGCCAATTAAGCTCATGATCTGTTCACTTTAGATGCAAGTGAAATATTACAAGCTACTTGCTTTTCATACATTAGAAACTTATTTGAGCAGACCAATTTATTTTGAGTAAAGGCACAGTTTAAATCTTAAAATTTAAATTACATTAATAATTTCATCAAAAAGTTAACGGCTGTTAGCTTCATTGGCCATTATGGTTTTGAGCAACTGGGCCTCGAAACACCAACCTGAAGCTGACCTTCACATGCAGTGTTCACAATAATTATTTGGAAGGACAAGCCCATTCTGGCATTTGCCATACAATTTCAACTTGCTCGAATTCACCTGAACTTGTCCAAAATTAGGAAATAAAACTTAGAGATTAAAGTAAACAGTTCAATGATAGTAATGTTCTTCATGTTGTGTGTCGTGGAAAGAAAATCAAGTGATAATGATAAATGTAGAGAAAAAGGTTCCAGACATTGTTGTATTTTCGGTAACCAATTCTTTTAATACTCATAATATATTGTGCCTCCTTGTACTTGCCCATTCGAGCAAAGGTCAAAATTTTAACTTGCCCGAATGGATTTTTACTTGTGCCTGACTTGGGCAAGTGGATTATTTTGAGGACTACCCTAATGTATGAATATATAACATATCGATTGCCATGAATATGTACATTTCAGAACTGGAATCGTGTTGAATTGTTATAGGAATAATAATACTGATTATATAATATTCAAAGTTATGGTATAAAACAAATTACGTAAGTAATACATTTAATACACATAAAACTTGTATGGATTAATGGTTAAAGTACATGTACCCAGGTCGGAAGGAATGTTCTCTGTGTACATGCAAAAATATGAAAAATATTGGGGTTACAAATTGTTATTTGCTGACTTCTGAATCATTTTAAGAAAATTTTACACTGAATTTTAATGCAGTATACTGCAGACTACTGTTAGTTACCTATGTCCACGAAAGTGTAATTGTTAAGTTCCCATATGTGACTCGTTAATATGCTCCATACATGCACCCCAGAATGCCAACAAATGTGAGGTATAAAGACCTACACACAAACATGAAATTAAGCATGTCATGGCAAAAAAGGGCTTAATGCATGTGCATAAAGTGTCGTCCTGGATCAGCCTGTGCATTCTGCACAGGCTAATCCAGGACTGCACTTTCTGCCTACAGTGGATTTATGTTTAGAAGAGACTTCCTTGAAACAGAAAATACCATAAAAGCGGAAAGTGCCATCCTGGATTTGCCTGTGCGGAGTGCACAGGCTAATCCGGGACCACACTTTAAGCACACTGATTAAGCCCGGGTTTCCCACGACACGCCTCACATATATTTGTATACAACCTGGAAGAAAGTAATCAGAGGCAGGGAATATGTAAGAATTATACAATTTTATATAGCACAGATTAACAAAAATTAAACTGAAGCAGTACATATTTTTGAAAGCTCTACCTCAGTGGAATACTCCTTTCTTACTGACTACAATGAATGGACATGGCAGAAAATTTAGTCAGTTGATAATTTACATTTTTTTGGTTTGATATATTACTTACCGGCCTCTTCCAACATTTGATCATTGTTTGTTACTGAAATCATTGGATGTATTTTACATTTGACAGTCTTAAACAGTTTTCGACCGATTGTCATACTGTGGCTAAGCAGTGGCATGAGTAGAAGTGTTAAAATAGTAAATTATACTAGTACAGAAGAAATATGTAAGTTTTGATAACAGTTAAGTATAATTTTTATTTTTCAAAAGAATAATTTTATGTACAATATTTTTTGTTTGTTTTAAACATAGGCTGCATAGCTGTTTAATAAAATCTTAAGGGAAAATCATGTTTCTTGTTTAACAACAATGTTATTTTTATAAAGGAACATTACTCTTTGGCAAACAAAATCATAACAAAACATAATATTGATTTAATATTATGTTTATTTGGCACTTTCATGAGGACTGTCATAGCAAATGTCCCTTTAACACCTTTTTATTTAAAAAGACAACTCCAGAGTGCTGGTTCAATGTTCCCCAAACAACTAATTGGGGGTATAATACCCAAAGTAGCAATTATACCCCCAATCTTTATGGACAGCCCTTTAAAATTCACGCTTTGTTTACAATTTTCTTGTGGAGGGGGAACTCCGAGGGTTTCGTGAACCCCCATTTATGAAAGCAGTGAGAACACTGCTTGGCGTTTGACTCTCACATAGACATCAGATCCAGTGATCCATTTGGAACTGGGCTTGCTCAGGTTCGCGGTTATTATATAGATGGTCTTGTAACATTTTGTTGCTCTCAAGTAATAATATACAATTCGGGCTTGCTTGGCCGCATTGCTAATTTTCAAGATTGTTATCTCTCATTGCTTACCTTCATTTACAGTGGTCTTATCAAACATGTTCTCCAGCGACATGACTATATCTGCAAACATTGGCCGGTCTTTGGGGTCCCAGTGCCAGCCTGCGAAATAGACAAGATAACTACAATTTTTTTTAATTTTTTTTTTGATTTTCGCTGCATTTAACAGTATTTCAGTCAAATGGTTCATACTCAAGTCTTGCATACAAATTCAAGGACTTTTTAAGGGTAGAATTGTGATTTTCAAGGCAAATATTTCTACATTTATAGACTTTAATAACAACTTTGCAAGTGTCATCTATAAGTTACTAAAATATTTGGGACCAGTTTATGTGTTATATTTACACCAAATTAACTTCAAAGTTGAAAACAAAATATTATCTTTGCAAAATAATCAGTACCCGTAGCCTTCACGGAAAAACAAACTAATGCAACACCAAACATCACTAAATACGGACCAAGAATTGGATGCTTAGATTTATGGATTTCTAGGAATTAGGCTGCGATTCCAAACACTGCCAAATACATGAAAGCAGTCTTTATATTTTCCAAAAATATAAACTAAACTTGCTTGCAATGGAACTGGAGATATTGCACTAGAAATGTACATGTGTAATAATTATAAAATGATGATTGGTCACTGTTTGTAAGGTCCACATGCGTCCACAGAAACTACAACACACTATACACTTTGGCAGCTATGTCTTAGTTTAAACATTTTATGGAGACTTTTTGCTTTGTGAAATCATTTGCAAAAGGTGCTGAAACCTCAACATTTTTTATGGTTTGAGCTACTTCAATATAGGTCTGTAGACTTCTACTTGTATGTGATGGCAGTCCTCTTTCGCCCATTTGAAAAAATGATTTGTTTTAATACAACAGCGTCAATTTGCCTTATATGGATCGGTAACTGACTTTAACCTACTGTACTTCTCCAGCCATTTCTGTTTTAATGAACACCGTGTTCCGTGTTTATCCATCACGCTAATTTTCACTGGGCAATCATGACGAAGTACGCAAAACAGTAGATTCATACTCAAATTAGAACGAACCTATAACGTATTCGTACTTCCGCGTGGACAAATTTGTTTTTGAAGAAAAACCAGATTGCTTTTATTATTTTATTTTTTCGTATACTTATACTTTGATTATGGCAAAAGCAAATTCAAGGTAATTTTAAGAAATTCAAGGACTTTCTGTCAAATTCAAGTACTATTTTGGCATTTTCTCAAGGCTATACCCAATTTAAGGACTTTTCAAGAACAACATTGTTTTTAAGGACTTTTCAAGGCTGGTGCGAACCCGGAGTCATATTACGGCGGTCAGTGAACCTACTCACACTTCTCCTGGGCAAGCTTAGTCGACCTAAGCAGTTTACCAGTACCAAGTGCACATACTTATGCCAGTAAATGACAACTGCCCTACTTGAATCAGAGGTAGGGGGAGAATGGCCGCAGAAATAATTTCATGACCATCCCCACACAAGTTGTGTGACCGGGCTGGGGTTCGAACTCCAGATTGACAGTCCAGCGATCTACCAACTGAGCTAGCCGAGCCCGGCTCAGATAGCACAAGGTAAAATGCACAGATAGGGACCAATTTACAGATAGCATAGTAAAAAGTAGTTCCAATGACAATTGCAAAAATATATGTCAAATCGTGTTAGAATATAAATAATTTTCGAATTATCGTTGTTTATTGGCCAATAAACAACTCTTTGTAGTTCTGATGCGTGGCTATTAAACAACTCCGGCTAACGCCCTCGTGGTTTGATTCCTACTTATCAGGACTCCATTATTTATTGGCTGATAAACAACAATAGATTGAAAATTATTTCTTAAATAACAGATATTTTTGTTAAATAAATATTTTGGGTTACTTATTCATATTTCTTAGCATCAACCTAGCCAATCAACAATTTAAAAATTTCTCCTCAGATTTCAACAATAGAAAAGAATGTTGAAACAATGTAAGTGGGAAATAACCTTCCTCATTGTTATACAACAATCCTTATAAAGCAATATTTAGGAAATAATGCATTATTGAGGAATAATAGATTTAAATTGATAACAATATAAGGCTTCTGTAATGTGAAACAAATGAATAAAAAATACTGCTGTTGTTTATGTGGATATTTTTTAAAACATGTGCACCACTTACATTGCATCAAAGTATACTTCAAACAAAATGCCTTATGCACCTTCTTAAATTACTTCAGCTTTCTTCGTAATAGCACCAACAATAGCTAATAAAGGAAAGATCTAGGATCAAAGAAGGTACAGGCTGTTACAAAAGGAACAAGAAAAATTAGCTATTTATTCGGTAAGTCAAGGGGTTTTATCCCTTTTTATGCTTAAAATAAAGGTTTTTAGCATTGTCATGTGACTTAACACTGAAAGAGCTGTTTGTAAAACAAACCCTATTGGTTAAAAGCAATCCTTAAAATATCAAGTTCGGTGAATATCAGATGAAAACTGTTGAACCTGGAGAGAGCGGAAACGGACAAAAAGGCTAATTTGATATAATTCAAGGGCCATTACTCCATCGTTCCTGGGGCAATTTGGTTGATTATCGAACTTGAAGTTTGGTGAAAATCAGATTTTCATCAAGTTTGGTAAAAATCTGATAAAAACTATTGAACTTAGAGAGCGGAAATGGCTAAAACGGCCAATTTTCTATAATTCAAGGACCAAAACTCAACAATTCCTGGAGGCAATTGGGCTGGTTATCAAACTTGGCAGAGATATTATGCCCACATTTTCATGAAGTTTGATGAAGATCATATGAAAACTGTTGGACTTAGAGAGCGGCAACAAAAATGGTCCCACATACCGACCAACGTTAGCAAACCAATCTACCCCGCCATCTTCATCAAGTTTTATGGGGGTCACAATGAAAGAAAAGATTTTCAACTTTCTTGTGGTGGCAAGTCCAGATTGGGCAGCAGAGTGGAACCAAACTGGGGCCTGTTACAGCACCCTGATACTTTGCTCTGTATCTTTCCCTATATCAACCTACACTTCATCATGAGTTGGTAGATGTGCGGAGGGCAGCCCTGCGGTCTCTCCATTCGGTAGCCCCTCTCCAGTAGGTGGTAGACCTCAGTCAGGTCCACACCCGGGTACGGCGACATCCCGTAGGTAGCCAGTTCCCATAGCAATACACCAAACGCTGCAAAATATTTCATACATTAAATGAGGCGCGTCGTGGGAAAACCGGTCTTAATGCATGTGCGTAAAGTGTCGTACCGGATTAGCCTGTGCAGTCTGCACAGGCTAATCCCGGACGGCACTTTCCACTTTTATGGTATTTTCTGTGTCAAGGAGGTCTCTTCTAAACATAAATCCACTGTAGGCGGACTGCACAGGCTAATCCGGGACGACACTACGCACACGCATTAAGTCCTGTTTTCCCTTGACACGCCACAAATGTATTTATGTTAATTCCTTAATCTTCAGGATGGAATAGAATGATGAAATACACTCACCACGTAAAAATGTACAAATTTTTTTTATTCCAAATGGTAAATTATTTTATAATTACGAAAAGATCTTGATTTGTTTTTAACTATGAAAAAATCTTGACAATTGCTCTATGATAAACATCATTGATTGCCAGTCATTTTTGAATTCATTGTAATTTATTTCAAACAGACACTGAGGTATGATGTTATTTCCAAACAGTTACATTTTTGACCTGTCAACCGTATGATTTTAATAACTAAACCCTTAACACTATACTAACCCCAAACATCAGATTTTGTAGAGAATCTGTTAAAAGCCAGCCCTTCTGGTGCCGTCCACTTGATGGGAAACTTGGCCCCGGCATGAGCGGTGTACGTGTCGTCCTTCATCAAACGAGCGAGTCCAAAATCCGCCACCTTCACAAGATGGCTGTCCCCTACAAGGCAATTCCTCGCAGCCAAATCTCTGTGAAGAAACAGTGCTTTCAATTATTTTCGACGCTTTGAAACACAATATGTGTACAGGACCATGTGGAGCACATGGTCAATCAGCGTTTATTCTCAATATTAATATGGTACCGGAAAACGGTACCATTCCCAATCAGATTTTTATACCAATTTTCCCAATTTGAAGTTACAAAATTCACAAGTCTCTGAACAAAATAAAAAAACAAATCCCCCCAAAATTGAAGGTGTTCCTGAAAAAATTTAACTTTCAATTTACCACCTCCAAACAATAAATACAAGTGAAAGAATCAATGAAACAAGCTGATTTGGAGTTTATATACTGTAACTTATTGTTTTTCCATCCGTTTTTGGCATTTTTTGATTAAATTCCCAATTTTGTCGAAAACGACGCTAATTTTCCCAATGTGAAAGGTAGCGGTACCATTCCCAAAGTAGTGAGGAAAAACGCTGTCAATTATTCAAAACTATGTTCTTGTTATCGTCATTTCCATAGTTATGAATTGTAACTTTCCGCTTTTATGGTATTTTCTGTGTGAAGGAAGTCTGTTCTAAACATAAATCCACTGTAGGCGAAAAGTGCTAATCCGGGACAACACTTTACGCATATGCATTAAGCCCGGATTTCCAACGACACGCCTCATATATATATATATGTTTGGCATTCAAAGGGTTGAAACCAGTTGTAGAGTGTCTTTTGTGGTCACCTGCCCAGCTGCTACTCAGGGCTGGTCAACACATCAATGTTTATACTTTCGAAATGTCATATATTTTTGTAAATATTTAATGACAAAGGAAAAGACAAGTCCTCAAAGCCTTAATAAGAAGCATTAAATTGAGAGAAAACAAGAGCTGATTCAGGACAGCGCACTCGACTATTCAACCGCTTTGTCAGAGTTATTGGCCTTAATCACTACAAAAAAGGGGCATAATTCTGCTAAAATGCTGGTCACAGTTATGTGCCTTGGCCAGTGACCTTATATAATGACCTTGAAGACGTGTTAAGTTTTAATAAAATATCTGTAGCAGATATAGAGATAGTAAGTTGTTGCATGCAAACTTTTTTAGGAAATACCAGAGAACTGGTCCAGATAAGGATGTCAGAATTGGGTACCAATTCATAATTTAAATAATTGAGTACTGAAAAAATATTTGAGTACTTTAAATCATGTAACTCCATTACAGTAAAATAATGGAGTATTAGACGAAGTTGATCTCCAAATTTAGTAAAACAACCTCAACATGCAAATGGTGTGAGTTTTTCCTTAATTTAACACAAACATAACCATTTCTCTTTTCACAACACTAAATCTTCATATTGTTTTCAACACAACACATAAGTAACTGAACTCGGGACAAATTCTGAAAATAATTTAAACAGTACGCACTGAGAGTGTCGTTTTTTGAGTATTGGGTATTTTAATCGAGTTTTGTTACGCATCAAATATAAAATCAATTGCGTAAAAGAGATTTCAGAATTGCGCTTTTATGCAAATACGCGCCTTATCTGTTGCTCTGCCTAGATCTTTTCCTACAGATGAAATTAGGAAGAATAGAATATATTAAGGCCAGAGTTTTTTTATTTCTTGGTTCTCTGACATGTTTGGAAAAGTGTCCGGTTGGAGGAGGGAAAAAAAAAGAAAACAACACAGAATTGAGTAAATCAATCACAAGAATTTCACAAATGGAAATGTTCACTGATTAAGATTTTAATGCATCATTACTTACAAAAATCATATTAGACAACATTGACTTAATCACTACATGATAACCATGACATTATTTTTTTTGCATTCCGTGTAACAGGCTGAAACCTTTCACAAGGTCGTTTTTATGATATCGGTTACATTCTACAATTTTTTTTGCTTTTTGGGTCTGCGGATCCGAGAACCAAGAAAAAAAAACCCTCTCGCCTAAGGAAGCTTTGTATACCTGTGAATGAACTGCTTTTCCTCCAGGTAGGCCATGGCGGAGGCTATCTGGGTGGCCATGTACATGAGTATCGTGGGGCCGATGTCGTCCTTGTTGGAGCTGCGCAGGAAGTCCAGCAGGTTGCCGTGGGTCATGAACTCCGTGACGATGTAGAACGGGGGCTCTCTTGTGCACACCCCTGCGTGGTGAGATATCAGAGGTTTTTGGAACATCAGACACATGGAAGATCAAATACATACGCGGATATTTTATGTTCAATCTTGACAATAACAGTTTCATGAAATTTATATTTCATATTAAAAACTTTCTATTTCTTGCAAAATGTAAGAGTTGGATATAATTTAAGACAGCTGTGGCCTTCAAGGCCACCATACTCTTTGAAACCACTGTACTTTTAACACCAACTACTCTTTAAGACCAATAAACTCAATAAGACAACTGCACTCTCTAAAACTGTACTCTTAAGACACTGTATCATTTAATAATACCTATCTTAAGACACCTGCATAATTTATTATAACAGCACGTATTAGCAAATAATGTGCTGTCACAATGTGCTATGGCACATAACCATTCCAAGTACTGATGTCATGATCAAGCAATTTTAAAATACAATACAGAGGTCAAGGCCAATACAAAGGTTCTACTGACCTAGTAAAGAACATACTGACAAAGTGGGACCTACAGACCTAGTAAATGTCATGAAGATCTAGTAAGATCATACTGACCTAGTAAGGTCATACTGACCTAGTAAGATCATACCAACCCAGTAAGGTCATACTGACCTAGTAAAGAACATACTGACAAAGTGGGTCCTACAGACCTAGAAAATGTCATAAAGATCTAGTAAGACAATTTTGACCTAGTAAGGTCATACTGACCTAGTAAGATCATACTAACCTAGTAAGGTCATACTGACCTAGTAAGTTCATACTGACCTAGTAAGGTCATACTGACCTAGTAAAGAACATACTGACCAAGTGGGTCCTACAGACCTAGAAAATGTCATAAAGATCTAGTAAGATCATACTGACCTAGTAAGGTCGTACTGATCTAGTAAGATCATACTAACCTAGTAAGGTCATACTGACTTAGTAAGGTCATACTGACCTAGTAAAGAACATACTGACCAAGTGGGTCCTTCAGACCTAGAACATGCCATAAAGATCTAGTAAGATCATAATGAACAAGTAAAGGTCATACATACCTAGTAACTGCACCAGGTTTGGGTGCTTCATGGCCTTCATGATCGCTGCTTCTTCCAGGAAATCTTTCAAGGCCATGGTGTCCTCCTGCCAACGAGTAATACTGGACATATATATCACGATTCACATTCCTAGTTATTTAAGCACACTTATACGTAAGACACAATCCACGTTTCCACAAATGTCAATCATACACGCATTAATCCGCAATTGTATCCAATATCTGCACTCAGATATCACGTGTTTAATGGTTAACCTAATTTCCACAAAAGCGCACGTGGTAAGGGATTTGTGTCGCGTTTGAGATGTTCTATGAATGAAAATAGCAGTCTGTAACCATTGCTGGGGAGCTGTTTAAACTATTCATGGCCAAAACTGGAATGGCCAATTACTACAAGAACAGTGATCATTAGTGCTCAAACGGGTACCCGAAAAAACCCGAAACCGCGGGTCCAAAAAATACCCGCGATTCCGGGTCAAAGTTTTCGCAAACGGTACCGGGTCGGGTCAATATTTTTCAAAAGAACGCCGTAAAATCAACTGGGCCGTTTTGTTCGGGCCGTTTTGACCTGTGCCATCCTGACCTTCAATCACACTTCCGGAATAAATATTATATGATTTCGCGGTTGCATTAGTTCAACCAAACTCGTGTTTCTGAGTAATTGTAAGTTTTCTTTATTGATAATCAACTGAATCAAGGCAAATGAAGATAATAGACGCACCGAAGGCATTAAAATCGCCAGTATGGGAGTATTTCCCATCTTATAGACGTCTTGAATAAGTCTTGATATGGTGAGATGAGATTTTGTTTACAGTATGATACACGCAGTTACATTCTTCCACGTTTATTGTAAACAGAGTTATGAAAGATTTGTTCTAAAACAGTCTATATTGTGCATTTTAGCCTGTTAATGTGGGTGCCTAATTTAAAGCAAATAATATGTTAGCTTCGGGTATTACATATAGATACACCTATATTCCCATGATCTCTGATGTTCTCTATTAGCTCTAGTCATTTTGAATCTTATAGATGCACCTACATTCTACTATAGGAAGCATATCCTAGCTTAGCTTTGTTTTTTGTTTGAAGTTTAGTTTTTATTTTTTTACTGAATTTTGTCTCTATATATCCAGTAATTGATGTTTTAGGAAGCACCATTTTATCATAAATTCATTTATTACTATCAAGAATGTGGTAATTCTACATAAAGGACTCATTTTTGTGCAGTAATTAGTCTAATTATTTTTGACATATCTGCCATGTTCAACTTTAAAGAAAATAAATGTTTTAATGTAGTTTACCATATTTTAGAATTAATCTTTTTAATACCCGACCCGACCCGAAATTACCCGAACTTTGAAATTTTGACCCGCCGACCCGACCCGAAGAAATTTTTCGACCCGTTGGAGCCCTAGTGATCATTATTTGATTTGTAATATTTTCAAACACAAGTTTTGAAAACCTTTATTATACCTTTTTTCAAGTAACTGTTCCTAGTACTGAAGCATGAACAACGATAGCCAATGAGTTTACCTTTAGAGTTTTTACAGCTACTGTTTTGTTGTAGCGTTTCCACACGGCTTCATAGACGTCCCCATACTGGCCTCCCCCTGTGACGAAGCAACCAGTCTAATACACAACAGAGCCATGGAAAAAATTTATTTGTTTGCTATCTGCAACATACTTCAAACATCCTACGTGTAAAATTCATTATTCTCGGCAGTCACAATGTTAAACTTCGTAACTTTTTGTAAACTATGTAATTTTTTTTAATGTTAACTTTGTAATTTTTATGTAATCTTTGTTAGGACAACTCATTGAATAAGGCTTTTTATTTCTAAACAGTCTTATTACGTATTATTACAAAGAGAAGAAAAGAACTGAAACAGTTTTCGTTCAATTCACCACAACATATCATGAAGTACTGAATTTTGAAAATGCTCAGATTCACAATTCATGTGCTAACAACCGCAAGTATTCATTAGTTGACAAATACCATCAGCAAAACTATAGTCTTTGACTGTTTGTTACCAACAAGACATGAAACCAACCGAGTCTGTGTTTCATGGCTATTTCAATTCTCTCGATTTCCCAGCGATCCGGTTCAGGGCTCAGTCCAAACACTGTGGGCTTCTGTCGTTTGGGCGCGGGATACAGCAGCGTGGTAACGAGGCCATCGGAGTGGATAGAATGATGGTGGACTAGCTCTGCCAGTGTGTTGAACCGGTGGTCCACAGTGACATATACCTGGAAAGTAACGAGAATTGTTTCGTAGTAATCTCAGAAAATGTTTTAATCAAGTATGATTTACCTTAGCAAAATATTGAACTTTTTAGCGTCTAGTTAACTTAACACATGGAAGAGGGAGGCTTGAATCTGCCACAATAAATTATCGTATTCGTATCATGTAACCAACATTATCAAGTTACATTGTTTTGAAGCTTTACGATTACCATATTAATAGTCGTCTCATGACGTATAACCAACTGAACTGCTATGTCAAATTAAATCTAACATGACTTGCAGCAAAAAAAAGGACACTTCTATACTACCTTCCCATCCGAGTCCTCGCTAATCCTGTAGTGGTACACGCGACCCTCATAGCGCACGGAGATTGACCTCTGACCCGGACTACTTTCACTCTCCCGCACCAGGAAGCTGCCGTTGATACCGCTGCTCAGCAAGTACTCTGAGGCATTTCTGAAATAGCAGCGGAAACATGCAATATGGTCATCGCTCATTTTTAATTCCGCTATTCAATAAGTACTCCAACGCATACCGCAGGACTTTTTATGACCAATTTTATAGCTGTTATTGGGTCATATTCACAACGACAAAAGTATCTTTATTTCCCAAATCCAGTCCCAAAATTCCCAATTGATGTTTGACTTTCAGATGTTTGGAAATAAGAGGTGTTCAGTGAAGAAATAAAGACTGTTGAAGTTGTAATAACTGTTTTACTTATTTGTTTTTGTTAAGAACATTCAATTTTATTTGGTTTATCTATAATTATTCAAATTTCATTAATCAAACATAATTTTTCCCAGTTTTAATTAAATCGACTCTTAAATTCATTATTCCATGGGTATAGGTCATAAATACCAAAGTGGTGAAAAAGCCCTGTTACTGCAATAGCAGCATAAACATGCAATAGAGTCATCTTTTTTATTATATTAATTGTTAATTTGTCTATAAAATGTTGCCATCCAATTTTGCCATTATATTTTCTTTAAAATCTCAGGATATACAACCTAGATCAACATTTCATAAGGTGTTGTTATAACATAATAGGGATACATGTATTTTTAAAATCCAATTTGGAAATACACTGCTTTTTAGTGATCGGAGCAGGGTTGTCATTATAAAATGAAAAAAGCGATTTTTATCTAAATCTAAGCGATTTGGCCCAAGGTCTAGGGCAGCCCCTTCTAAGTATATTACTAATCGCTGTTTAGAAGTTCCTGAAAAAACAACCGATTTTCTGATGATTTTAAACGATATATTTGATCAGCCATCGGTAAATAATGACAACCCAGAATCAAGAGTGGGTCCCATTACCGGTCTTCACCCAAAGAAGGAAAAATCACTAAATAGATGGTTGTGCATGAAACTATAGTATCTAATATAGAAATGCTGAGCATATACAACAGTTTCACACTTAACCCTAGAAATGCATAGGCGGATTTAGTGATTAGAAGCAGCGTACGCTCCCTATTAAATTTTCTATTTTTTTTTTTTTTAACCTCAATGGTACTGCCATTGCTATCAAATCCCAAATCTGCCTTTACACCGACAAAATCACCAAAGAACGAATGGCATTTATTAATCAACCTGATATTGTTGATGCACAGAAGCCTACAGTCAGTACCTCCTTTAAAGTTTTAATATCTTACAATTGAACGATCATGCATAGTGTTGCAAAATAATGGTGGTAGGTTCAGCAGTTTCTAACTGTCCATGCCGTCTAACACAAAATCCTGTATCCGCGCCTGACACATACCTTGAAATCTGCCCGTGGTACCAGCTGAACTTGTCGAGGCTGTTGACGGGGGCAATGTAGTTGCTAGGCACCCAGCCGATGTCGCCAGCCTTGTTCTTCACCTCGCACCACTCCCCACCCTTGTTGTAGCCCAGGATGGTCATCTGTTCTCCTGCAAATACAAATATGACATCTTTTTAAAGGCCTAGTTTAAGGAATATCTGGCGTCTCCATGGCGTATTCAACTCTGTGTATTGGTCCACCATAAAATCTCTTATCAATATCTGCAATCTTTTCTCTCAGCTGACTGAGGAATGGCACGGTTTCCTCTGCAGCAGAGTATTGATATCAGCTGATAAGCATCACCATGCTGTGGCCACAGCAGGGTGCCAACACACATGGGACCAATACCCCAGATTTGGGGGGTAGGGATCAAATCAAGAAGAATTAAACTAGGCCTTTAAAGGCACTAACTAGGTGTTGCACATGCAACTGACCCGGCTAGATCAGTTGGTAGAGCTCTGGACTGTCAATCCAGGGATTGTGAGTTCGAGCTCCAGCCCGGCCACATAACTTGTGTGGGGATTGGTCACCCAAATTATTTTGATTGCCATTCTCACCCTACCTCTGATTCCAGTAGGGCAGTTGTCAGTTTTACTGGCATAGGTAAACAGCTCAGATCAGCTAAGTTTGCCTGCCGTGATATGACTCAATTACTCGAAAAATCCAAACAAACAAACACAAGTAACTAAACAAACAAGATTCAAACTCTAAGTCTCTGTTATAGGAATTTCCAATACAGACCTTTCCAGGTTTTGCCACGAACAGTTTAAACTCCTCACCAGCTATTGTTAACAGTTAAATTTCTTTTCATCAAAGATCACAAACACATCACAAGCTTTATCATTTGCTCTTTTGTGTAAAATATATGTAAAACATGTGCAAAATATGTAAAAAAAACATGTGTAAAACATGTGTAAAATATATGTAAAACCTGTGTAAAATATGTGTAAAACATGTGTAAAATATGTGTAAAATATGTTAACCGTTAAACACGTGATATTCAAGTGCAATGCTTGTATAAAATTGCAGATTAATCTGAATATAATTGACAATTGATAAAAATTTCTATTGCTCGATCTAAACTAGGATTGCTTATAACTTGTCTGTTTTTCATAAAAAGCTGTTTGCCACTGTCAGTACAGATATTAAGGTAATATAGTAAATTCTGTCCAAATCTGCCGTGTCCGTAAATGCTTTGGGACAAGCTGCGAAACACGGACAACTTATTTTGCCACCCATGAAACTGTTCTTCAGAAAGAAGCAATTAAAACAAACATAGGTCGCGGTGGTGTAGTGGATATTGTGCCCGCCTAGCGATCGGGAGGTCCCGGGTTCGATCCCCGCTCTAGGAGCGTCATCAAGATCTCCCTCAAAGACACCAAGTACTGGTTCTACCCAGGAAACTGACTCGAGAGTGTCTCTATAAGCCTTAGGCTTTCGATGCAATCGAGCTAAAATAAACTAAAACAAACATACTTCGCGATTGACAGATTTGGGTATTCCAGTCAGACGCAAGTTGACTCGGAGAAGAAACAATGCACTTCGCAAAATATGAACACAAAATTACTTCATTTAAGTCGGTATAAACCATAAAAGCGAATGTACTCATAATTACTTTGCATTATTTTCTGTAGTTAATACAGATTTTATATGACATTTTTGGCACTTCATAAGTTTCAAACAACCATCTGAGCATCTTTAATACACAACACAGTCATACACTGGTCAATTTACAGTATGTCATTAGTGACAAAAGTAATTTAATCAACCGATTTGCATATCTTTGTTTCATAATTGTTTTATAATTATATAATGAATATTTGGAGAGTTTTTCCAAAAAGGATGGAAAATTTTGAAGTGTTTCAGTTGTTTTCGTTGAAAATGCGTGAATCACTTACATAACATAAAACAAGATTCTATGTTTGATAAACACACATGCCCCCAGTCGGTGCTGGATAGCCCATTTCTTAGTCCAAATTAGGTCAAGGTCAAAGTGAGGTTGGGTGATATGGGTGGATTGGGAACGGTCAAAAGTAACAAATGTGTATTATATCCAAGTGTTATAGTAAGCGGTGTTGGTGCTAGACGAAACAGTAAAATCTAGTTAATCAAGAAATGGCACTTTTGAATTATAATAAGTCCAAACAAGAGATGTTTGTAAAACATGTATGCCCCCCGACTTGCAGCCAAGTTGTGAGTATGTGCAATTGTTAAGAGATTTTTTTTATATTATATGTGCACATTAACACATGGGGAGGAAATTAAAGTTGATGCTTTAGAAAGTAAATATAAAGCTGAAAGAAAGATAGAGTATAATTATGGATTTATTTTTACAGTCTATTAAATACGGATACCTGTTTTCTGTTTGATTTAAAACATCAAATAGGCCAAAACATCTCTAGGTATCCTGCGGACACAAAATGGTCTACGGAGAAAACAGTTTTCATGTTACAAAGCCCTGTGACCTTGACCTTTTAACTGTTGACCTCAAAATTGATAGGCGTCTTCCTTTCCTCCCGAGTAACCAGCATACCAACTTGGATGATGGTAGGTCAAAGCGAATTCTAAATATCATGTGGAAATAAAATGGTCTACAGAGGAAACAGTTTTCATGTTACAAGCCTTTGTCATCTTGACCTTTGACCTGCTGACCTCAAAATTGATAGGCATCTTCCTTTCCTCCCAAGTAACCAGCAAACCAACTTAAATGATCGTAGGTCAAAGCGTTCTCTAGATATTGTGCGTAAAAAGGAATTTCATGTTACAAGCCCCTGTGACCTTGACCTTTGACCTGTTGACCTCAAAATCAATAGGTGTCTTCCTTTCCTACCAATTAACCAGCATACCAACTTAAATGATCGTAGGTCAAAGCGTTCTCTAGATATCGTGCGGAAACGAAATGGTCTACGGACAGACCGACCGACCATCCGACCGACCGAAGGGGGGCATAATTAGGTCAAGGTCACAGTGAGGTTGGGTGATATGGGTGGATAGGGAATGGTCATAAGCAACAACTGTGTCAGCATCAAGGTGTTGTAGTAAGCGGTGTTGGTGTTGGTGCTAGACGAAACGGTAAAATCTACTTAACCTTGTCACGGACGGAAGGACGGACGGAAGGACAGACAGGACAATCACTATATGCCTCCCGCATCAAGATACTGGGGGCATAAAAATGGCATTTCTTAATCATTCTAAGTGCAAATTAGGTCAAGGTCAAAGTGAGGTCGTGTGATATGGTTGGATAGACAATGGTCATAAGCAACTACTGTGTAAGTATCAAAGTGTTGAACCAAGCGATGTTGGTGCTAGATGAAACGGTAAAATCTAGTTAACCTAGAAACAGCCCATTTGAATTATTCTAAGTGCAAATTAGGTCAAGGTCTAAGTGAGGTTGGGTCATATGGGTGGATAGAGAATGGTCATAAGAAACAACGGTGTAAGTATTAAAGTGTTGTAGTAAGCGGTGTTGGTGCTAGACGAAACGGTAAAATCTACTTAACCCTGTCACAAGAAACAGTCCATTTGAATTATTCTAAGTGCAAATTAGGTCAAGGTCAAAGTTAGGTTGGGAGATATGGGTGGATAGGGAATGGTCATAAGCAACAACTGTGTAAGTATTAAAGTGTTGTAGTAAGCGGTGTTGGTGCTAGAGGAAATGGTAAAATCTACTTAACCTTGTCACGGACGGACGGAAAGACGGACGGACAATCACTATATGCCTCCTGCATCAAGATGCCCGGGGCATAAAAATACACCATCAACTATGCAAGTCGGAATGGCCGAGAGGTAACGAGTTAGACTTTTGATCCGGTGCTCTGAGGTTCGAACCCCGTTGGGGGTAAAAAAATAATTCTTTTTTTTTCTTTTCTTGTTAAAGTACTTGGGCTTTTTATTTTAGATGCTTTAATTTGAGAGGTGAAGATGTTTAATGGAATATTTTAAAACTACAAAAATCTGTGAACAAGTCCCTTTAAATGTTCCTCAACTTAATTATGTTACTGCTGACTGTATGTAACAGGAGCAGATAATTCAATACTTAACCCCACAACACCTGTAATGTTTACAATTTTTTGTGTGAAACATTTGTTTGAGTGAACATTTAAATTATATCAATCATATTTCATGGTCAGGGAAGAGGTTAAAGAGGGTATATTACAGTGCACAAAAGTACCGATTACACACCTGTTAGTGAATTCGTTTTGCTTGCATGATCACACAGAAGAAATCGTCTTGAGTAACAATTATTACATATTTCAAGGATATTAGCTGTGAGGATAATGAAAACCACAGATCACCTGTGAAATCCTATTCTAACGAACGTATTGCTAATAATGATGATAACAAAGATGATGTTGGTGGTGGTGATGATGATGACAGGGCTTTTATTCTGAGGCTGGGGACGGGGACCAAAGCTTTAGATTTTGGGATAAATATAAGCACAAACCATTTTGTTAAAAAGAATAAAAAGTCCAATGCAAATTCAACTTTTGCGTAAAGGTGCATTATTTTAGATGAAATTTCTTAGGGGAAGACACCTATTGACTTTGGCTGCTTTGCAAGGTAAAATGCCCTGAATGATAAATTGAAAATTGAAAATTACAATTAAATATTTTAAATAATAGTATTTAAAATAACTTCAAATAACAACACTTTTAAACAGCTTTAAATACAATGTATACACTACCCCCAAACATTTAGCAAGGAGAGCACACCTATGATTCAATAGAATCCAAATTGTAGGCAATTGAGTGAACAATAAATTGACAGATACTTTAACCTGATTTGTGATACCCTGAGATAGCCTAGCCAGCAGTTGTTGACAAGATCTACCCACACATCTTTAAACTTGACACTTATCATGATTCAGACTGTAAATGCCATACTACAACCTGCTGTAAATGTTCCTACACATGACCAGGCAATGTTTTGAAACTCTACCCACATGGCTGGTGATCTTAGTAATCAATACAACCAATATTGTCCATTGATAATTTTACATGCATGGAAGTAGTACTTTACATGCATGTAAACAGGAGAGGGCAGACATCTGCCAAGTTTGCCAGTTTGCGCGTGTCATTTTAGCACCCCTGCGCGTTTAAATGGAGCCATTTTTTGTTAATTCTGACATTATCCAGAAATCAAGTTTTCATGTATGTGCACTTTCCAATGACGTAATACACATTGGTACAGCCTAAATACGGCCGATCGGCTTTGTCCGCATGAGAAAATTTACGATGGTACTGTCTAAATTAATATCGTTGATCAACACGACCAGCGCACTCGCACAACGTAATGCACAATGGTACATTCTGGTTGACTGCTTTTGACAGCGTTTGTTGTTGAAACCTCCACGTTGGAAGCGTGAAACTTGCTTTCCGTGTGCAAACTGTTATTACATGTCCTTATAATAAATATTCATATCGTAATGATTTTTTGTGGTCCCATTCACTTGGGTCATATATGGTTGCGTGTAACCCGTATAGTGGGGCATAGGTTTATATATATACAGGCAATTTCAGATACATAAATATGGCGGTCTATTTAATCGTTTCTATCGAAATTAACTTTAGTTTTTTGTTTATGTTCGAAAAAATAGATAAACAAAAAATATTTCTGGCCCAAAAAGTACCCCATGCGCGTCTATTAGGGCATGGGCATCAACAAGGACATTTACGGTAACTTGTGTTCAGGAATTTTTATAGCAATTTAAAACTAAAATATTTGTTACTGCACAGCAAAAAATACAGCACATGTATATTCAGCATCTCGATGGGTCAGACCAATGGTTGGCGCATGTACAGTTCTGATTTTCTAATTCAAAACCGAATGTAGCTGTTGTTGTACGATAAACGCCTGGTATGTATCTACAGAACCTAACAGACATTCCTTCTTTAAAACTATAGTTTTTTAGTAACAGTTGTAAGCTTAAAATGTTCCCATCCCACGAAGAAGTTTAACCACAACTTCGTTGACAAAATACACAATGTTTACGCCTGCAAGGATGGTTCAGATAGCAGGAGCAGTACAAACACATGTGGAGTTCTTTGTTCTATTAAATATACATGTGGGCCGAAAAACCACAAGCCCTTTAAGCCTTGCACGCAAATTCCTCGCAGTGGTTACCTCCCCTATCGGTTAACGGTAACCACTGCCATCACCAAGTCCAATCCTTCCAGACCTGGAAGGATTACGTGTTTGTAACTTTTACTTATTTGATGCAACTCGGTGCAATTTTCGACATAATTGAACTCTTTATATATTGTTTGCAGTCAATAATGAAATCAGAAAAAGAAAATAAATCATTAAAAACATAAATAATATATAGAAGATTTAAACTGATCATCATCACGTGGTTTGTTATGACGGCAGGGATTTGATTAGAGCTATGCTCGGAATCAGTCAAATCTCTGCGCGGAGGTTGCCTTGCACGTTGTCATGTATTGTCACAGGATCGTATCGCTGGACATAATTGGTAATATAATCCAACCCAAGATCCATATTAACTACTTTTGAAGGTTATAACAGTTAAATGTCACTATATCTCTAAGTCACACAGACTTCAAAATGACTTTGTTATATCCAAAGGTCCATATATCATGGATCCAAATTTTCTAAATACTATATTCATGTAGTGATCCTTTGTGCATAAACTTAAATTTCAGCCTTATTTAGAACATGAATCTAAAAGAAACAACTTAATAATTAATTGATCTATTATATATATATTTTTTTTTTTTTAAAGAAACCTACTTATATACATTCTGATTTTCTTCTTAATCTTGACCATCTTGGCTGCGGCAAGGTTACCCGCTTTACACTGATGTACCAAATGAAGTTGGAAGACCTCACTTGCCGTTTCGATATCCACCATCGCTACGAAGCCTCAAGAACTGTTTCATTATTACAACTTCACTTTAAACTCAACAATCAATCTATCACTATTATACTTACGATTTATAGACAAATTTCTTAATTGCCCGTTCAATTATATTTTCCTTTTTCCATAAACTAAAATACAATCGCATTGAAACTATTCATATTCATTCATAAAACAATCTAATAATACAAAAATTAATTTCCCCATCCAATTGACCTTCACTGCTTTATTTAGCAAACAGACTGTTCAAAGTTAATTCTATGTATCACTAACAGTAAATGATACAATGATGGTCTATTTTCAACCTCTGCATTTCGAATTTTCACCACATAATTTATTCTTGATATTTACATCTCATCCTGTCATCCCTTTAAACCATTTAACATCCATATAAACTACCCTCTTAGCAGTTAATTCAGCACTAAAATCTGGAGATATCGGATAGGGGACTTTTTACTGGATTTAAAGCAGTTCGGTTGAAGATAATACAGCTTAAAGCATAAATTAATAACCATTATCCTGATCATCATGCAACTTTCATTCCAGTCCTTTTTTGCAAGTTAATCCCGTTGGGCGCTTTGTGTCACTTAACTTCCCATGCACACTGTGATGAACGAAAGACGCCTACTTGAGGTTTAAACTTGGCTGTCATCCATTCAGACCAAAGATTTGGCCCGGGACAATACCCAATTAAACTGATTTTTTTCTATATTTGTAGACTACTGTATTCACAGGTAAGAAAAGATAACGTGTTATTTCCCAAAATCAGGTTACCGTTCATTCATAACTCGCGTTACTCATTGCATGGGAAATAATGGCTTATTCATTGCTATTGAACAAAAGAAAATATTTGAAAGCGAGCAATTTCACCTCAATTAACCTATACCACTACCAAACTCACACCTGTTTATTTAAAAACAAATTCTGTAATTATTACCAATACTATCGTGTCCATAAATAAGCATGACTGAATCAATATTTAAGATCACAAAAGTCATTATTGTAAATCCGTTGTCTGAATTGCCACACAAGTAATTGTCGTAAATCCAAAGTTTGAATAAGAGCATCAGGTAAACATTATGACATAATATTACTTTAATACTCAGTAAACACTATGACATAATACAATGTATTACCAATCAGAAATTGCATAAGCAGAAGCGTAGTACTGCATTTACAATTCTTATGACACGAAATTCCAGTTCTCGAGATAAAGACTTTTATTACAGCTTATACGTACTCCCTATATTTATATGTGAAAAGTATTTACTTTTTCATAAATTATGTAACCTGTAAAACTAAGATTTGTTTAAAAGATTAAAAGATGTACAAACCAAGTTGAACAATTAATTTAATCATTTATACTATAAATTTATTACATTTGAACACGTGTACATCGGTTTGTTTCATTCAAAGACCATACTTATAGTTTCTGTCAAGACTTTCAATGTTGACTGGTTATCCCACATTTCTTGTTTTAAAGATCCCATTTACATTTGTTTTTTAATAATTCAAATTTTCAAGAATTCAACGCATGTACTCAAATACTCCTCACATCCAGAACACATAATTCCCCAACGAGGCCCCACTGACACTAATCCAGTACAAAACTTTAAATGTAACTGACATATTATTTTGTATTCTGATCTATTATTTTGTATTCTGATCTATTATTTTGTATCCTGATCTATTCTTTTGTATTCTGATCTATTCTTTTGTATTCTGATCTATTCTTTTGTATTCTGATCTATTCTTTTGTATTCTGATCTATTCTTTTGTATTTTGATCTATTGTTTTGTATTCTGATCTATTATTTTGTATTCTGATATATTTAGAAACCAGCTATCTCAAAAACTAAGGATTGTGAAATTGCATTGTTCTTGATACAAGGAAACATAACTGTTTCCTTGTCTGAAACAAAAGAACACTCTAATAATAATACTGTCCAAAGTCCAAAAGTAAATGTGTTTAACTTTAAAACTGCAACTGTGTAGATAAGTGAAAAACGAAAAATAAAAATAGTAATCAACATTTTAATCAAAGAGTTTAAATATGTAAGATTACAAACAAATGTGTACAGTTTAAAAAGCCATTTGTTAAATCAATATAATTATTTCAATCAAAAGATTATTAAGACATTTGTCATATAATTATAAGTAAGACTATGTTTACATGAGTTTGTGTTTGTATCCGGGTCCGTTATAATCTGCATACGTATCCGCAAATATTTCTATTCGGTAGGCCGTTTCCATGCATCCGTATCCGTGTATTAAGTTTTGTGTTTTCTCCTTGAATCTGGCTTTCGGCATTAGACAAGCCTACTGATTGATGGCTGCAGCGTCAAAATCCAACTAATTCCCTACCATTGATGACCATGTAACAAACAACATTTACTGATAGCCAATATATTAATTTCTATTAATGACCATCTAACCGAATCCAACAGATTGCCAAATATTTAGAATTATACAAATATATATGATTGCCTACTATTTAGAATATATAAATATATATCTATGTTTTTTCTGCAGTTTTCATAGCATACATATTTCCCATGTTGTTGCTAAATGGCGTTCGTATGATGACTGCATCCGCATAAAATCGCTCAGCGGATGCACGATACCGACGCGGACATGCAGATACGAAGCTATGGAACCTGTCCAACGATTTTCAATGTGTTCAATTATTATACCGATACCCATATAAATGTATCTATTCGCGTTACAAGAAATACTGGTTTAGCTAGTTTTCTATTTTTGCCTATGGATGGGTTATTTCACCATTTCCTCATGCATTTGGCATAGTAGAATAAACTGGTTTAATATATGTTCGTCACTCAAGATCTTGTATTTGGAGAAGCAAGACGTGAGAAATGAATTCAGAAGAAACTTTTAATAATAAATCAACAGCGGACTTATGGCAACGCAGACTAAGTGTTAGCAACATAGGAAAGATCTAGAGCAAAATAGAGCAACATAGGGAAAGAGCTAGAGCAAACTAGAGCAACATAGAGAAAGATCTAGAGCAAAATAGAGCAACATAGGGAAAGATCTAGAGCAAAATAGAGCAACATAGGGAAAGATCTAGAGCAAAATAGAACAACATAGGGAAAGATCTAGAGCAAAATACAGTTAGCAGGGTTCTACACCGTGCTATTTTTCACTTCCTTTTAAGCAGCACACCATATGAGGCGTGTTGTGGGAAAACCAGACTTAATGCATGTGCGTAAAGTGTAGTCCCAGATCAGCCTGTGCAGTCTGCACACGCTGATCCGGGATGGCACTTTCCGCCTGCAGTGGACTTATGTTTATAAGACACTTCCTTGAAAATACCATAAAAGCGGAAAGTGCCGTCCTGGATTAGCCTGTGCAGACTGCACAGGCTAATCCAGGAAGACACTTTACGCACATGTATTAAGCCCGGTTTTCCCACGACACGCCTCATATCTGTTTGAACCTAGATCTTTTCCTAGCTGCTGTGCATGCAGATTCGTTTAAAATTTGTTTAAAGGAGGCCTATCCACCATCAGGGAGTGAAATGGGTGGAGAATTGTGCATTATGAGTTTAAAGTATTCTGTGCGTTTCATTGAAACCTAGAAAAGTAAAGAAAATCCCCGTGGCCACTGACATTCAGTGATGAGATTCTCTTATTTTTACCCTACCTGAATGTGATTTTATACGAGATTTATTACTGCGTTACTGGTACAAGTGGTGATTACATTCTGCATATGTACGTATGGCCTCCATCCTTCTAACTTTGAAAATGCTTGACGCAGATGCTTAATCATTTAAATGTGTTCTCTTGAGAAATGCAACCATCCGGTTTAATTTTGTACAATTTCTTTGCCCTCTAGTTAAATTTCCCGATTTCCCCCAGATTTGTTCAAATTCATTGTTTTCTTTTCACAGCAAGGACCTTTTCCATGTTTTCTTTTCATAGCAAGGACCTTTTCCATGTTTTCTTTTCACAGCAAGGACCTTTTCCATGTTTTCTTTTTACAGCAAGGACCTTTTCCATGTTTTCTTTTCACAGCAAGGACCTTTTCCATGTTTTCTTTTTACAGCAAGGACCTTTTCCATGTCTTCCAGAGATGGTGGCCACCTTGGAAAAGTCAAACTTGTGACAAACAGACAGCCTGATAAACGGACACACGACTCCTATAAAATATTGCCTTCATACAATGGCAGGTATATCTCAAATAAATACAAAATAACCAGTTTTCAAACAATAAATAAATCTGCACAGTTCCAACCCTAGGTAGTAGAAAATGTCCAACTGCATACAATTACATCACCATCAAGATGAAATGTTGTACATTGAAACTTCCCGGGAGGAATGTTCTGCCAGTTTTATCTGATCATTACAATGCAGTTCAAAGGAGGTGTTTGTGGTAGACTATGTAGATAAGTAGCTGTAACATGGCAATCTGTCAGGTTCAGCTAATTGCTGGGTGTTTTTTGTAGATTATTTTGTCATACTGGATTGTGCCGAAAATGACTGGCGGTTTTATTATCATACCCAGAAGCCTAATTCTTCTAGTGCTTGTTGTCATTGATACTGATATGGAGAGCATCCGCTTGGAAAATTGGAAAATGTAGTTTTCATCTATTTTGAGAATGCATGCTCGTTTTTGAAAAACTTGTAAACTTTAACTATACTGAGTCCATGGCCTTTGTTTCCTTACAATAATTTCAGTATAATAAACAGTAACTGTTTGAAAGGAAGTACTGGGTTGCTGTTTAACAGGGTGACCACTAGAATCTCAAGGTGAACTTCTCTAGTATTTCCCTTATTGTTCCCTGTCTGGAAAGTTATTTTCCCTGGTATCTTTTTTGGGGGTTACAATGGTACAAATGGTTACAACACTTATATATTATGTCCTCCATCCTACTAACTGTGACAATGCTTCATATACATACCATAATCTTAAAAACGCAAATAAAACAGAAACCTTCATTCCGAGTACAAAATGCTTACATTCAAATGTTACCATTTGAGAAGATGTTTGTTTTTTTGTTTGTTTCTTTGGATTTTTCGCAGTTTTTAACAGTATTTCAGTCATATCACGGCG
Organism: Congeria kusceri; assembly: GCA_027627225.1. NCBI lineage: Eukaryota > Metazoa > Mollusca > Bivalvia > Myida > Dreissenidae > Congeria > Congeria kusceri. Next base: position 25,483,110 of record CM051037.1, read on the forward strand.
GTCAGTTTACCTACTCACACATTTCCTGGGCAAGCTTAGGTGATCTAAGCGGTTTACCAGTACTAAGTGCACATACTTATGCCAGTAACTGACAACTGCCATACTTGAATCAGAGGTAGGGGGAGAATGGCCGTAGAAATAATTTCATGACCAAACACCACACAAGTTATGTGGCCGGGCTGGGGTTCGAACTCACAATCCCCAGATTAACAGTCCAGCGCTCTACTAACTGAGCAAGCCCTGCCCGGCCCATTTGAGAAGATATCTCCAAATTATGATGTACCATTTAACCACATCAATAATAACTCTCATTTCATTCCTCAGTTTTTTTTTTCACCTTTGGGGGAATGGTTGCGAGGCCCTTTAGATGGGAATTTTATGCCAAAAGGGGATTTGTTTGGGTTTTTTAAAAGCATTATTTCATGTTTATATTCTATACTTTCTAATAAAACATTAATGAATTGTTTTGCTACAAATGATAACTTAGATTATGCACTAACTTGGTTTAATGAAAAATTGCACAGATTGTTTATGAAAATTACTCGTAGTCAATTTTTGTCAGATTTTGGTCAATTTTTTAAAGATAAAACTTATATTCTGAGGGGAAGTTCAAAATAAATATAGAGGAAAATATATATACTTTTTAAGCAGGGGAATGGGGCCCAATTTTGGCCCCAAATTGGCCCTAAAAAAAGCACTGCCTACTGATACTCTAACTCTCATTCAAATTGAACGTTAAGTCTATTTCAACTAGGAATGTTCATACATGTAAATGAAGGTAGTATGTTCATCAAGAATTAACATTTTTAGACATATCCGGTACATTGTGAGCAATATGCTGCTACCTGTACCTCTCCCATGCCAAATCTGAATTTCATTTTCTGCTGCTCAACATCTTTCCTATTACATGTATTTCCAAACAGTAGCCAACAGAATTTCTCAGAATTGCATGTTCTTTGATTCACGAAATTTTTAAGTGTGTATATACGATCTTTCATATCAATTATTTTCAAAATAAGCAGAAAGATGAAAGTGACAATAAAACTTGAAATAAAACTTGAAAGCATAAAAATGACGAAGGAAACACTTCACTATGAAATAAATCAACAAGTACTAGCATAGACGTTTGTATCATTTTATTAGTGTTGTGTAACCTAAATCAACCGTCAAGTCAACGTATATACATGTATTTGAGTTTCCGCTTGTACAGACGAAAACTATTTGGTGATCAAAAACTAGCTTATTGTGCATTTAAAAGCAATGTTTGTTCTTAACTTTATTCCATTTTAAATAGAAATATACGTACTTTATTTTGTTAATTATATTTATGCCACTATATCTGTTGTACATCCACACTTTAAAGGGACAGATTGGCACTTTGACAATTTCCCAAATTTGTGTCACCGATTCCAAAAAAGAAAACTACACTGTATATAAAGTAGTAAAATACCACCCCTGATAGAGAAATACACTCAACATAATAATATTGTTCATGAATAAAAATTGGTTGAAATCGCAAAAATTATCAAGCGTTTGTAATGCTTTTTTCTAATATTTTTCAAAACACGTGTATGACTTGCATAGAGTTAAAATTACACTCTACGTATGTATGCCAGCCTCTTTCTCCTAGTGGTTAGCATGCCAGACTTATGATCTGGAGGTTGAGGGTTAGCATGCCAGACTTATGATCTGGAGGTTGAGGGTTAGCATGCCTGACTTATGATCTGGAGGTTGAGGGTTAGCATGCCAGACTTATGATCTGGAGGTTGAGGGTTAGCATGCCAGACTTATGATCTGGAGGTTGAGGGTTAGCATGCCAGACTTATGATCTGGAGGTTGAGGGTTAGCATGCCAGACTTATGATCTGGAGGTTGAGGGTTAGCATGCCAGACTTATGATCTGGAGGTTGAGGGTTAGCATGCCTGACTTATGATCTGGAGGTTGAGGGTTAGCATGCCAGACTTATGATCTGGAGGTTGAGGGTTAGCATGCCAGACTTATGATCTGGAGGTTCAGGGTTAGCATGCCAGACTTATGATCTGGAGGTTGAGGGTTAGCATGCCAGACTTATGATCTGGAGGTTGAGGGTCCGTGCCCCGACAGAGGCATACCATTTTTCATTTTTAATGCTTTCTTTGAGAACGGATATTTGGGTTTGTTATTCCGGATGCTTTAGTAATAGAAGTAGACATTTTAACAAATTTTTTAAAAACTCGAAAATCAGTCAATAAGCCCCTTTAATAGTAAATGTAATCTTGCAGTAATGCTGAGCTGATAGCTGGCAGCAATTAAGATTGTCTTTGCATTTCATTTTGTCGTTAAAAAATTGCAGCTAAATCAATTATTTTGTTGCTGAGAGAAATTTTTATAGGTCAAAATCTGGAAAATCAATACAAAGAGAACTAAACAAGGTAACAGTTTGAACTATGTAAAGACGTGACCTTGAGACAATAATTTAGTAACGACTGCTTGGACAAATGATACCACTTACTGATGGTTTAGGTAAAAATTAAAATATAGCTCAATAGTTAGGCCAAAATTTCTATTGAAACTTATACAGAAATTTACTTGTTATTAACAAATTATTCTGTTTTGAATGACAAACAGTGGTACAGTACGGTTGACGGGAAACAAACATTATATGTTGTGATTTACCGAGTTCGGAAGATCGAGACAGAAGCAAGTTGAGGCGGTATACTGCGGAAATATAGGAGTAAAACCTCCGAGTTAATTAGACATCAGCCATCTGTCCTATGCGCACTCGGGAGTAACTCCGCAACATTTTCTGGCAGACATAGACTACCACCTCGCGTAACTCAGTGAAGATACGCTAATTAATAACGTGAATCCAAAATTCTGACTTCATTTTAATTTTGGTTAATGCTAGGTTCCCACTATCGTGCGATCCGTCACGAACTCCACGACTGGCCACTCGCAGCTGATCGTGGTATTTCTCTGAGACTTCAGGCTTATTTACGATGTGATGCGAGTCCATACAATGTGATAAAATGTTTTGCACTCTGTTGCGATCTGGTTACAATTGGTCAATTACGGGTGTCACGATATGTCACGGTCTGATCTCCACTTTAAATAACATACGATCTGTTGGGATTGTTTCGATCGAGTCTACGATTGAGTCTAAATCTGACATGATCATCAGGATTGGGTTCCCCGAATTAGGACGTTCTTGTACGTACAGATTAGGTCCAATACGCTTATCACGCATCCATGCGCTCTGTTACAATAGGATACGATTGTGGTCGCGATGTCTTTCATGATCACGATAGATGGAGATCACGATTCGAGCTACGACTGGACCCGTATGATATAAATAAATACAGCCCGAGTGACTATTTACTTCATTGTTTCTTGAGATCGCAACACATCTTAACAGAGCGTGGTGTTATTTCTTGTCTACGATCAATCCCGATCACCACGATTTGGGTGTACGATTAGATTCGACTTGTTGCGATTGCAGCTGATAGTGTTAATCGTAGAGAATTTTTGAATTTTTCTACGACCAACACGATTGCCACTACTTACTTCAAGATCTGATAAGATCTGATAGGGTCACCACGATTGGTCCACGACTAAGGCCATGATTTCAATAGTGACGCGAATCGTGATAGTGGAAACCTAGCATAACAGAGCGAGCCCTCTGTGTACACATATATTTGTGTGCACTATGATCTGTGCCTGAGCGATTCAATCTGCACTCAGCAGTGCTGCATGGCATGAGCTTAGAATCCCTGTAAGCATCCAAAATCAATGCTGCTGGAGAGATGAGGTACCACTAATATCAGTTTGCATCAATCAACTGGAAACAAACCCTGTACCCAACCGGACTCAAGAAAAGGGACATCAGATGTGAGTCCCAGGGCTCACAGACAGTTAAATATTTGTCAGCCACAATAAATGCGAGTCCCATGACTGACAGACAGTTAAACATTTGTCAGCCACAATAAATGCGAGTCCCATGGCTGACAGACAGTTAAACATTTGTCAGCCACAATAAATGCGAGTCCCATGGCTGACAGACAGTTAAACATTTGTCAGCCACAATAAATGCGAGTCCCATGGCTGACAGACAGTTAAACATTTGTCAGCCACAATAAATGCGAGTCCCATGGCTGACAGACAGTTAAACATTTGTCAGCCACAATAAATGCGAGTCCCATGGCTGACAGACAGTTAAACATTTGTCAGCCACAATAAATGCGAGTCCCATGGCTGACAGACAGTTAAACATTTGTCAGCCACAATAAATGCGAGTCCCATGGCTGACAGACAGTTAAACATTTGTCAGCCACAATAAATGCGAGTCCCATGACTGACAGACAGTTAAACATTTGTCAGCCACAATAAAAAGTTAGAGTAGGTGACAGAAGCAGTTTGAAATGCAAGACATATCTTCATAAATGTCTGTAAAAATGATGCAACTATGTTCTGTATTTCTTCAATGAAAAAATAAAAATTAACCAATGTATATTTTGTTCAACTTTAACTGCACTAAAAATTGAAATGTTGTAGCGGTCTTTCACCCTGTGAAGAGAGGATTTTCCTGGATGACATAATGTTGCACTTCACTTATCATTTTATACAGAGCTGCATTATAGTTATTGTCTCACCGGCAAGCAATAGTGGGAAAATATACAGAATTTACGGTTTCAGGCTTCAATTCTTCTAAAGAATCTAAACAGCTGCCTACACTGTAGATCCGTTGTATCGCGATTGGCGGGGTCCATGGATCGCGATATAGCCGGATCGCAATATAACTTGTCAGGTCATTCATGTGTAGATATACATGTATACACTAGCCTATTTTCAATATCTCAAAACATAAATCTAATTAACTCACCATTTTCATTGTTGTCAACTTCCAAAATGTGTTATATCCATATGCAAAATATTCCATTTGTATATTCTTTGTAATTAATTGCAAATTGTGTATAATAAATTCTAAACCTGAAACGCCCACCTGAATTTTACTGTTTACATGACGTAGACACACATTACAATGTATATTTACAATTAAACTGCACATGTATTCCGTGTAAATAAATTGTTCTGCTAGAAAAGCGTGCGAAAATTACAACGTCACGTCATCCGCATGGACAGCATTGGTGTATTGATTGCTGCGTCACGTCATCCGCATGGACAGCATTGGTGTATTGATTGCTGTATAAAACTTTGTAGTGCAGCAAACATTGAGATATTTACTTTTGTACAAAATTTTCGTAGCACATAACAACAAAATTGGGTATCTATATCGCGAATGATGTGCAGTTAACATTTCCTCTTAAACAAAAAATAAACAGTTACACCGTATCGATAACGTTCTTGTCATTCAGATAGGTCAGTAATGATCTCTGACATACGGTTGCTATATACACCCTCCAATTGGATGGCGTGTAATTCGGCTGCTAATTTAAGCGACAGTAGTGAAACGACGTTGTCATGGGTTGCACGCGCGATATAAGCTGATGACGTCAAACTGTTACACTTCGATGTTGAGTGGGTCGGGTTATTGTTTGTTGCACTACTTAAGTGTGAATTAAAGAATAGCAATCTTGGCGCAAAATCTGGACCAAACTGGGTTTATTTATAAACATAATAGTAAAATATTGCAGTACAAAAAAAATGGGGATCCACTGGATCTATTGTACATCGAGAAATAACTTATCGCGATATAACAGATCTGCAGTGTAGTATGTAAGTTATAACATATCAATTTTATCTCTAAGCAAGGAAGTAAATGAACATCCAAGAAAGAAGAACATACTGCACTGCTAAAAATACATTGTATTTTATTACAATATATCATTACTTCCTAAATCGGTATATACAACTGCAAGTGTCTCCCCATTAACATGTCAAGTGGGAAAACTGCAGCAACTACAAGCAAATACCTTGGGAATTAATGAGCAAATATTTGACAACCTAGGCAGCTGAGCACTTAACCTAACAAGAGCTGACCCAATGCAAATATTTTCAAGATCTTTCTGTAAATACTAATTAAACCTGATAGGTCACAGTGCCCAGTCAATAGTCCATGTCCCACCCCACACAGCCACCTTACATGTCCATAAACAACTTTAGTCTAAGAATGAACACAAATCGCCATTCATATGAAGAAAGTCTCTGAGAATTGTTTTCTGGCAGGTAGTTTAAACTTTATTTCAAGCTATTCAAAAATTCATGTAGACATGTAAACATTATACAAAAACATATACATAATAAGTGTGCTAGGGATTGGAAAACAAGGTCAATTGGACACTTATATTAATTCCCTTTCTGGCAGGTGAAACCAAGAGAAACCTGGTGAAATATTCTGGCCAATGGATCTTCATCACACATCCTGATAGTAACTATGCATTGAACTTGTTGCAGTACAGCTGGTATACATCGTAGTTCAAATCACCATACATATCATACACAATGGGATTTTCATCTGATCTAAAAAAAATATTTTACTGGTAAAGGACGCCATGATGACTAAAAGACTATCACCCTGATAGTAATTATGCATTTCCCATGTTACAGTAAAGCTGGTCAAGTACATTAATCAATCATCACATACACAATGAGATCATTTTCATGAAGTACTGAATTTCAATTTTATTGGTTACCCCCCAGTTAATGACAAAAACACTGTAACTGGTCATTCAAACCAAGACTGATTCCATCAGCAACCAACCAGAAAGTGAATAAAGCTGGCTCTTCACTAGGTATTGATAAACTGAAACTGTCTTCAAAGGATTTGACTGCATGAATAACTGCCAATGACCAACAGTTGATCCTTAAAATGGCAATGTTACTGTGCATTATACCATTTTACAAAACTTGTAGATTTATTATTTGACTTGATAGAGCATTCTTTCAAAATTTGTGTTAAATCTGTAAGGTAAGAGAAATTTTGCAGATCTAGAATTATAAGCCCCATTCTCACTGTCCCCGTATTTCCCCGTACGTGATTTGAGGGAAACCCTGTCGAACCGGAAGAACAATCCTGCAGCACTGTGATCATCATGGACAATCCGGGATGAACCTGGTAATCCGGTTAACAGCCCTAGCAAAGGCTAATCCAGGACGGCACTTTCCGCTGTTAGGGTATTTTCTGTTTCAAGGAAGTCTCTTCTAAACATAAATCCACTGTATGCGGAAAGTGCCGTCCTGGATTAGCCTGTGCGGACTGCACAGGCTAATCCGGGATGACAATTTACGCATATGCATTAAGTCCGGTTTTCTCACGACGCGCCTCATATATAATAGCATCAACAGCAGCAGCTGTTCACTTCAGTTATCACCAGTTTGACTCACCACCCCTTGTTAATATCATAACCAGGCATCATACATGTGTACAATATGCAATCATCTCCCATACTGCAGCTGGAGATTTGCTCATCAAGTTGTACTCAATTTGCTACGATATTTTGCTGTATTACTGGTTATGTTTGGTCTGGATTTTTTGTTTAACTTTGTACTTGAGGCGCATCGTGGGAAAACCGGGTTTAATGCATGTGCGAAAAGTGTCGTTCAGGATCAGCATGTGCACTTTTAGCCTGCAGTGGATGTATGTTTAGAAGAGACTTCCTCGAAACAGAAAATACCATAAAAGCGGAAAATGCCGTCCTTGATTAGGCTCATCCGGGACGACACTTAACGCACATGCATTAAGCTCGGTTTTCCCACGACGCGCCTCATTTGTTTCTTTAAATTAAAAGAATCCACAACTGGTGAACTGGTTACAGATTTGCTACTCATTGCAGTCCCTTATTTTAACTGATCTATCTATGCATGTAATGTAGAACTTAATAGAATGTACAGTTTGTATGTTAATTTTTTTCATTTTCACTTTCGTTCAGGTAAGTACATGTAGATGCATAGAGTGTAAAACAACTATAAAAATTCCCATCTTGCACATTTTCTCATTATTATACTGCACATTGAATTCAAGAAAATGTGGTTCAAGTGCTCTCAATTTGATTGCACAGGATCTTGTACAAATCATCATCTAGCAAATATTGGCTCATCATGGCGAGGCATCACTGCTGCATCTCTTAATGTACTGAACCAGTCTGACAAATTATTTCACCAGATTATCAATTGGGTGCTTTCTCCATTGAAGAAGATCATGCAGCAATTTTGTTGACAGCTGAATCTTTTTAATTTGACATTTATTACCCTGAAAATTTCTCAACATTTCTCAGAAAAATGAAAACAACTATATTTGAAAGTTTTAAGATTTTGAGTTGTTATTGTAGGTTTTTTGCTTTTGATTTTTTTTCTTCAAATGGATAAATAATACTTGTGATCTCTCTTGCAAATGAACAACAAAAACTGCTGCTACTCAGAAATCTAACAGACCATGTTGGATTTCGACGTTGCATCATTCTAAATACTTCAAAATAAAATACCATTTTATCATAAGTAACCCAATAAAATATTTGCCAAACATTTAGGGGCAATATAAATTGTAATCAAGAAGAAATCTACATGTATGCTTATATATGTGTAGAATAACATATATTTCATCACAAAATAGTGTATTTTTTTCACAAAGTAACCCAACTAAATATTTGCTTAATATAAAAGGTGATCACAGAGAAATCTATGCTAATACTACATGTATATATGTGTAGAATTCCATATTGCAAAACAGTTTTGTTTTTTTATAAGTATCCCAACTACATTTTGCTTAATATAAGTTGTGATCAAGGAGAAATGCTTACAATATTATATGTGTTAGATTTCAAAATTATTGCATACCGTAAAAACTCAGTCATAAGTCTACCCGCTCATAAGTCGGGGGGTAAAAAATGGAACGAAATTGGCGATTTTGATTATGTTCACTTCATAAGTCGAGTCAGAATTACTAGAAATTGGGAAAATGAAAATATGCGTCAGTAAAATGACAAAGACCTCGTCAAATTCATTGTCCGGTTTAATGTTTTTTATCCAATAAAATTATCCAGATATTAGTGCAGTAAACAATATAATTACCTTGCAATTTGATAACTAGTAATAATCCAACATTAAAATCCATATTACTTATGCACTTTAAAATCTAGTTAATAATATTAATAATATTAAGTTTGCACTCTAACAATCCACGCTAGTAATAACCCACAAACTATTTTCACCAACAGTACGCTTTTAATCTGATGAAACAATTTGATCACTGTAATCCAATCTTTGTACCGGTACTTTTAATATGACTATCAAAACAATTGATTAACATGTTGGTAAAAACGTGATTTTATAACAATGATTGACATAACCAAGAGGCCGTTAACTCCACCTTCGTTCTCTGTAAAAGTTCGAAAGGCGGAGCTATGCACGTGCTCTAACATAATTGGACGATTGCCACTGAGTAACAAACACGTGATTGGTTAAGCATGTCGCTTCTCTAGACAAAGGAAGCCAATTTTATCGGCGAGAAAGGGTTATTTTATGGCTTCTTGACAGAAATCGGCTTTACTTTGATGACGTCAAAGTGTCAATTCACGCAGATTGCGAATTTTCGTGAGACTTGTATTAATGCCCTTGACCTTGACTCTTTGTTTAAGATTTCACAGTTAAAAAAGACAACTGCTAACATGAAACTTCCTATTAAATTATCAAAATAAAAAAAGAGTAAAGTTGCAAACTGTGATTATATTAATTGGTAAGTATCAGTTAATAGAAGACGTTTTGTGTTATAAATCAACGAGTTTTCTCTACAACAACAACAACAACAAACAACCATTACCGCGACGCCGCGAGGATCGATCTTCCTTGAATTTCCTTCTTTTTTTTTTCATGAACTGCCTCATAAGTCGAGACTGTAATTTTAGTCGATTTTTGAAGGAAAAAAATCTCGACTTATGACTGAGTTTTTACGGTAATAAACTATTGTTTCAATTTTTTTCAGAAGTTACACAACTAAATATCTGCTAAATATAAATTGTGATCAAGGTGATCAAGCAGAAATCTATGTTTATATGTGTGTAAATTTCAAAACTGCATCACAAAATCATGTTTTACATTTTTGCTTAATAAGTGACCAGAAAAATACATATTTCCAAAATATTAATTGTGATCAAGCAGGACGAACCTTTTACGATGCTCAGCTGGTTATCTCCCCCTGACTGGAACTCGTAGAGCGCCACAAACAGGTTGGGATTGTCTTCGCCCTGATTGGCCAGCAGGTTTTCCTTGGACATCCATTTTGAACCCAGAGAATCGAGGCCACCAGCCGGGGCGTCAGGCAGGGGTCGCGCGGAAAACAGAGACTCTGAAGTGATACAAAATACCTTGCGAGGTAATGCTCTGTGTTTTGGCAACTTCATTTTAACGCATGCCATTGTTCTACAGTTCTAAGCTCAAGCAAAACAAAATAAAATATGTTACTAGTTGTCGTCGAGTCAGAATGGTCGATGCGAGTAGTTACTCGGAGAAACTACACAGTTATAAGGAGTCGTAGCTGACGTAACGCGGAGTAATTTCTCCAAAATGATTAAGTAAACAGATCTACTCCGCATTTATTGTGTCAATAGCCAGCGTTTTTCCTCACTACTTTGGGAATGGTACTGGTACCAGTGAAATAAAGAAAATTAGCCACGTTTTCAACCAAATTGGGAATTTTATCACTTTCTGCAAAAACTGACAAAATAAATTACGAAACAATAAATAAACTCTAAAACTGCTTTTTCATTGATTCTTTCACTTGTACTTGTGTTTCCAGGAGGTAACATGAAAGTAAAATACATACAGTGAATCTTTTTAGGATCGGTTTCCCAGATTTGGGATTTGTTATCTTCAAATTGGGAAAATTTGTAGATAAATTGGATTGGGAAGGAACCTTTTAAGGGTACTATGTTTATATAGAGGAAAAACGCTGCAATAGCTGATGTGGCTTATTGGTTATATTTATTTACTTAGTATTTGGTGTCTTTGATGAAATACCCTTGAATAAAAGAAGTTAAAGAATTTACAAACAAAAAGAAGTGTTACTATTAGTGTCTAAATATATTTATACATGTACATGTACCAGGTACACATGTACACCATTGGATGTTTATCAGAGCTAAAAATAGACACAGCCATGACATTATCCTCTAGGTTATCAATTGTAGCACAAACAATATCTTGTCTGTGATTTATAGGATTTCAAATATGTCTATTTAACTATTATGTTCCACATCTTCGAACAATACTTTTGCCAACATAATAGCTTTCTCTTCAGATTTCAATTCAGATTTAGTATAATTACAGCCTTTCTACATACAAATTGTGCTGACAAAACATTTTAAATTGTCGCACTCATTACATTGAATGGTCACCGTTCATTAGCTCCGTAATCTGTTTTATACAATGTCACATAACGGTGGGACTATTAACTAACAGCACTGCCAGTATTGTCTATCTACTGAACCTTTGGGTAGCTAATCCTTGCCAATACACCAGCCTTGAATTACACACCACAAGTTCATCTATCATGGAAAAACAGCCTATTACCCACAGTCACCACACAATCATGCAGACTGTGTCATCTGAACCCGGGATATAACACTGTAATTACAAGGTACTAGGTAAGTGTATAGAGATTATACATGTACTCTTGAACTAAATAAGATGGAAAGAAAAAAAGATCAGAAGCTATATGCACTGGGACTATATATATTATGTTATCGGAACTGTATATAATGGAGAAAACCATCAAAGTTTGTAAAAATGTTTAAATATAAAAAAAACAAGAGGGCCATGATGGCCCAAAGCGCTCACCTGAGAACTGGTACAGATGAAGACCATACTGTTGTGACAGGTTTGAAAATTAAGGTATCTGAACAATACGCAGAGGGGGATAGGATCTATTTTGATTCAAAACATCGGTAAGAGCAATGGGCTAACTAAAGTACAAGTTTGGTAGTGGATGTGCGATTTTTTGGCTAATGGTTCTCCAATCACTTTTCTCGATATTCTTACCTGACCCCTTTTCATTGTCATTCACAATTCTGAAAAATGCAGAAACAGTAAATTTTTAAGCCTTTTTTGCAAACAGTTTTGGAGAACTAGTTGCAATGCTTTAAGGTCAATGTTGCTTGTTTTTGATAATTTTCTGTCCAATGATGATAAATGATGTTAATGCAGGCTCTGAAGCCACCAATGTTGCATGTACAAATCACTGCATGCACTTCTTGCAACTGTTGGAAATCAAATTTTATAATCAATTTTGATGGTCATGCGCAAACTGTGTAAGTTTGGTCAACATTGAATCAAAAATCATGTGTGCAAGCCAATCATTGATCACTTGTTGATGTTTTTTTCCAACAAAAGGGGCAATAACTCTGGTGTTTCTGGCCCGATCATGCTTATATTCTACTTCACCAGTAGTCTTACGTTCATAGACAAACTGTACACGATTGGTGAAGATTGGATGAAAAATGAAGTCTCTATCCTGAATAATGTCCATTTTTGCATATTTTTTTTACACTTTCATGTAGTTTGGTGAAGATTGGATGAAAACTGTTGGACTTAAAGAGCGAAAACCGCTAAAAAGGCCAATTTCAGATAATTCAAGGGCACTAACAATTCCTGGGGCAATTTGGCTGATTATCGAACTTGACCTAGATATTATTATTACAAACATTTTCATGAAGTTTGGTGAAGATGACCTCAAGGTCCTATCACTACACATTTTGTACCCAACAAATTAATTGGATCCATATTACGATAACTTTCTAAAGTGTACGCAACTCATAGTCCGCACAGGCTAATCAAGGATGGCACTTTCCCCTTTTATGGTGTTTTCTGTTTCTAGGACATCTCTTCTAAACATAAATCAACTGTAAGCAGAAAGTGTCGTCCCCCATTAGCCTGTGCAGACTGCACAGGCTGATCCGGGACGACACTTTACGCACATGCGTTAAGCCCGGTTTTCCCACAACATGCCTCATTTAACATCTACTGTGTATTAAAAGACACGAATAAAACCAATTTCTGATAGAGAATTTGGCTATTAAAGGAAGTTCTCAAATTCTTTATAAGTAACTGTTGGAAATGACTCAAAATAACAAGCAAAATATGTACATGTACCTGTAAATAAAACCATGCCTTTAATTGCTCAAGTAGAACTAGGTCAATGACTGCATCACTACCGCAAAGAAGAAAACAGGTCACATCCTTGGTCACATAAATGCACCACAACCTTTTTCATGTCTGTCTTTTGATTTTTGTTCCGCCTGATCTACATGCCTTCATATCCACAATATATTAATTTTGTTACATCCATTTCAATCACTTTCACAACCATGTCATTTTTTTCTATGGAAACCACAAGTATCCGATTATCATTCATCAGGACCATCTATTCATGACCATTTGCAATGAAATGCAACCTTCTTTACATGTATAAATTTTGGCAACATTTCAAGCCTATACCGTTTAAGTTCCAATATTTCAATCACCAGAAAGACTGCACATGTATAGCAGTTATTAAACAACTGTTGTTTACCACCTTCAAACCACAAAACTTTGAATATATCCTCTATAATTCAACTGTGGATTTGGATAGTCCATACTTATGCCAAGGTAATAGTACTTCCAATCCCTCTTTAAAGACATGTAAACCTACATTGTATCCCTCTTGGTCAATTACAGCTGTCAAATTAAAAGTGACAAACTCTGCATTATGTTCAATAATTATCAAGCTTGAATAGTGTTTTGATGTGAACATGTAATTATACCATAAAATGTAATTTCAGTACCTACATAATTATGTAATTATAAGATCAATATTTTCTAATAACAAATTTATTTCTGCTTTTTTATGTCATTATCACTGTGTTCAATTTTACACACACAGAAATACATACATTATACAATCTTATATCTCTCTTGATTGTCATACTATCATATAAATAATGTTTTCATCCACACTTTGTAAATTAAATCATTCGTAATAAAAGCGATAACATCTGGTTCATACATAGTGTTTTAAAATGTGAATAACTTAGTCCCATTTATTCTTCCTCTAAACCCTCCAGCTAAAATCAAATCCATACTGAATTTTACCACAGTAACACAAAATATACACATTTTAATATCACTCTCAACTGCACCATTTACCACCTAGACGACTATTTTGGCCAGTTTTTACAGTCTAGACCCTTCTTAACTGACAATCACCGACAAGGTAAACACTCCCCATGTGTCATCTAATACCTCCCAATTTAAAAGACAATTTTTGAAGAATACAAGATTTTATCTCATCTTTATAGCTGGTCTTTATACAATCGCCAGAAATACAGTACTATGAGGTATTACCCTGACTTGAACACTTCCATTAATTAACTTCTTTTTCATGCTTGTGACAAAAAAGGGCCCTTTCTGCTTGACTGCAAATGTAAATAAACCCTGCAAAATGAATACTTCACAATAGAAAATATCAAGTTTGAATCTATTACATCGCAACAAGCAACTTTAACCAGCAAACATGCCATTCACAGAAATTATTTTGAAATAAAAGGATCCTTTTTACTTGACTGCTAATGAATACCGTACTTCACAACTGACCCCCATATCACAATCAGGGCTTTCGTTAACTTTTGAAAAGTGGAAGTTTCAACTTCCTGGCCTCTGATTTTGGAAGTTTTGCTCATAATGTTTGGAAGTTTGACAATATCGCGTGACATGAATATGAGTATTGTACATTGCCATTTTTACATCATTATAATGTTTGGAAGTTTGACAATATCGCGTGACATTAATATGAGTATTGTACATTGCCATTTTTACAGCATTATAATGTTTGGAAGTGTGACAATATCGCGTGACATGAATACGAGTATTGTACATTGCCATTTTTACAGCATTATAATGTTTGGAAGTGTGACAATATCGCGCGACATGAATATGAGTATTGTACATTGCCATTTTTACAGCATATATCGCGCGACATGAATATGAGTATTGTACATTGCCATTTTTACATCATTATAATGTTTGGAAGTTTGACAATATCGCGTGCCATGAATATGAGTATTGTACATTGCCATTTTTACAGCATTATAATGTTTGGAAGTTTGACAATATCGCGCGACATGAATATGAGTATTGTACATTGCCATTTTTACAGCATTATAATGTTTGGAAGTTTGACAATATCGCGTGCCATTAATATGAATATTGTACATTGCCATTTTTACAGCATTATAATGTTTGGAAGTTTCACAATATCGCGTGACATGAATATGAGTATTGTACATTGCCATTTTTACAGCATTATAATGTTTGGAAGTGTGACAATATCGCGTGACATGAATACGAGTATTGTACATTGCCATTTTTACAGCATTATAATGTTTGGAAGTGTGACAATATCGCGCGACATGAATATGAGTATTGTACATTGCCATTTTTACAGCATATATCGCGCGACATGAATATGAGTATTGTACATTGCCATTTTTACAGCATTATAATGTTTGGAAGTTTGACAATATCGCGTGCCATGAATATGAGTATTGTACATTGCCATTTTTACAGCATTATAATGTTTGGAAGTTTGACAATATCGCTCGACATGAATATGAGTATTGTACATTGCCATTTTTACAGCATTATAATGTTTGGAAGTTTGACAATATCGCGTGCCATGAATATGAGTATTGTACATTGCCATTTTTACAGCATTATAATGTTTGGAAGTGTGACAATATCGCGCGACATGAATATGAGTATTGTACATTGCCATTTTTACAGCATATATCGCGTGCCATGAATATGAGTATTGTACATTGCCATTTTTACAGCATTATAATGTTTGGAAGTGTGACAATATCGCGTGCCATGTATATGAGTACTGTACATTGCCATTTTTACAGCATATATCACTACTCCAAAGCTATTATTGTACCTTAGTCATATGTTTCACTCCCAGCTAAATAATGCATTAATTCAAGAACAACACAGATTTGTTGCTACTTTTAATTACAGACAAATATCATTACCAAATGACCAACGGACTATAAAAAAAAAACAGAAATAGATATCAGATTCAACAAGGCCAACATTTTTTTATCTTTCGTTTTACGGGTGCGCCGACCATAAATTTTGACCAAATCAAATAAAAATAAAAGTAACTTTTGTGAATTTTATTTATAATTTTCCCGCCGACTTTGTATTTTAATCGTAGCACAAACAAAACTATGCAGAGAGCTAAAATATTTTGTACCATGTTCCAATAAAAATTACTATTTCCATTTCTATCCTGATGGAGACGAAACACTTTGAGTAGGAATATAAATGAGGGAAAATGTACCAACTGGTTTATGTATAGTTTATAACACAAACCATTAATTTCCAATAACCAATCTGGCACAGTCTGCTAGGTGTGTGGTTTCATCTCCAAAAATCTTTATCAAATTTGTGAAAACAACACACTGTTTGTCAGCATTCACTGTCTTACTAAAGATGATTGCTAGCAAGCTGTGGTAGAATCAGCTGGACACAACTAATTAAGGATTATCTTGTTGATAAACAGAGTGTGAAATTTTGTGTCTGGAAAAGGTCAAATGGACTGGTTATCGGGTATGTACATATTTCGGACAGTAATGTAAAAGTGGATTGTTCTTGAGCTCAAACTTCAAATATAATATCCTATTTTACCAGTTAACTGTTTTTGATACATGAACATAATTGGTATATATATTGTTTATCCTTTTTATGTTAACCAGAGTGCAACAATTCATTATAGTATACTATTTACAAATTTTAGTTCATTAATATTTTGTGAAGCACTTGAAAATAGTATAACAGTGTATACATGTTGATATGAAAATTATATTTCAAGTTATTTAAGTTACTGCAATGAACAATAAACTAAAATGTTTAATACACTTAATATAGTGCACATAATTTACATGTACACGTTCTTTTGTTAATGCCATAATATTCATATAAAGCACAGTAAAATATATATCTATTAAAACAATAAAAACATTGAGGTAGGTTCCTCCAGTGGCCAGTGTTCCCCAAAATCAGGCATTTTGTGCTAATTTTCCCTATAAAAAGCCAGGCCCTTTCCCCCAAATCGGCAGAACAAATCTGAAAATTTATCAAAAACAAAAGAGAATCCATTTCAATTCACAAAATAGCATAGAACAACACAGTTTCTGACATCGTTACCGATTTATGTGAAAGAAATGTAATCATTTAGAGTGTCTTTGCCAAAGAAGCAGAGGTGTTCTCAGATATTCACTTTGACATTATGAAAAGCTTTGGATAAGTTTGGTGAAATAAATATTATTGATTAAAATGCCATACTTAAATTATATGCATTATTAAACTGTATAAATTGCGTAATGATTGCGTCGGACCAGTTTAAAAATTGGTAAATTTTTATGGTAAACTTTTAGGCCATGTCAATTTAAAGTATGAATACAAGAAAACAGGTCGGGGAAACTACCAAATTTCAGTATTTAGTTAGTGAGCTCCAGATGATCCAGTAGTTAAAAAAAAAAAGAAAATTGACAAGGTACTGGGTTCAACGAAAGTGCCAGCTAATTAATGTTTAAATCAAAATAATAACAAGTGTACAAACACAGCCATATGACAATACAATATGAAACAAAAGCAGTTGTCAAGTTAAAAATAATAAATGTTTGGATAAGTATGAAATAATGATTGTTTACTTCTGCTTAAATACATAGTTAAAGAGTTTTCAACTAATTTATTTTTACTAGTATGTCTTAAAAGCGCATGTTTTTGACCGTGACTGTAACAAATGTTTTATTTTAAAAATAATTTAAAAAAAAAATCATTTTTATTTTCAATTTTTTTGTCGACTGGTGATAAAAAGACATATTATTTTTATTTTTATTTATCCCCCCCAACTCAATTAAAAAAAATAAATTCCCGTAAAACAAAAAATAACAAAATGTTGGCCAATAAATAAGAACAAATACACTTTTAAGCTGCACTCTTGGTGCATTTTATAATAGAATGAAATCATAATGATATATAATGCATAATAATACTGAAATAGAACCCAGCATGATCCCTGAGAAGAGAGTTGTATTGTTTACGATGGAGAGGCCTACCTACACATAACGTGTTAATTTGGTGTGCCCTTAAAATTACTATCTATCTGTGACAAAGACAGCAAGTGCGGCGTGTCACCTGTCAAAACAACGTTTTGTATACATGTCAGTACATTTAGCGTGCAGAATTAAATCACGTAATCAGGTCAAGATTTAATAAAATAATGTACAATTCTGTATATCGATATAAGTAAATCAGAAGATTAAACTACAGACGAATGTTTATTTGCGCAGTAAATCATGATTCCCCCCATGTAACAAGGTCAATGGGATACCGAATCGAGGCTCCTCCATTGTGTCACCGTTGTAAACATACATTTTTGGGAGTTTGTTTTATGTACTTTTTAAATGAAATGTTTGTATTTATTGGTTCAGTCAAACTAAATAATATCTTATCTTACTAAAACAATGAAGTTTTCTCACACTCAATGGTCTTCAATGCCTTTTTTCTGTCTTTGAACCGGACACCTGACCTAGTTTTGCATAAAAAATGGCGGATGACATTGAACTTTGGGGAAAACCCCAGTACTATATTTTACAAATTACCTTCTTTTGGACAGCTTTTTTGTGTAAAACGTCATCAATTATGTAGAAAGCACATGTTTGGCGACATTTTAAGCGCAGACGTAATGAAAAACGACGAGACAGAAAATCAAGCGAATTGGTAAGAAATGACCCATATTTGATCATGCGTATTGCTAATTAGACTGTTTTGGAATAAATTGTACTATGATTTTTAAAAAGAAGATGCATTTATAAGAACATTGAGCCCACATGTCTGTGAATATCTTTTGCCGCAATTTGCCGTGATGCAGTTGAACTGGGAGGGTATATATTTCGGACATTCAATATTTCGGATACACAAAGATGAGCTGCGAGCGTATATATTTCGGACAATCTATATTTCGGATACACAAATTATTCATATTATTTGAAGTGCATGTTGTTAATAATAATTAACATAATAAATAAACAATATTGTTTTAGTTGATTCATACTGTATTAGAAGAGATAATGACCTGTAGAAATTTGACCTTTTTCAGATGTTCTTGTTATTTTGTTAGGAACTATAATTAATAATTATATCATTCTATTTTAATTTTTATGATTGTTAGAACTTAAGAGTTAAGTGTTCGCAGCATTCATCATCACAAACTGGAAATTTCATACAATCATGGAACTAGTTTAACCATAAAAATAAATGGTTTGTCCAGATGTTTTCTTGAGATTTAGACTTTTATATGGTACATTATTAATTAAGGTTGTATCACACAGAACCCATTTTCAATATATGTTGTTCTTTTGCATTGACCGTTCCAAGGCGGTGACCCCAGTTTTATTCATGTTTGTGCGTTTGTTATGTACGTGTGTGTCTTGTCTAGTGCATTTGTTTTGTGTCTCACTGAAGTTCACATTGGTCAAAGTTTTCTTATTGACTATGAAGCTTAAATAAAAATTGTGTTTGTTTCCCTTTAAATACCTACCAACACATAATTTCATAATATATAACAGTGTTCTACTATCCAAATCCCGTCTACAATTAACAGTAACAATGTATATAAATGGGGAAACACAGAATTTTAATTTAGGCCTAATTGTGTTTGCTTTTGGTTATTTTTCAGGAGTTCCATAATAATGTTGTATGGACCACCGATATTTTAGTTAAAATCCCTGACATAAGTTGTAATTTTATTATCTTTTCAAATATAACCGGCATGTCACTTTTAAAATATAGCCTGTATGTCAAGGTCCATACAACTTTGTTTCAAGTTTATTTGATTTGTTCATTAGACTTAGTTGCAAAATAACACAAACGACACATATTAACCATAGCAATTGCTTTTTGGACCCATAATTAAAGATTGAATGGTTAGCTTGTAATGAACATACTTCTTCCTTCATACTTCTCACATTTAATAATCAATTTTAATTTCTAATAACAATTCATATTAAGGTAATCAGTCCATCATTGGCCTCCTGGTAAACAGAGTTATTTCTGAAGACATGTGTAAGCCACGGAATTTTCCAAAGTAAGCAAGTTGTTTCCATGTTGTTGGTATGGGTCTTCGGCATACAGACATCTTCCAATGTAGGCCGGAAACTGATGATATAATGATGGATTTCCTATCAATAATCAATATTTAACTGATTAACACTTTTTAAAATGAAATGCAATCTTGTAAGTGACTTAACATATTGCAAATAATTTTGTCCTGTGTGTTTTCAGGTTCCCGGGTATCCGGAATATTTCAATATCATCTACGAAGGTGACGAGGCAGTTTATGTTTACAAGCTCCTGGAGGACTACGAAGCAGGAGATCTGAAAGTCCTAGTGTAGGAGGTATTGCATACTCTGAAATAGTTTAGTTACAATGGTGAAAAGACTGGTGTGCTTAGAAAAATAAAAACTATTTCACTGAATGAGACATTGACACAATTATCATTTAGGGTTTAATTTTTTTAGTTACCATGACAACTTTTTTTCCCGATAACTTCCAGCTATGTAGTATTAAAGCCTCATTTTAAATTAATTCTTCTACAGTGGATCTTTTTTGTTTTAAATGATATTACAACATGTTTATTTTGCTTGAATGTTGTATTTTAGATGCATCGAAAATTATACATACGATAAACTATAGGCACATTTGATGATAGTAATGGAAACTTAAACATGCAATTACTTTGTTATCCTCATTGACTGATACTTTATTAAAAGTACATTGCTCTCCTTTTTGAAATATCTTTCTGTTGATGTGTAACATTAGAAGCTTTGCACTTGGATTGTCACAGTAAAATTGCATTATATGCATAGACTTGAGACATTCTTATTTTTCCCTCAATTTTTGGCTAACCAAGGCAACTTCAAAATGCAATAACTTTCAGACCGCTTATGATAAATGCTTCATTTAAAGTGCATTGATCTCCTGATTGAAATATCTTTCTTTTGATGTATGATTTTATAGACTTTTCACTTGGATTGTCACAGTAAAATTGCCTTAAGTGCATAGACTTCAGACGTTCTTTTTTTTGCCTCACCTTTTTGATATACATGGCAACTTCAAAATGCAATAACTTTTATACCCTTTATGATAGAGGCTTCAATTAAAGTGCATTGATTTGCATTTGGAAAGACCTTTCCAACAACATATAGTAATGTATATAAATATTAAGTTAAAAAAATGGCCTGTCTTTGTTACCCCATGTTCAGAAAATGGTTTATACCCACATTCCATCTAAATTTAAATACTATTTACTACATTGGTCGCTATTTTAAAATATGACCTTTGCCCAATGCGCGCACATTACTGTACGTGATTTACGCATGTTCAATGGGAATACCCCCTGTTTCGGTTGGTCGTAAAATATAGCAAATCTTTAAATAGTAACATATCCCGAAATTCACGAAATCATTAAGAAAAATGGCAAACGCTTGTGTTTATGTAATTTGTAAACACATTTATATTGGTCATATTTCGCTTTTAAAAATGGCAGTCGTGAATAAAGGGATTTTCGGGTAATCGATAGAGTTGGGAAATGTATGTGAATGGGCAACATCTCAGTCAAAATCGTTCAAGACGATACGTTTGCATGTTTACAAATGGACGTACCGAATATTTTTTTTGGACGTACAGAAACGTTCGCGGGTAAGATTTTCGGCGTACAGCGACAATTTTAGTACGTAAATTACGTCCGTACGCCCGCTAATGAGAGCCCTGACACAATGACTAGTAACATTAAGCAGTGAACATTCCATTCACAGATTGTTCAGAATATTGTGACGGCGACATCTTAATATCGTGTTCTGTACTAATGAAGGTCTGAAACCCTTCAACTCATGAAAATACACAGAAAAATGAACCATTGTAATGCGGCAATCGTGACTGTCAATGGAAATAATGCGTTCTTTAAAGAGGGACTGTCTGCTTTGCTTATATATTTATTTCAGGTCTGTTTTGTTACCAACTAATAAAACACCCTTTTATATAACATAAAACATCCACAAAACTATTTCTTTTATCAAAAACAAATACAGCAAATATGAGGAGCGTCATGGGAAAACCGGACTTAATGCATTTGCCTAAAGTGTCCTCCCAGATTAGCCTGTGCAGTCCGCACAGGATAATCCAGGATGGCACTTTCCGCCTACAGTGGATTTATGTTTATAAGAGACTTCTTGAAACAGAAAATACCATGAAAGCGGAAAGTGCTGTCCCGGATTTGCCTGTGCGAACTGCACAGTCTAATCTGGGACGACACTTTATGCACGTGCATTAAGCCCGGTTTTCCCACAACGCGCCACATATATATTTGCTGTTGATACAAACCCATTTATCCCCCAACAATGACTACATTCGGTTTTGAATGAGAAAGTAACAACTGTTTGTTTGTTTGTATGGATTTTTCACTGTATTCAACAGTATTTCAGTCATATAACAGAGGTCAGTTAACCTACTCACACTTTTCCTGGGTAAGCTGGTGAGAGCACATACTTATGCCAGTAACTGACAACTGCCCTACTTGAATTAAAGGTAGGGGGAGAATGGCCCTAGAAATAATTTCATGACCAATCCCCACACAAGTTATGTAAGCTAGTAACAACTGTGCATACACCAACAGCCGATTTTGACTCGTCTACTGTAGATGCTGCACAGCCAAGAATTATTTTAGTTTTAAATAATATGCATTTCTGAACATATGTTATTCTCAACATGTTTTATAATAATATTTTAAAAACATACTAAAATCATTAGAATCAATGGATGGTTTTACATTATAATTTTGATATGACATACAAAATCGTACAGTCCTACAAATAATAAGCAAAATATCATTTCTCAACTGTGGCTTTCAAATGATTATCTTATATCAGTCTACCACAAAATGATGTTGAAATCAAGTTTCAAGTCAAACACTCATTTAGAACAGTATGATCATCAGCTTCATCTCACAACTATTGTATTTAAATAATAAATAATTTCTAATGCCATACAATATTATGCAATTTCCTGCATTTGACAATTGCATCAAGACTTAATTCCTGAAGGACAAACCAATTAAATTGAAGGCCTTTTGTTGTACCCACAGATTTTACTTCTAAATCTAAATGCCCGCCTGTCAGTCAACTTCTTTTGAAACCAAAAAAGATCATTATCAACAAGGAATAATCACATATTTCACTGACCACAAGGTTCAAGACACCTGGCCTAGAACTCTGTGTGGCATAAAAGGCAAGGTGGTAAAAATCTAGAAGGAAACGGTCAAGGACGAGTGATTTTTTACACATTTAGTACCCATCTGTTAAGGAATTTTCATTGTAAAAAATTGAGTAAAAAATGATAAAGGAGATTTAATGCATTTTCTTTAAAGCCAGTGGCTTATAGGTTGAATTGAAAATAATTTAATGTGTTTGGATTATTGCTTTTTTTCACAACAAGCTATTAATATATTTGTGAGTGTGTTCTTGTAGATTAGAAATATATGAATCTTTGCAACGAAATCGGTATAAAAATTTGTTTTTAATGCCCAAGCCAAAGTGGGAAAAATTACTACAATTACTATTACAATTACTAAAATAACTAGAATGAAAAGGTAAAAGACACAGAGGTTAATGATAATCTACCACAATTAGAAAACTTAATAGCTTCTTTAGTTTACCATGTACATGTATTTGTACAGGCTGTAAACCCACTTGCAGTACAGGCAATGTACTATTATATAATTAAGTAAATATATCTAAAACTCAGTTGTAATATAAAGCACAGTATGTTAAAGGAAACATAAGCAAAGGGAACTTCTATTTTAATATCTCTAGGCTTTTCTAGTGGCCCAAAAATAACTAAATTAAAAAACACCCACAAGATTCTGTGTTTGATATACACACACATGCCCCCGGTTGGTGTTGGATAGCCCATTTCTTAGTCCCAATTAGGTCAAGGTCAAAGTGAGGTTGGGTGATATGGGTGGATTGGGAATGGTCATAAGCAACAACTGTGAAAGTATCCAAGTGTTGTAGCAAGCGGTGTTGGTGCTAGATGAAACGGTAAAATTTAGTTAACCGAGAAACAGCCCATTTGAATTATTCTAAGTGCAAATTAGGTCAAGGTCAAAGTGAGGTTGGGTGACATGGGTGGATTGGGAACGGTCATAAGTAACAACTGTGTAAATATCCAAGTGTTGTAGTAAGCGGTGTTGGTGCTAGACAAAACGATAAAATCTAGTTAACTAAGAAATAGCACTTTTGAATTATTATTATAAGTCCAAATTAGGTCAAGGTCAAAGGCCCACATCAAGATGCTGGGGGCATAACACAAATTGAAACATATACCTAGTCATTCTGTAATCTGGTATAATGGATAAGACACTGATTGACAGAAACAGGAGCCAATGAGAAGAAGTTTTAGTTTCTTAAATAATTAACTCACACTTTTCCAAATGTGAGTATATATATGAAGTACTGTATGTTGCAAATAACAGATCTCTGCCCATAGCTATGTCCACCCAGGCCAGTGTACATAACTAATGAAAGTAGGTACACACCCCCTGGGCACCAGAGCTGAACCATCCTGTACAACAGAGGCAACAATACCACCAGTGTGTACCTCACCCTGTGACCCTGCTCATAAATGGCTGTAGACAAGGCTGGCTTCTATACAAAATGTGCAATGTACTGGTCAGGCAAAATTTTAATGTAGAGAAATGTTTTAAAGTAACATCAAGTTCACAAACAACAATCTTTATCAGTGCTCCAGGTAAGTTTATCAGTGCTCCAGGTAAGTTTATCAGTGCTCCAGGTAAGTTTTAATGTAGAGGGTAAATGTGCCCTCAAACCAGAATTGACAGGGCTAAATGTACACTCTTTCCAAAATATATGGCGGGGAAATGTCGTTTTTGCAGCCTGAAAATTCATTGGTTTGCCTAAAAGTTCAAACATTACAATAATTAACACCTTTTACAGTCGGATATATTTTATGTTTTTTTTTTCATTTTCAGGTGTACGCACAAATGTGTAATTTTGTTCGTAAATGTAAACGACGATTTTATTTTCTCTGTATATCATGGATTTTCTGAGCGTAAATTTCATCACTTGATGTTAATTGTCATTTGACATGATAGTCATAGAAATACATATTTTTAAATAACTGTTTTTAAAATTCATAACATAAGCAAATTGGGATGCTTGAAAAATAAATCAAATTCTTGGGCTAGAACTAGATGCCTGCTGGCAACATGCTGAGCCCATTGTCAAGAAAGCAACTTATATAGTAATTATTTTTAAAACAAAATTTTTAACAAGCAGCTCTTCTCCATTCTACCGTTATCTTAAGAATATAATGCGCACTCATGTATAATACGCACCCCCATGTTTCGACAATAAATTTGTAGAAAAATTAAAAATCGGAATATAATACGCATCCAAAAATGATGTGTCTGTTTATAATGCTTGTGTATGCCAGTACACAAGCCATAGGAGCTTAAAAAATTAGATCACGTAGGCATCTCGTTAAACGAGATTTTATGAAAACATGAAAAAAGCGAAATTTATTCAAATAATTACTGCTAAAATGCAGGTGCGAATTATTAAAAACATAGATGAATTGAAATAAGTAAATCAGACGATTTAAATACAGACGATTGCAGCATGTTTATTTACACAGGAAATTACGTTCACCTTATTTTCAGAAAATGGTTTGTACATGTAACTTAATTCCATCTAAATATAAATACACTACTAAATTGGTCGCTATTTTTAAACCTTTACCCGATGCGCGCACATATCAGTACGTGATTTTCCCATGTTCAATGGGAATACCCCAGTCCCTATTGGACGTCAATTACAGCATATCTTAAAATAGAAACATATCCCAAAATGCACTCGATACTTCCGAAAAATGGTGAACGTTTGTGTGTATGTAATTCTAATGTAATGTAACACATTTATCCTCAATACTAGCCAGAATTTGCTTTTAAAATGAAAGTTGTGAATATATGGGATTATCGGGTAATGGAAAGAGACGGGAATAGTTGTATGTATCCAGTAAATGATACGGTCGGGTTTATACGTATCTATGGGGGAAAGGGTTAAGCAAATATTTGGATAGAAATTTTCAGGTAAACTTTACATTCAAGTATAATACGCACCCCCTACTTCTGATAAAAATAAGTGTATTATATTCGTAAGATTACGGTATTTTGCGTCTAAATAACTATCATATTTGACCTAAAAGTATGACCTTGACCTCTGAGACAGGAAAATGTGTTTTGCACGCAACATGGTGTCGCCATTTGGTGGACATTTGTGAAAACTATTTCAAACTACAAACCACAAAATGAAGAACGTCTGGTCGGGACAAGCTGTATCATGACCATTTTTAAACTTTGACCTCTAAGTGTGACCTAGATCTTTTACCTAGTGACATGCTGATTCCACATGGTGAACATTTGTGCAAAACCCGAGTTCTCGCGTATTTCAGAACATGGAGTCCAGGACTCTTTCCTCAGAAATAGTTGGCATCCCAGTAGTCGCCACCAAAGAATCCAACCCTACCTACTCTTTAAAATAAAGACAACTATGCTTTGGGTACAAAATCTTATTTAAAATAAACTGTTTGTTGCCTTATGAAACAATTAAATACCACATTACTCACAGGGCTTTCCTTAGACTTTGAATTTCAAGAGTCAATTACTCTTGGGGTCAAATTTTCAAGAGTCAAAATCAAATTCCCCAGGAGTCAGATATAAACTTCCAGAGTCGCTGTTTTGTGGGTAGTTAATATTCGTTTCCCTTCTTTTTATTATTATTTGTGTTAATTTTATATTTTTATTTTATATTTTAATAATATTATTATTTTAATTCAATAATTATTTAATTTTTTTATTAATTTATTATTATTTTCTTTTTAATTTATTTAATTTTCTTCTTATTATTGTTATATTATTATTATTAGATCTATTATTATTATTATTTATTATTATTTAATAATAATAATAATAATAATTATTATTATTATTATTATTATGATTTTAGTATATTCTTTACACACTTAAAATACCACTGAATACTTTTTACGAAATCGCATATCATGCACAACAATAAAACATAGGCTTTCCTTCCCTAAAAAAAATAAACGTAGTTACGGTCCGCAAATATTGTTTCACTGTTACAAAGTAAATTAACAAGCTTCAAATGCTAAAGATCCCAAAGTTTTTGCATGACAAAAGTTTTATAAAAAAAGAAAAGATTTCAAAGTTCTTGCACTACGATGTTTTTATTCCCAGATGACATGTATATATTTGGTAAAGCACAAGGTCGATACATGCACGCTTTCTATGCGTGGAACGTGATGTCGTCTGTGTCAGCATAATTTTTGCGCACATTTCTAGAAAACAAAGGATTTACATGAAATACACAGACTATTAAAAAATGTGTTTATGACACTCGAACATTAAAATTGAATGTTGGATATTTCAGATATAAAAATGTTGCGTGCAAGTCAGAATTTTCAAATTTTGGAAATATATTTTACCCGAAATAAAAAGGAAAGTAATTAAAAACAATGCCTTTATATTTAGGAACTGAACTAAATGTGGATATATTATAAACAACGGAAGCGGTGAGTAAATTGTGTTTTAAACGTTTAATGCTCGGAAATAAACGTACTCTAGCGAACGCATGTACATCAACTAAAGTGTGGATACATGTATATTACGCCAATGGTCGATTGTTCATGTCATTGGAAGTGTAAATAACGATGCGTTTTAATTGGTCAATATAGATTTTTCTGAGCGACAAAACTGCCTAATGGGCGGAGCTACACGGTAACTTTAAAGATTGAATCCGCCTCCAACCAATAATCGCTGAGTGTTTTATCAACTTTGACATTGCTGTGCTACTGATTGGGATAATCAGCCCGAGTTACACTGTATGACGCATGTCCGGAAATTTCCCCGGGTCAAAGGTGACGCAAGAAGTAATTACCTCGCGAGTCAAACAAGCGTATTTTCAAATTCCCACGCGTCAAAACCCAGGAGCTCGGGTCAAAGGAAAGCCCTGACTCATTTAAAAAGAACAGCACAACATTTTTGACAAAAAAATGAACTTTCTATCGACGACGCTCATTTGCATATGGAAATTCTACGCGTTCTCATTGGTTGACCGGTTGGCTGTAGTAAAGCAGACTCTTCATGCATCTAGATTTTATCACTTGAGCAGAAGGAGCATGCGTTTATTGCCGAGTAGGCTTTTTTGTCTTTGAAAAACATGCGTACACAAGCCAAAATGGTTGGGTCCCTGAATCTGAGACTAAATTTTATGGCGTCCTTTTCGTAAAAGTATGCGTATAAATACATAGAATTACACTTTACTGAGAACTCTGTAAACTAAGTCAAACTACACTCACAAATGAAGAACATCTAGTCCAAAAAAGCTGTTTTATGCCCATATTTGACCTCTGACTTCTAAGTGTGACTTGACCTTTGAGCTAGGGAAACAGGTCTTGGTCATTAATCAATCTCATTAAAATCATCTCTCGTCTGACGTTGCTACATTATCTGCTCACTGGATCTGATGACATAACTTATATACAGAACACAAAAACTATGCACGAAAGTAACAGGTGTCTAATCGCCTGAGGTACCACTATATCTATTGTTATCGGCACAAAAATTAACTGTAAATAATTTATTCCCGAGGATGAGTTGGAAAGGCATCAATTTTTTTACAACTGTGATCAAACTTCGCTGTGCAAAAAGCAATTTCATTGGGCGCAGCATGGCTGATATTTGTATTGTTCGGAAGGTCATTTGAACATGACCTGTTATAGGATGCCTACATATCCTAACAACGTTAGGATATGATTTTAATGAGATAGGGTAATAGATCAATTGCAAATAATTATGAGCAATGCGTTCACTGAAAATCCAATAGTTTATTTATAGACACAAGCACCTAAAATGCTTGTACATGCCCAGTTCTTTGCTCAATAATTATTTTGAATAGGATATACACACAGACATTCTAGCCAAAATATTATATCTTTTTTTCCATCTTATTTTAGTTCTTGCAAAAATATTACAGCAATGTTTTCACTGCTTTGGGAATGGGTCCAACCCCCATCAAATTTTAGGTGGTAATTTTGCCAACTAAAAATTTGCAATTGGGAA
Source organism: Congeria kusceri (assembly GCA_027627225.1). Lineage (NCBI taxonomy): Eukaryota > Metazoa > Mollusca > Bivalvia > Myida > Dreissenidae > Congeria > Congeria kusceri. The sequence goes on from CM051037.1 coordinate 25,512,353, forward strand.
CATTTTAAGAAAGATATTTAACAAATACACAACTTCAACTGGTGTTTTATTTGTTGAATTTGTGTTTTAATGGTTTTTATCTATACACATACAAGCCAATTTACAACTTATAATCACATTTCCTATGTATTTAGGATTTTGCTACTTTGATTTTTGATTTATTTTTTTTAATTTTCTTCTAATAATATTAGTATATTATATGGGAAAAATAACCATATTTGGAATTGGGAATTGGTCCGTTTACCGAACCCTGTTATATTAGGGAAAAAAATACACTGAAATATTTACATATTGTATATGATATATACAACTGCTATTTATGAACTTCATGTAATTAGATGTTTATAACTTGTTGGATGAGTTACTTATGGTGCAACATAGTTATTTATGTAAGAAGTCACATATGACTTGCAGCACTAAAGTTAATGAAAAGCTTCCTAGTGGATTCCTGCATGGTAAAAAAGTTCATGTCAAACACCGGAAGCATTGTTTGTAGCTCATTCTCGTTATTGAACTATGTATGAATATAGTGTAAGTAAAATTAATCGTGACATACTAATCAGTGTTTTATACGATGCTGTCCGGTAATATTGCGCAGTTAAGCACTAATTGTGTGATAAACATCGGATTAAAAAAGCGTAGCAATTTAATTTTTACTGAACATAAACGACAGTCTGTCTTGCATTTAGAAACACAACCATATCTGAAATATTCAATAAAAAACTATCCGAATCCAAATCAAAACAAAAATAACTCGCACCGTTTTTTAACAATTCCAGTGTCCGGTAATCTTGCGCACTTTTGAAAATGACGTCATTAAATGCTTAATGTAAAAGTATGGTGTCCAATTCATATCATAAAACAAACTTATAAATCTGTTTAGTAAAAATGTCCAGATAAATCAATGTGTTCAAGTTTTTTTATCATCACTGCAGGCTTCGTTCATCATTAAGTAATTATACTTTGATGAGATGTGACTATAACATCAAAAAAGCAAATTAAAACTAGTTATTTGATACAAACACAATACAAAAAGATTGTTTAACGCAGTAAAGTGTATTTGTCTTTTCATAATAGGATTCCGTAATTAAAAAGCAAGTGGCCTTTGCGCATGCCCGGAGCTTAAAATCGACGAGTGGGCGGGAAAAAGATTCAATCTCGTCTGTATACGATGTCTGTTGTAGAGCTCAGAAAAGATAAATACCAAACTTTGATCAGGAAATAAAACAATTATGCATAATTTATAATATTCATTATAAAAATTATGAGAGGAGTGAAGAAATCGAGGAATTTTATCCAGCAAACCGGATTTATGCCTAAGTAGGTCGGTGTTTACAACTCATGGATACTTGATTAAAATCATTCAAAAGGTAATTATAAATACAAAAACTATGTTTATTTTCATTTATTACAGTTGTTTTGGCTCCTTTAAAAATTAATATTTCGGTAAACGTAAGTAAATAAAACGCGCCGTCTTCCAAAGATGCCTAACTGCGTAGTGCGCAAGATTACCGGACGCGCAAGATTACCGGACACGACTGTAGTTGTCAAAATGCCATGGAAAATGCCCAAAACGAATGACAAGCCCAAAACATACAGTGAGTGAGTCATTGGTTGTACCCCATTATACTTACCCCACTTGCATGAAATAAATATACAAACAGATGTATGTCTACTACACAAATGCGTCTCATAAACGCTTACCATTTGTATCTTGCGTAAAGTTCTGAAGGACCTGCCGGTTATCCTTTGTTTTTCTTTTCCCTGTTGTTTTTCCTTCTTTAGTTTGCTGAGCCCCCATTTTATAAGGGGCCTATAAATTTTATCTAACTGAAACTACACTTTTTACCATCTCACATTGTTTGTAGACAATACATATAAGCACATATTAAAGTATATCGTTCAAACGGCTGGTAATTAGCCATATTTCATAAAAAACAGTAATGGGAGGAAGTTGGATTTCGCTGAGGCAGCCGCCATCTTGGTTATATTCATCACACGAAAGCGAGGCTCACCGAATGAACTGAACATGTGCAATTGTCGATATTTGAAACAACAACAGAGTGGTGCGTCCGAACAATGATAACAGGGAGATAACTTCATCTACCACAATCCCGACATCGTGGGTCACTTTCTGTTTTCTTGTACTTAAAATGTTGTAAATCGTCACAAAGATTAATTTAATTGGTAAACCATTTGCTGTTTTATGGTCTAATTACCCCAAAACGGAAGTCACATCCTCAGGGTTACATAATAAGCACATGTGGTTGAGTGCAGGATGCATATAATTTGCAAAATACAGTTTAAATGATATGTTTTGGTATCCTTGTAAAGGTATATATGTAAGCAATAAGAAAAAAGGCTGTTTTGTGCACTACTTTTTGTCTAGTGGTTCCCAGCTTCATAACTTTAGGCCCATGTATTCATCCGCAAAATGGCAGCCTCCATGCCCGTCAAAACCGGTGTGTTTTTTCTAAGGTAAATATTTTGAGTTACAACACATAGAATTTTTTGACATGCCGTTTTTTCAAAAGGGTATTTCCTCATCTTTCCAACAATGTATGGTGATAAAGCAAGAGTTTAACCCCTGTTGGGATTCTCAAACCCGTTTTAGAACTGAACTGTTCGCACATGAGCTCGCCAATCTGAAGCCGGCATAGCGACTAGCCTTATCGCAGTAAATAAAACTTAGTAAACTATTGTATATGTACACTCATTGTATCTAAGTTACACTAGTAATCACAATATTGAGTAAACATGCACAGAAAACCTTTTTATTTTCACAGATTACTCAGCAGAGAGTACCTGGAACAGATTGAAGATTGCAGGCGGCTAACCTCACCCACACGTTCAGGTGTGACAGAAGACTGTTAATTAATATCTGGCATAGAAATTTTGGGGTCAAATTCTTTTTGTGTTGTGTGACAGGAGATCAAATCTGTTGATTGTTATGTAAACAAACCCTTTTCTGGGGTCAAATGGCATCTGAAATGCTACATTTGTATGGATTTTACCCCCCAAAATGCAGAAACTTAAAAAAATGTTTTGTTCAAAACGGACTAAAAACCTATTCTGTAACATTTAGAATGCCAATGAAGATTGTTTTCACTTCTGACTTTATATATTGTATCTGCTATGCCTATTAAAACTCAAACGTATGCATAATTCTGAGTTAAAATCATGTTTTCCAGATGTACCCAAGTGCATTTTTTTCCGTCTAAATTTTGGCCTCGAAACACCATTATATGTGACATTTTCAATTTTATTTTTTTCCAATAAATCTTTAAACCAGTGTAATAGGACTTCATATTCTTTCTCGAAATAGATCAGATTGATGAAAATTGTGGTTTCTAATCAAATTTGAAAGGGTTGGGTTCTCTTAAAGGTCTAATTACCCCAAAACGGAAGTCACATCCTCAGGGTTACATCTGTCAGTTAGATAATACGCACATGTGGTTGAGTGCAGGATGCATATAATTTGTAAAATACAGTTTAATTGATATGTTTTGGTATCCTTGTAAAGGTATATATGTAAGCAATAAGAAAAATGGCTGTTTTGTGCACTACTTTTTGTCTAGTGGTACCCAGC